>NW_019775562.1:198567-300567 GCF_001039355.2 Lingula anatina | reverse complement strand
ATCCTTGTGTGTGTGTGTGTGTGTGTGTGTGTGTGTGTGTGTGTGTGTGTGTGTGTGTGTAGGTGGATAATGACAAGAAAAAGCAGGTGTTTTATAGCTTTTAAGGAAGAGCAATAGGATGTGAAATATAATATTGATTCATTTGCCCCAGGCTGCATGGTTATATGGTACTTTGACCTCTTTTAGGTTCAAGAGTTTGAAGCAATAAATGGCACAGAGAGCATGCCTTACAAAACTGCCTCAGAGTGTATAGAAAAGTTCAGCAAAAGTAGGTCATCGTCAGCTGTACCTTCACCAGCGCCATCTACCAAGGAAGAAAAGACAGAGGAGAAGGGAGAAACGAAGGAGGACCAGAAGGAAATAAAGGAAGAGAAAACAGAAGAGGACAAAGAAGGCAGTGGAGACAAGAAGGTGGGTGGTTACAGCAATGTGGTGTGACTAATCTGTTCGATGTAGGAAGTCTCTTTACAGTAACCAACCTTTTACCCAAGTAACTGAGACATAATAATTACTGGTAACTGTTAAATGGCTTATTGGTTCTTACTTTGCAATATCTTAAGGACAAGGATGAAGGGAAAGAAACGACAGAGGAAGCCATGGAAACGGATCAGAAAGGAAATGAGCCATCAGAAAAGGAAGACAGTAAAGACGCGGCCCAGGAGGTAAAGATGGAGACTGATGAAGTTAAAGAAGAAAAGAAAGGTAAGTGTGGGATGAATGACACACACTGATACCAATTCACAGCATTACAGTACTTTCTTAAACATTGGGTAGAATTGTGTCTCTCAGTGTATATCCAATGCATGGTTTGCATATGCATTTTACACACCAAGTGAACCAAGTCCCAAATATTAAACAGTTCAGCTTGTTTTCTAAAATCAACACAAAGGCATTGGTTAACCACCAGATAAATATGATTTACTTCAGGAAAGCTGATTTTGACAATTTACGTAACTTTTCTCTTTGATTGCAGAAAGTAAGCATCATCTTTTCTGTCATTAAAAATGGTTATTCTTTGTAAAAATTAGAAACAGATGAAAAACCCACCCAAGCAACAGAAGAATCTAAAGACAGTGAAGAGAGCAAAGCTGGTGTGAAGGAGGAAAGTAAGGAAGAGGATGTCAAAGGTATTTTGAGTCAACCTCATATAGGATTAGAGATTGATAAGACTAGATGACAGGTGTGAGTGTTGTATGTATACTGCCTTTGAAAATGAACTGATTTTGCTTGTAGTGGTCAGCATTGTTAGAGCACATGAAACTGGTTTACACTGTGCTATTGCCCGATAAAGTGTATGGCTTTTAACAATTGTTAATTGAATTTGTATGTTTATACTAATATTTTGTGTAATCTAAAGAATTTAGACTTTTCCTCATGTGGGTTTTTCTTTCTTCCAGATGAGAAAGAAGAACAAAAGACTGATTCTCTTGAAGAAAAGAAAGAATTAAAGAAAGAGGAGGCCGAGGGAGAGAAAGATGAGAAGAAAGATGGTAGGTTTTCTAATTAACATGAAAAAGAGTAAGACTACAACAGAAAAAGAAAAAGCTGCAGCACCAGAATTATTGTGTATAGTAAGTAATATTATATGTAGTATATGTGAAAGATGATCATGTGCCACAATGTGAAATGCCAAGCAATGTATAATTAGACATTTTAAAGATATAGCATGTAATAGAATGAAACAAAGTAAAATGAATGCATGATCTTTCTACTAACATTAAACAAAAATAAGTTTTGTTTGTTTGATTTCAGATGCTAAAGTCAAAGAAGAGAAGGATTCTGATGGAACAACAAAGAAGTCGTCAAAGGAAGAAGAGGCTAAAAAGTCTGATGAAAAAGAAGAAGAATTCAAGAAAGAGGAAGCCAAACAGAAGTTCATGTTCAACATAGCAGATGGTGGTTTTACAGAACTCCACACACTGTGGCAGAATGAGCAGCGAGCACTCACAGTAGGACGAGAACACGAAGTCTGGCACAGACGCCATGATTACTGGCTCTTGGCTGGTATTGTGACGTATCCTTATCTCAGTGGTAGTGGGGTCTGTGGGCTTGCTTTGGTTTTTTATGTAGCCAACTTCAGTTTTATTTGGTTGTTGATCCAGAAACCAAATGTATTTAGTTACATATTTATATGTCCACAGTATCAAAAGTCAGTTGTCAGTGACATTGTCTTTGATGTGTGTTTTTCTCCCACATCTATGATATAGTTGAATATTTTCGTTGTACTTCAGTAAGTTTTGGGATAATGTTATGATATAATTGTAAGTATCACCCATATTTTACTTGTATGACCTTGACCCTGGCCTCAGTCACGGCTATGGGCGTTGGCAGGACATCCAGAATGATGTACGCTTTGCCATCATCAATGAGCCATTCAAGGGTGAGGTTGGTAAGGGGAACTTCCTGGAGATCAAGAACAAGTTCCTAGCGAGGAGATTTAAGGTACTGCTGTTTACTGAATTGTGTCTGCTTAGGTCTAGGTGATAAATTCAGAAGCACTAACAAATACTTTTCATGGAACATTGTGTTTTGCTTTGAAAAATATTTGAAGAATGGTATGGTTAGCTTGCTTTTAATTTCATATCTACAAACCTTTTCATAGATGTCAGATGCTCAGATTTGAAGGTAAAGGTAGCATGAATTACTGGAATACTAGTATTTACATTCATATATTAGAGAGATAGAGTCACAGCAAGTAACATGTTATTTCAGCTTCTGGAGCAAGCCTTAGTGATAGAGGAACAATTGAGAAGAGCAGCTTACCTCAACCTGACACAGGACCCCAACCACCCAGCCATGGCGCTGAATGCCAGGTAACACACAGGGACTAAGGTGGTATAGCACATGATTGGGGGGGGAGTAACAGATTACTTGTTGTTTCATAAAATGATTATTTTTGTGGAGATGGTGATTTTTGATAGATTAAATCAATATAAAAACCTGAAATAAATCTAATGTAGCCATTATGTTTATGTCAAAATGCTGATTTATTTGACCTCCAGAATTAAAGTGTTGGTTAGAAACTGTTAAACTCTTTGCTTGGAATCATGTCACAGGATTGATGTGGTTACTGAGGGTGGTGTTCACACAGTGTCCCCAGGGTGGCTCTGTTCTCACCAGACAGATGTGTTCTCTGTGTTGTAGGTTTGCTGAGTTAGAGTGTCTTGCTGAGAGCCACCAGCACCTGTCCAAGGAGTCCCTGGCAGGGAACAAACCAGCCAATGCTGTGCTGCATAAAGGTGAGTTATTACATAACACCAGATAAAGAGGAAGATGGGTTAGATAAATTAGTTTAAGTATAACTCAAATTGAACTTATGTAAAATAAGGCAGTGCACATGTACAATGTTAAATATGCATGGGGCCCTGTAGGTAAACTGATATAAGATTTAAGTTTACCTGTTTACATTGAAATTTTATTATGACAAAATCTCCTTCATAAGGAACAAACCAAACAAGACGGGGATAACATCTTTGGCCAAATTACTTAAACTTGCCTCTGAGAAAAGAAACTGTGCTGCATCTTCCACTAAGTAGTGTCTGTGATTATAAAAAATAACTGGAAATATCAAAGTTCATTTCATATAGTAGAAAACGGGCTCATGCATATTTAATTTTTATACCTTTGTCATGTATACTTAAAGTATGATGCCAGTGTATGATCAGTGCTGTGAGTAGTTGACCTGGCTTTAGGATTGCACATAGTTTATGATTATAAAATACTGGATGTGTATGTGTAATGATGATGCATATCTATATCTATATATACAATTTTATTTCTTTTTATTTGTGTAAATGTTTATTTTTTTCTTTTTGTATTATTACTATGTATCTCAGCACATTTTCACCAGTTCAGTCTGATCTAACTATTTTTTATCTCTGTACAATGTCATTATTCATGTAACAAGTATAAAGCATAAAGCATATAAGATATTTTTATCTTTCATTTCTAGTCCTCAACCAACTGGAGGAACTCCTTAGTGACATGAAGCAAGATGTCAGTCGTCTGCCTTCAACTCTTTCACGCATTCCCCCAGTGACACAGCGCCTTCAGATGTCTGAACGCAACATTCTGAACCGTCTTGTGAACCCCGGCCAGGGGTCTGCCCAGCCATCAGCGTCAGGGACGCCATCACATACCCCCTCCAGCACACCCACGCCCTCGGCACAGCCATCACCAGCACCACCTAGTGGACAACAGATGGCAGGCTTGCCACAGAATCCATTCAGTGCTCTCCCCCCAGGGTTTCCCCCAATGGGAGTGAGACCCCCCTTTGGGATGCCCCCTGTAGGATTTCCACCTCAAGGTCAGTGACCCCAGGGAATACTGAGTCAGAATCTTTCTTTTATAAAGATTTTAACTGAGTGCACATTTCCATATTTTTTTTATTTATTTGTTTTTTATAAATCTGTCCTTATTTTTGCTTGTTTTACATTCTGTTATTTATCTAGTAAACTCATACTTTGTGTAAATGAGGTTTTAATAGAAAAGTCAGTATTGGTTATGCTAGAGAACAGTATTTTTAAGTGGTTTCAGATATCCTAAGCAATTAGATTGGTTATATTTATCTTAAAGCTAATATTTAAGACAAAATCTTACTTCGGCCTGGCCAAGACTTAGAAAATTAAGAATCTATGTCAAGACATTGGTTTCTGTCACAAGAGATAAGAGTTCCATGTCTAAACATGTCAATAGAGATAAGTCCAGACTCCATTGTGAAGACATGTGAAAGGGCTTGCAGGGTGCAGTGGAGACTGCTACTGGTCAGGTGTGGCAGGTACAGCTAGCCCTGGTCTGGACACAGCAGACCATACTTGATGAGTGGTCAAATCACTGACCTGCTGTCTCTCTGCACCCTGTCCTCATGGCAGGGGTTTTCCTGCACCCTGTCCTCATGGCAGGGGTTCCCCTGCACCCTGTCCTCATGGCAGGGGTTCTCCTGCACCCTGGCCTCATGGCAGGGGTTCTCCTGCACATTTTGTGTTAGGCTGTAAGGAAGTGATCACTGATGCTGTACTATTTCTTGCCTAGGCCTTGGGTTTCCTCCTGGGTTTGGACCAGTCCCTACAGGTCAGATAGAACAGCATGCAGCATGCTTGTATTCACTGTAGCTTGTGTGCCATATTATATCATGTCCTAGTATCTGGCTGTTATGGAGTAATAGCATCATATTATTACTGCAGTTTTATTGAGTATTTTCACTTTAATAACAAATATTGTTGTTTCATCAATCATTATCATGGTAAGATGTAGTATTATCACATTGGGTTTTGTCATGTAATCAAGTACTACCATGGCGATGATAGGTACGTTACAAGGAGACAACGTCAAATTACCTTATATTATTGTGATACTACTGTTACCACTTATTTATTATGGTAAAATGTTACATTGTTAATATTAGCTGATTTAACCAGCATATTGTTAAAACTGGTGGAATTGGTATTAGAATTATTTTGGAATTATCAAACCTGATGCTATTAATTAAGGTGTTTTATTGTGATAATATAAACCTGTAAATGTTTTGCAATATTGACAACCACCGAAATCATGTGATCATGTCAAACTTCAGCATGTTGACTATTTCAGCTAGTCTTGGCAAGCACTGATAAGTCACATTTTGTAAAGTTTAAGCAAAATTGTTATTGAATATTTTTGACATATCCTGAAAAGTGATATCCATCTACAAAATTCATAATAGCTGAAAACAAAGAGGAATAGAAAGATAAATGTAATTATATTTTGATGTGAAACTGGTTTATTAGACAAAGCTGGCCTGTGTTGCCCTCTCATTAACTGGCTCCCTGTGTGTACTGCCTGCGGTAGGACTGTACCTTTCCTTTAGGTCCAAACGTAATCTGCACTGGGCAGAACACCTGATTGACTAACAGCAAAACAAACCAGCATGGTCCAAGACATTAATGCGCAATTTTTGTAACTAACTTCCACTTTGCCTTTGCATTCCTATATTTTACCATATTTCTCTAATTTCAGCTTTCTTTTCCTTTTCAGATTTTTTACCATGTATGTAAAATTTGGACACTTATTTGCATGGTTACAGTCGTGGTCTCTTGATATCATTGCATTTGTTTCTCTGTCTTGCATGGTTGCATGTTGTCATTTGTCTGAGAAAGGAAATGAACTTTAGCTGAGGCCCATGTATTCATTTACATTGATTTCAGTTTTTGTGCTTATGAATAATCATCATTGAACATATTTGTATCAAGATTTCATGTAAATGTTTTTCATGTTCACCAATTAGTAATATTTTTATTGACCTGTGCATGGTTCTTTTTAAAACTTAAATTTATGGTGTTTTTGAGGTTTTATCTTCTCTGCCATCCTCTCTTTCTTTCTCCCTCTCTCTCTTCAATGAATGGTGAACCAATAAGTTAAAGCAGTATACAAAATATAAGAAAACACCAGAGTGTTAGACAGCATATATTAAAGAAATGTCACAGTGCAGTCTGTAGGTTAAATAATCAGTACACAGTTAGGTTCTTTTTTCTTCTCTCTTGCAAACCACATTGTTAAGCACTGGTTTTTAAAAAGTGGGGTCAAAAAAGTGACACAAATGCAAATAAATGTTAAGATTTCTGTAGATCTGTATGTAAGACTAAGGAGATTTTCTTTTCTCCTTTCATTTTAAATTCTCTCCATTCACTACCTTTACTCATGTCTGTATGTTATTTAACCAGTATCATAACTTGCTTATTCATTTTGGTACTTAGTATTAAAATATAGTGCAACTGTTTATGGTTTCTTCTATGTAGTTTTTAGATGTAAGGGCTTTTCATAAATTAAACAATACAATAAATTGCTAGCACCTCTAATTTAGGCAAGGTATGTGCCATTTACAAAGCAAAATGCTCCTTATTATCACTGCACAATTACACAAAGAACTGTTACTGATGCTGTGCAATACTCTTCCATTTGCACATCTTTTATACTGATTTAGGAATTGTCTACCATTCCAGTCAGCTGGTAACCTTGGCCAAATGCTTTGCCCTTTCCTAAAATTTCTGAATACATTAATAGTTTTTAAATAAATATGCTTACATACATGTATATTTTACCACTGCATGTTATAAGCATGCCTTTTGCCAAAAACGTGTACTATAATGAAACATGCCCCCATTGTCTAACACATATACTAAGGATAACAGTTGAATACCATGTAGAGACAGTACAGTAACTGGCTTAGCACATATCTACATGACCAAAAAGAAAGGAGAGTCTTATCTGCACTGTAGAGATAGATGGTGGCTGCTAGGTATTGTGCCATCAATTAGAACACATGCTGGTATAGACAAGGTAGTGATTCTTCATGGGATTTCTTGAATTCTGGGAGATATTCCTGCACACACACACACACACACACACACACACACACACACACACACCTCTGGCATCAACATGGTGCCTAGAGGTGATAGTAGTTTACTTTGGCCACAGAAAATATGAAAGAAAAGAGTTAACAACAAAAATTTATTGAAAAGGCTGATATCAAATAAAATGGCAAGACCACAGTTCTGGACAAGATGTCTGAGCACACTTATGCTTGTGTACTGCACCTTGATGTATGTTATAGGCACATTTCCAGCCTTGTTATGACTGTTTAACTTAGTACCTAGTATCTCAGCAGACCATGTGGTTATGATGGCTCCCTTTGTGGAATATACCTTTATCCCATGTGGCACATGTTGGGCTTACCTTTAACCCATGTTGCACATGTGGGGCTTACCTTGATCCCATGTGGTACCTGTGGGGCTTACCTTGATCCCATGTTGCACATGTTGGGTTTACCTCGATCCCATGTTGCACCTGTGGGGCTTACCTTGATCCCATGTTGCACATGTTGGATTTACCTTGATCCCATGTGGCACATGTTGGGTTTACCTTGATCCCATCTTGCTCTTGTGGGGCTTACCTTGATCCCATGTTTCACATGTGGGCTTAACTTTATCCCATGTTGCACCTGTGGGGCTTACCTTTATCCCACGTGGCACCTGTAGGGCTTACCTTTATTTTATGAGCCACCTGTGGGGCTTACCTTTATCCCAAAGTCTGCTGAGGTAGTGGTAGGCACTTCGTTTAGTCTAAACAGCTGACACACTTTCTTCTGTGGAATGACAGGTTATAAACAGCTCAGCTTGAGGAGTAATTCATGTGCATGACAGCAGTGTATGTTTGCTGACTGGAGAACAGTCAATTTGATGTACTGTGGACCAGTGTCCTCTGTCAAGTCTGTGTGTTGCCAGGAAACAAGTCTGTGTTGCTATGATACAATTCACTGTCCATGGCTACTGTAGTGAGATCAGCACTTGCTATGTCAAGGATGATCTATATTGTGGTGTTCTAGTCTGCTTTATACAATCTTTAACAACTGATACTGTTTTTTTTTCTCATTTTGCTTCCTTTCTTTTTTCCTGATATAACTGTTGGTTGTAGTTTGTCAAAAGAATGTACATGATAATTGATTAATTGTTGTTTTTTTATTCATAAATAATTGTTTTTATTGTCTTATAAGAATACTATATAATACTTAACAATGTGGTTTGCTAATTTAATGGACAGTCATTACACATTTTGCTTTATTATGGTTGTGAGGGAGTTAATTGGGACTAGGATTTATTTCTGATGCACAATTCTTTGAAATTATAAATATATGAAGGTTTTCGTTTAAGAGTAAGCATGCAGCCAAAAAATAATTTTTTTCTTATCATTAAGTAAGATAAATATGGTAAAGAATGGATTAGCCATGATGTTTTTCTTGTTAAGAAGTCATGTTCAATGGATGTAAAATAGTTACAGAATATATGTGTTTGTTGAAAACGGTAAAAGTGAGCAAAAACAATTTTCACTTACTGACATATAGGAGTACATATCTCTGGTATAAGTTTGCATTAAAGGCAGTTACACCATGTTTCAACTTTCTATTTTCTGTATGCCAATTCTGATTTTTTGGCTGAATTGCAATACAGGGATTAACTTTAGTGTAGCAACTAAGTATATAAGACAACAATTTTCTCTAAGATAGACATATTCTAGGTAAACTAAATATTTATCACTTATTTTGTATAATGCTATCTGTGTTGGCATTATGTTAGTGTATTGAGTTAACAAGAGTATTGTGTGTTTATAGGTCAGCTGCCCCAGGCCAGCCCAGTGGCTGCAGTAGGAAAACAGACGACCACACTACCCCCGGCACACAAGACGACCACCCCAGCCACAGGTACGGCATGAACACACTGACACTCACAAAAGAATGTGAAACACACACATGCATGCAGGCCCGCCCGCACACACACAATAGCATCTAAAGGTCTGGTAGGTGGTGGTGGGATCAGCTAAACTGCTGCATTAATAATGCACACACTGTGGATTGACCAGATGCTCATCAATCTAACACATTCATGTGCACAGACACTACCGCCCAGATCAACACCACATTGGAGCCATATACAGGGGGACTGACTACTGTATATATACACACCTTAGTGTGTGTGTGGGGGGGGGGGGGGGGGAGTTGGTTTAAACAGCTTTTGTTCCTCAATATGTTATGTTTATATATGTCTCTTTTGTGTGAAATATAAGATTTGTTATGGTTATATGTGTCTCTACTGTGTGTATGATATGTTATAGTTATATGTGTCTCAACTGTGTGTATGATATGTTATAGTTATGTGTCTCTACTGTGTGTATGATATGTTATAGTTATATGTGTCTCTACTGTGTGTATGATATGTTATGGTTATATGTGTCTACTGTGTGTATGATATGTTATAGTTATATGTTTCTCTACTGTGTGTATGGTATGATATGTTATGGTTATGTGTCTACTGTGTGTGTATGATATGTTATAGTTATATGTTTCTCTACTGTGTGTATGATATGATATGTTATGGTTATGTGTCTACTGTGTGTATGATATGTAATGGTTATATGTGTCTCTACTGTGTGTATGATATGTTATAGTTATATGTGTCTACTGTGTGGATGATATGTTATAGTTATATGTGTCTTATGTGTGTATGATATGTTATAGTCATATGTGTCTATTGTGTGTATGATATGTTATAGTTATATGTGTCTCTACTGTGTGTATGATATGTAATGGTTATATGTGTCTCTACTGTGTGTATGATATGTTATAGTTATATGTTTCTCTACTGTGTGTATGGTATGATATGTTATGGTTATGTGTGTACTGTGTGTATGATATGTTATAGTTATATGTTTCTCTACTGTGTGTATGATATGATATGTTATGGTTATGTGTCTACTGTGTGTATGATATGTAATGGTTATATGTGTCTCTACTGTGTGTATGATATGTTATAGTTATATGTGTCTACTGTGTGGATGATATGTTATAGTTATATGTGTCTACTGGGTGTATGATATGTTATAGTCATATGTGTCTACTGTGTGTATGATATGTTATTGTTATATGTGTCTACTGTGTGTATGATATGTTATGGTTTTATGTGTCTCTACTGTGTGTATGATATGATATGACTATATGTGTCTATTGTGTGTATGATATATTATGGTTATATGTGTCTCTACTGTGTATATGATATGTTATAGTTATATGTGTCTATTGTGTGTATGATATGTTATAGTTATATGTGTCTATTGTGTGTATGATATGTTATGGTTATATGTGTCTCTACTGTGTATATGATATGTTATAGTTATATGTGTCTACTGTGTGTATGATATGTTATATTTATATGTGTCTCTACTGTGTGTATGATATGTTATAGTTATATGTGTCTCTATTGTGTGTATGATATGTTATAGTTATATGTGTCTCTACTGTGTGTATGATATGTTATAGTTATATGTGTCTATTGTGTGTATGATATGTTATAGTTATATGTGTCTATTGTGTGTATGATATGTTATAGTCATATGTGTCTATTGTGTGTATGATATGTTATAGTTATATGTGTCTCTACTGTGTGTATGATATGTTATAGTTATATGTATTTATTGTGTGTATGATATGTTATAGTTATATGTGTCTCTACTGTGTATATGATATGTTATAGTGATATGTCTCTACTGTGTGGATGATATGTTATTGTTATATGTGTCTACTGTGTGTATGATATGTTATGGTTTTATGTGTCTCTACTGTGTGTATGATATGATATGACTATATGTGTCTATTGTGTGTATGATATATTATGGTTATATGTGTCTCTACTGTGTATATGATATGTTATAGTTATATGTGTCTATTGTGTATGATATGTTATAGTTATGTGTCTACTGTGTGTATGATATGTTATAGTTATATGTGTCTCTATTGTGTATATGATATGTTATAGTTATATGTGTCTACTGTGTGTATGATATGTTATAGTTATATGTCTCTACTGTGTATATGATATGTTATAGTTATATGTCTACTGTGTATATGATATGTTATAGTGATATGTGTCTATTGTGTGTATGATATGTTATAGTTATATGTGTCTCTATGTGTATGATATGTTATAGTTATATGTGTTTCGACTGTGTGTATGATGTGTTATAGTTATATGTGTCTACTGTGTGTATGATATGTTATAGTGATATGTGTCTATTGTGTGTATGATATGTTATAGTTATGTGTCTCTACTGTGTATATGATATGTTATAGTTATATGTGTCTCAACTGTGTGTATGATATGTTATAGTTATATGTGTCTACTGTGTATATGATATGTTATAGTTATATGTGTCTATTGTGTATGATATGTTATAGTTATATGTGTCTCAACTGTGTGTATGATATGTTATAGTTATATGTGTCTACTGTGTGTATGATATGTTATAGTTATATGTGTCTCAACTGTGTGTATGATATGTTATAGTTATGTGTCTCTACTGTGTGTATGATATGTTATAGTTATATGTGTCTCTACTGTGTGTATGATATGTTATAGTTATATGTGTCTCTACTGTGTGTAAGATATGTTATAGTTATAGATGTCTCTACTGTGTGTATGATATGTTATGGTTATATGTGTCTGCTGTGTGTAAGATATGTTATGGTTAGATGTATCTCTACTGTGTGTATGATATGTTATGGTTATATGTGTCTACTGTGTGTATGATATGTTAAGCTTGTGATGTAGTTTGAAAAAATCTAAATTAGTATGTTCAGTTAAACTCTTTTTTTTTTGTTTTGTTTTAGTCGTTTTAATACCTTTTTTCACTTATGGTTATTTTATTGCTAATGATATATATTTTACTGATAACTGTGTTTTCCTGTTTTATCACACATTAAGACTTCTGCTTTTGTTCACATTTTGCTTTGCTCACTCTGGCAATGGGAAGTGTAGCCTCACAGGCAGCATCAGAGCCAGGCCCTGATAATTACGCACCTGACGCATCTGCCTTTTCCTCTCCTAATTTCAACGATTCGCGTCACCATCAAATGAGCTTAGAGGAATGCTTACATGCCCCCTTCCCTGGGGCGGCAGCTTACAGTTTTTGGGCACTAGGGCAGGATTTGGGCACCAGCTCTGCCTGTGGGGGGGCCAAGTCTGGTGCTAGTGGAGGCAGTATAGTGCGGCCCTGGATGGATGCAGAGGGTCGGCCAGCCAGTGCCACTGGTACTATGTTATGATAACACTAGTTGTTTCTGTGGCGTCTTGTCTCGTGCCAGCTGTTGTAAACTGCACACCTCTGGAGATCAGTTATCTCACAGTCAGGTACACTCTCTGGCATACAGATGGTCTTCACAGACACATAATGTAGGATTTTAAACACATTCTAAGTGCATGGATTGCTTCTTGTTGAAATTTTTCAGGACAATTAAAACTTTTAAAACATAAATGACAGATAAATGGCCTTAATAAATATCACAAAAAATTTGTCATATTCACCATTCCCTGTCCAGCTTAGGTAGTCAGCCATCTTGACACAGTTTGAAAGAAGGGTGATTTACGAGAGTCTCGCGATATCTGGAAATCTAGTCAGTGGAAAAGAATGGCAAAAAAGAAAAATCTCAGCTTATATGTGGGCTTTGATCTTTGGCTTTTTCCAAAATTGTTACATAGTTATGGCTAGTGTCAGGAAAGTCAGATTACAGGTTGGTAAATCTAGGGAAAATCCCTTTTACCCCGTGATAATTTGTTAAATGTGAATTTTGTGCCAAAATTCTCTTTTGTGTTCATTTAAAGAAATGTAGATACTAGGGGACATGTCTTCTTAAAGACTAAGAGACAAAATAATAATAATAATAATAATAGTAATAAATAAGTAAATCAGTTTTGTTTTGAATTCCAAGTAGAGTAGTTATTCTGAAATACCTATCAGTAGTATAATGTGGCACTGCTGTGTTTGGTTGGTTTGGACTAACTGCTTGGATTAGTTTAATGCAGTGTTTCTCGTCCAGTTCCATATTGGAATTTCCACACGGCTCCAAACATAACATATAGCAGATAACATATAGCAGGTGCTATGTCAGGAAATGATTTTAGCAAAAGGGTGGAATGTTAATGTGTGTATTCTATTGCTAATTGTCCTCTCATTGCTCTCTGCAGTCAAAAAGGAACTGTAAATAACGCCATCATCTCTGATCATGCTGATGCTACATCGTCCTCATAGTCATCTGTAGATTGTTTTTATTTTAACTAGCACGCAAGCCTTGTCATCTTCTTTACATTTATCCCTTATTTGTTTGTTTAATTTATTTTCTCATCCTATTTTCTCATCCTCCTATTAGTTTAGATCCTAACCCAAGGTTTGACTGTGTAAGAAGTGGCTGGGTTGAGTGGAGAAGTACTGCTGCACATCAGTCTGGTGTCTTAATGCTGTGGACAGCTTAGTGAACTAGCAACTGTGACCTGTTCCACTGCCTGTTTGTGGTTCTCTTTGTTTTTTGTTGATATGATCAAATCACATCTTGCTGCCTATTCTCTCACCATTTCCTGATCAAAAACTGCTTGATTGTGCTTTACTGCATTTACACTGAAAGGTCTTTAGATTTGTTAATATTTAAAAGATATACTGATGTCACACTTAATGTACAATTTTTATTCTTAAAGTTCTACACCCTGCCATAAGGTTTGCATTATGATGTAAAAATCATTCACTCTTTCAGAAGGATCAAGTTACAATTGTTGAATATGTAAATATGGTCATTTTGCGCTCCCCCCCCCCCATCCACCCATAGGTAACACTATGTTTGGACATAAAAAGTTGATATAGTTGTCCCAGCCTCACACTATAATGTGCTAACAGTGGTCATATGGAGGTCACGTGCACGTTGGACTCTGAAAGCGTTGCCCACTTAGTCTCAGTGATTGGTGTATTGACTGTGTTGATTACAGTTGTTTTTAATGTTTACTTTCAGCCTCCAGTGGCCAAGCAGAGGACCTGTCCAGCAAGAAGACGGAGGGAGGGAGTGAGGGAAGGAAAAAGGATGTCATTATGCTGGACGACGACTAGACGGGATCTCCCCCACCCCAGTGCCCTTTACAGCGCCAGCCACCAAGACTGACACTTTTATAAATTAACAGAACACTTGGCATCTTACTCTATGTTGTTGGTTATAATAATGATGACAGTGGTAATGAAAATCTCACAAACTATTTTACCTAGTGCTGCACACAAATTATCATATTTGTTGTGTTTATGTAGCAGATGAATTGCTCCGTGCCCATTGACAGCCTCACAGAACAAGGTTTTATAGTTGCTTAAATATCAAAGTTGGAAGTGAGTCATAAGTGTATGATATAATAAACTGTACACATATGAAGGAAGAGACTTGAAGGAAAGAAATCCTAAGTCATTTGAAGTGGCATTTAACGGGAAATCCTAGCCGTGTTGTTGAAGTGTTGACATCGTAAGAAGTCGGGGTTATTGTAAAGGAAAATGCTCCATGAGACCCGGTGTGTACCTGTAAGATGTTTGGAAAATGTCCCATTTAATTAAGAGAACTCGATCTCGCGTAATATAGCACTTGAAATGAACAGTGAGAGTGAGGTTATTGCATGGAAAGAGCCATGTTGAATTTGTTCTCAACCCAGTATGGAGCGAAATGAAGGCATGCAATGTTTAGAGGCGTATAAATAGTGGTGTAATTTAGGAAAGCCTACAAGGCTTAATAAATCAGTGGAATAGACAATTAAATGTTCACTATTGTGTATATATATATATGAGATAAAAATATTCCTTCTAGTATTGATATACCTTCACGTGCATAGAATTGTAAGCATCGTGCATGTGGAATGTTCATATAGTCTGTAAGATTGGGGATATACAATGTAAATGTGACCTTCATGTTACACTAGGAACAGTAAACGTAAGCTGCAGAGGAAAAGGAAAATGTGTTATTTTCTTTGTTAAACTGAGTTGTCATTTTCTATCAAGTTGTATATCAAACTTGCTGTGATTTGATTCTTTTTAAAGTATCAAGGACAAAACTGGTGGTAGATGGAACTGCAGTTGTGCCTGTTATATGCGAGTTTTGGTAACATGTTTTTGAAACCTGTTATCCCCTTAAAATACTGGATGTGACGGTCTGCAGTCTCTGCGTGCCAGCCAGCCTGGCCTGCTCACCTCTGTCAAACTCACATCTGCCCCCGAATGGTGCCGCTGACAACTTTTATATTACGTCAAAGTGCCGTCTCATCGTTTGAAGAATTGGCAGTATACTTGAGCTACGTGAGGAATCGGGAGAAAATCACTGTAAATTATTGATAATGAATCATCTCAGTGAAACTGATGTGGACGCAGTGGTGGGAATGAATGGTGAACGGATGTTTTATACTCATTTCATGGGGAAAAATTTATTGAACACCGAATTCAATTATTTTATCAAAATTTAAAGAATTTTCTTTCAAAATTTCAAATTATAATATCAAAACAGATCCGTTAACTATATTTATCTTCGAAAAGGACGGGAATTTCGTCAGATCCCTAAGAGTGGAATAATTGAGTACAATAACGGCTTTGATGAGTAGGTATTGAATTTCAGTGGTTTTATTACTTTTGAAGAAATTGCCCTACGGCGATGATTGTCATTTTTCGTACCATCTTTAACCCTAAGACAGGAATTGGAAATTATGATGTAGTAAATATCTTTATGAGCATTTGAATTTCGACGTGAAGTAGATATTTCACGTGAAGTATTTTCATCTTGATAAAGCTTTACTTGAGATGCACAGTTTCCAATGCAGTGCTGTACCTCACTGATGTATAATCAGCTACCAGTTCCCACACAGCTCGAAATCACGCGCCGATAATGGCTAAGTTTAATCACTGTCAGCTGAAAAAGAGCCTTTTCAATGTTCTGATAGTAGATACCACTTACTTGTCCATCCCTCCAATTCGTAATGAACCGAAAGGACATGATGAAACGAAGCCATGTGGTATTTCTTCACGTAATACTCACTGACTAAATATGGCAGCATTTTGTCAAGTTAATGGTAATAATTTGACGTCTACTCGCTTAAAAGGCATCTCTAATGCGGGGTTCTTCATAAGACTGAGGTCTGCTGCTCCTGTTCTGCTGGGACATGATGTGTAAACAATTGTATTTCGAGGAATATTCCTCTTAGTAATAGCTGGAGATCAAAATTTAAAATCCATGAAAAGCGCGATAGCCTTTAAGGTGGTTGTGATAATTACATTAAATGTTTTAACATGAAAGCATGCTTTTCAAGCTGTAAAAAACAAAAAACGTTTAATAACAAAAACTCGTCGAATCTTTTACACTGGTGTATTTTATTTTTACAACTAGGCCAGATGACAAATAGTAATTAAATCACAGCGTGGTGATTAGCATACCATAAAGAGCACCTAAAGATTCTCATACCTGAATTCCTGGAGCAGTTGTGTAGAATAAGAATAACAATTATCATTATTATTAAAATATTGCAAAGCTTACATCTTGGTGAAATAGTACTGGATATGGTGTAAATATCGGGTATAATGTGGCAATATAAGCCATTAGAACTGCATATAAACATGATAAGATGAGCGTCAAATGTGGTGTACATATCATTACACTGTCAGAGGTATAAAACAACTTACAAAACGACGGTTTCATCGGTTGCCAGACTGCGTCACGTTGATTACTCCATATCTCACGGTAATAAACAACTCTGTACCGGGTTGCTGAAGTGCCGCCATTGTTGGCAATGGGCTCCACCTGTACCTGCTCCCAAGACGGAACAGTTTGTAATTACCTCACTGTTGTCAGCTGCATGGCTGTTCGGTGTGTAGGCGGTTGTGTCAGAATTACATTGGTTTGTGATCAATGATAATTTCGCGTGCTGTTTTTCTGGTAATGGATGAGCATGACATCTTCAAAGCTGTACAGAAGATAGGATACGCTTTCCATCTCTTTCCACGAGTTACCAGCCCATTGTACTGACAACAACACACTGTTTCCCCTCATATATCAAGGAATTCACTTCAAAAGAAACGGAATATAGACTATATTACTATATTTCCATTTAGTTACTTTCTTCGGCCCCATTTTATTTATTTCCCTCTCCAAACAAAACGTGCATTTTGGGTAAACATCAATTGGAAGCTGTTGGCTTCAAGTAAATACTGTAAAATAATTCACAATGCATTCAAACTCCATCAAGACCAGTAGTGACTTCAGCAGTTTGAAACTACAAATGATAATGGAAAGTACAAGAAGAGAATTGCTCCGCTTCTCCTCCCACTTCCGTCACCTCGACACAAAAACAGGCGTTTCGTACTCCGCTATGGTGGTGAGATTCTAATTCATGCCCTTAATATCAGGCCTACCCAACTACCAGACTCGGCACCGAATGATCCCGAATTCACCGGTAGATCGGACCACACTACCCGTTTTCAGGGTGTGCGTCAGTACGCATGTCACAGTACCATACCCGGAAACAAATTTTGAGATGAGATGTACTACTTTCAAACCCCGCTGAAAATCATCACTATCACATCGCGTACTAGGCAAGAGAGGTGCCACGTCTGATACTTCGAAGCGCATACTGATATATGATACACACCTTGAAAATGGGTATAGTTGTGAGGACCGATCTACAGGTGAATTCAGGATCGAGTCTGGTAGTTGGGTAGGCCTGAAAATGCTTGGTAAAAGTATAAGGTACAAGTGATGCCCAGTTATTCACAGTAAACTCTTTAAACTAGAATTAATAATCAAATCAAAGATAACACTTCCAAATGAAAAGAACTGACACCTACTGTAAGCTGTAAAAATAGTTTGTTAACATCGTTTCAAACAGCTGCCTTTAAATTATAATTAATTTAACGAGATCGGATGACTGGAGACAGAGCCCTATATGTTTCCATTAATTCTATCCCACCTTTAATAATTGCATATTTGTTTACATTTACTTTCTATTGCATTGGTTAAACCTTGGTGATCAATTGTCTGTTCAGGGGGCTGGAATCCTGCCGACTCCCTCTTCCACTTAAATGTAAAGTTAATTATCAAACAGAGCAAAAATGCTCTTTTTTCTTCGCTTTCTACAGCATCATAAATTCCTTATCAAATCGAACACAACATTATCTCTGGGTGGCGTTGAGCTCACATGTACGCACTAACACCAATGATTTTGATGGATTATATATGGGATTACAAGGCTTTTAATTCTGTTGCCTATCGGAAATGATTTTGTGGCGTAATAAATTACAAACGCGGGCGGTTCACAGTCAGTGCGCCGGCTACAAATTTCCCCACACGTGCTCCACCACGCCGGTATACTAAATTAACAGCAGAAATGCCTTGACTGGTGTTACATGTTATTAATCTCGCTAAATTTTGTTTTATTCAACACACGTCATCTTAGTCATCTTGATGGAGGCTGAATGGTGCACCCAGTATCATTCAAAATTTATATAAGAGCCTTTTTGGACGGATCATCTAAATTATTTCTGACACAGAGATTATACCGAGTTACTACACGCCATTATATTTCAGGTGTTGACAATCACATTTGATGATTAGCAACATAACGTTGAGCGTAAAAAAGACGGCCCCAGAGAAACTGCAGAATTTGATTGGTTTCATGTGACTCACTACTGATGATGGTTATTGTGTACCAATCTTCCTTCAGTCTTCTACTTCCGCTTTGGATTTCCACATTTATGTCATTATGAAATATTGAATTTTTACTGTATTCGTAAGATTAGTAACACGTTTTTTTTTTTGGCTTTAGATAACGGCAACTTGTCAGCCGATTTGTGGAGTTAGTTCCAACGGAGAAATTTTTGGAATTAGCTATTCAAAGCAAACATTATGCAATCATTTAATTTTTCTCTCTCTCTCTCTCTCTCTCTCTCTCTCTCTCTCTCTCTCTCTCTCTGTGCGTGCGTGTGTGTGTGTGTGAGAGAGAGAGAGAGAGAGCGCACGATCGAGTGAGTTTGATAGAGTGTTAACAATAGCGGAAGCAAACAGTTACACGATAACCTTATGTCGCAATAAGCGACAGGCAGTTAGCACCCAAACACATCATTATATTAATAATACTGAATACTTATTATTCCAACCTGGAATATCAATGAAAGAATCCTCAGCAATCTCTGCGAACCCTGACCCCGCCCACTTTGCTCCCTGCATCTCTTCTTTATAGGAGGGCGTATTCGATCCTTCTGCAAATGTCCTTTTACCTCTTGTGTTATTACGCTTTATTTCAAAATTATTCTTTCTTCGGTCGACTAATTTCCATTCTGTTAAGTTATACATTGAATAACTCAGAGAAGTACACCAGTCCCTTGAAAACGAACTCATCTACAAATAAGAACTAAGTACATGGTCTACCCAAAAAAGGGGCGGTATATGTATTCTGAGGTAACAGATATTTTTAGAGCAAGATGAATGTAAGTATCCAAGTTTACATGTGTGAAAATGTCAACTGCTGGAAGCGAATATGACCATGTATTAGGAATTTATTTGCACAGAATGCCCAGCTTGGAAATATGCCCCTTGGTACCACAAATATACTGTGCTGAAAGTAAATATTTTCCATAGCAAGTCTTCCTCCGCCATAACCTCGAGGTCCAAATACAAGACCATATTTGCTCCTACAGAATCAACAATTTCATTATTTCATTATCATTCAGAAATTCGAGACATTTTCCCTGATAAGTTAAGTGCTCCGGCAATGAGGTATAAAAAGTGCAGCTTTTGATGGTGTTTTTATTTTAAGTTCCCTATTCCATTAAATCTGAAGACAGAAAATTAAAATATAATGGGTTATGAGAGAAGCAACTTAGCTGACGCGTACGGCCCTGGTGTAGATTATGAGAGTGCTTATTTAGGTTTGTGGCCACTTGAGGTGATGTTTTCTGCTCTCTCTCTCTCTCTCTCTCTCTCGCTCTAATAATGGATTTTAATAAGCTTATTTTTAATTGCAATCTATCTGCCTATTTGTAGTATTGATTAGAAGTGTGAACAGATGTACATGAACGTATGAGTAAATGTATTGTGATTAACGTTAGATATTGCAAGAATCTACTACACAGCCCGTGGCCCACCGGCTGTCACTTGCAGTGCTGGCTGTCACTGGGAGTGCTGGCTGTCACTGGGAGTGCTGACGTGTCCTTAACGTTCTGGTAACTCGGGCATATCGACATCTACTGCAGCATGGGACTGGCTTCAATAACAGACCCGAGAACCTAAACATAGTGCACTGCTGGTCTTGGAGGTGATGTTCCTGACGCAATACTTAAGTTTACTAGTGATATTTTGCTTGCTATCGGGCGGTGAATCTTGAAGGCGGCGATTTATTGGAACAAAGTACAACATTAAAGCTCTATGATCTTGGTTGTGTTTCCTGCACTTTCCTTTACTGTTCATTGTCATATTCAACTTTGCCTTTTATTCAAACTTCTGTTTTCAAACGTGTTTACTAGGTCATTTTTTCTAAGCTCAAACTTGATATATTTTCATCTGTCACCATGAGTATTTTAAAATTAAAATGCCTATCTACTTAATTAATCTAGGTTGGGTACAAGTTGTCATGCCTGGAGATCAGTGCTGGTCAGGTTGGAGTACTTTTTACTTTTTTTGTCAATATCTATATAAGTGAATAACGTCGAAGGGTTCAGATGCACTTGACAATAGCCAGACATTTGCCGCATACAGTCCTGGTATAGGACTGGCTTGTTGTGTTGAACAGATAATTTCGACAAACATAACATGCGGTGTAAGATGGAACAGGTAGGACGGTCATTTGGAACTAGGTGGGTGATTTGGAACTTTTGGATTATTTAATTACACTATCAAAATTTCTAAATAATATTTTTTTCACGTAATACACTGTATTTCCCTATATCAATATATTGGTACATAAATATACCCCTAAGTGCGTCATCATGCAGGCAAAACAGTCGCTGAATTCTCAAAGAAATTCTCGAAGAAAGTTACGAACAAACAGATCTTCGGGTCCTGCCAAGTGACAACAACTGTGTCGACATAACCATTAACTATAGCAATATTTGTTTATCAAGCGAATACAGAACAATGACAGAGCAGGCTGAAGAACATCGAGTAATAATAGCACAGTTTTGATACAGTTGAGATATCGACTTTAAGTTGGTGTAGAACATCTCCAACTACCATCAGCTGCTGGACCTGCCCTAAGCTACAGACCATCTGGCGCCAGCTTGAACCGGGAAATACTAGAAAACCTATCACTAAAAACACGTCCATGTTGGGGAGGACAGGGCGGGTCATGCCTTAGACTAAATCCACTTTATTAAAATATCACGATTCAGGACTGGGTGGGTCCCTGGCGACTTGGCTTTTGACGGTGCCCCTTGCTGTATAGCTTACACCCACATTTTCAATTCTTAAGTTTCTCGCCTTAGATATACGAGACGTCTAGTTAAATTTATGATGAGGGCTCCAGTGATTGTAACAAAGCATAATTGAGTTGAGACGTCTCGCCTCCTGTCATGCCCCTAAGAGAGTAATGCTCATTTATAAATGTGATGATGGGTGGGGTGCACTGGCTGTAAATGTCGGTGTGTGCAGGATTCCCTATTCCTGTTTTCACATTTTATGAAATGTGCGCTTCTTTTATTGTGGAATAACCATTGCAGGTAGGTTTCCTTTTTAGAGCAAAATTGATACATTATTATTATTATTATGTGATGATTCTTGTGACCTTTGGTAATTACTAAGATACCGGAGTCATACCATGATATTATTATTATTATTATTATTATTATTTTATTATTATTATTATTATTATTATTATTATTTGGGTTGGCCAGAGAAAATATTGACACAAAGTGTGGTTGGCAGTCTGTCTGGGTTAAATTCCAAACTATGGCAGCATTTCACGTTCATTCCAGCGGAGCTGCCTCAATCTACGTGCTAGACAAGCAGGCCCGCTGATAAAGCTCCGGTGAGCCGATATTTTGTTGACTATGTCATTTAAGCCGTATTCAGTGCAAAACATCGCCGTACTGCATTTGATAAAATAACAATAATTAGAGCTCTATGTAATGTAAAGTTGTGTTGACTCGGTGTGATTGTCAAGATATGACCTACTGCTTTTATTTGAAACAGAATATGAAAATATGTGTTCGAGCAACGAGCTTTATATCAGGATACATGAAGTCATATAAATATATTTTAATTAATCAGTTGCTTTAAATCAGGGTAAACAAATGATTTGAAACAGGCATAAGCGTTATCGATGCATAACTAATGCGAGTAACTTGTGTCAACACACAGGGCGTACCAGCATTGATGAACTAGTGTTTTTGCTGTTGAGAAATTGGTGATCAGGTAAAAATTGGCTTCGCTTGGCCTTTCTATATGATTTACCCCCAAAGATGGATCAGGCTGACGTTTACATTGGCCTGCAGGAGCCAGATACGTGTTAAAACACATTCTTTGGTTACACTGTCCGACGTGCCAGTCATCTACACCAGCGACAAGGGACATGTATTCCAATGTTTTGTACAAACATGGGTGAAGAATCTCACCGGAATGCCGTCCCGCACTCGTGACTTGCAATTGTCACGTTCATACAACCAACCCCGACATATAATGTAATTTCTTTTACTTGGGCCACTTCAGCAATTCACCCGTCACAGACCACGTGAACTAAATATGCCTATTCATTTTTTGCATACTGAGGCGGGTTGTTTTAAAAAGCGCTTTTAATGTTTGGATTTTTGTAGAGTTTAGTAACAAGCTAATCACTTTTGTTATATCTCTAGCGAACAGATCAATTTTTTTAATAACACAAAATATGAAGGCCCCCTTCCATGTAAAGTAGGGAAAGTGGCCATGGATACTGCGCCTTTTGCTCCGTCTTCCCTGCGCGTCTGCATGACGAATGTACCACAGTGAAAGATAAAGTGGTCCGTAAAATAGAATCAGGGGTCCAATATGATTAGTACAGTTTAGGGTTACCTGGAAGTGCCAGGGTCAATATATGGGTCAACTTCAACAATTTGTGCAAAGTAGCGGGAAACGGAAACATCTATTCCTCTGTACAAAACACACTTTTTAGATTGATGATCAAACATTGACAACCTAGATACCCACATAGGTGCTTCACGGTCATCAATATCCGAAAGACTTTTAGGTTGAAAGCACAAGAAGTGTCGTCTGCAAGAGTTTTTGAAAATCATCGATGTTAAAATGGGATTTGAGTGTTAACGGTACCTTCTTATTGCTTTCACGAGGGATGGCGGCGGGAGGTATTGTGTGGGCTATATTAAGTAAGGTACTTAAAAGTGTTTTAGTGGCATGATTTATGACTCAGAAGAGAGTTGGGTAAGGACAAAAACGAATATCCAAAAGTGCTTCAGATCTAAAGGTTTGCACTTCATTGATTTTTCCTTTGCTCTAAGGCATGTGGCTATAATCAATCCGGGGAAATGTTGGTCATTGAAGAATTAAAACTTAATTATAAATTGAAATGGAGTGCATCCGTTTCAGGACATTCCTCTCTTTTCTTTTTGAATTACGTGATTCGACGAGGCAATTAAAAAGTAGTCGGTAAGTACATATAGTGGAGGAATAAAGTCCTAATAGACTCTAGTCGTGGCCATCTTGGGCTCAAGGGACTGAATATGTTGCAATAAGGACCATAAGTCATTCACCCCCTCTATGTTTGTTTTAGCGGCAATAATCTGTTTAATGAATTGCAGAATTTATAGACATAAATCAGCCTCCTTTTCTGAAACAAAATGGCAGATTCAGCCCTAGGCATTTTCCAACTGGAGATAGAATATTAGCCTGAGGTACCAACAATTCATATTTTTCCATTATTTTCTGTAGCAGTGGGAAGGGAGAATGAATATAAGATGATCCAAGATAAAGACGAAAATAGTTCACATATTATAAGACCAATGTGACAAAAATGTATATTTCTTGGATACCAGGCCTCTGCAGCTTGAAAAATCAAACAGAATTCTGTATGCTTAAAACACGGTATCCAAGATTGCCTTCCACTGACTTGTCACACATAGAAATCGATGACATTTAAGCGGGTTTTTTTCCTCTGCGTTTTCAAATAGTGTTGTCGTGGATTTTAAAATGGATATTTACTTAAAATTCAGTAATTTCAAAAGCAATTTTAAAAGCGAAATAATGTAGTACGTAATAAGTAAAAATATGACACACAAACAGGCATTATATTCTTATTTTTCTATTTGTAAAAAAAAAAAAAAAATATTGTTGAAAATGAAGGGTAAATTTTCTTCCGTGGATTTGTTTTGGAAAAATGACAGGGCTGCTCCGTCTTTGAATTGTAATCTTAGACTCCAAGCGGAATGGTGTCACTCTAAAGATAACGACGTCGAGTGTGCTTTCATGAGCGTTTTTCCACGGATTTTCATATGTTTTCATCTGTCGGTAAAGGAATGTCATTTTCTTTGAAGAGCTGAAATGCAAAGAGCGCCTTTCACTTTTATGGCACTCCAGAGTTTTATCAATCAGCACATGCAAGGTTTTTTTCTTTGTGTTCCGAGTAATATTACCTCCAGAAAGCCCTCCTGCTGCATGAGCCTTCTTAACCAGCTCCGCATATGATCAACATTTGGAGAGCGTGCACATGTTTATCAAAAATATCTTTAAGTTGAGGGCTTTAGGCACATAGTTTCCGAGAACTGATTTGGGTGTTTCTGTCATGTCTTTGTAGATAATACGGCACGAAGGTTGAAACAAGTTTCCGGTTGTTTTTGCATATAGCTTCTTTATTCTTTATTTAAGCACAGTGTGTTTTAACCAAGAATGTAATTAGAAAGTCTTGAAAAGCTTTATACATCTTATAAAAATATCCGACCATATATTCATGATAAATTTGGTAGAAAATAAAAAAAATCTCTTACTTATGGCACACCGGTTCAACATCATTATCGCAGCTAGAACGCCTATCTGCAATCATTAGGGATATCTTACTTAAACAATGAACACTGAAACAGTTAACAGCAATGAAGTTAATCAATTAAACAGATAAAAGAAGATGATCCATGCCGCCTCTTCTTTAAAAGATACTTTTTCCAGAACAGCAAGTGTTTTAGCGTGTGTTTACCATAAGAGGGCCATGTGCTTGTAATCCCGCGAAGCACTGGGAGTGCTTTACGTTTCACTGAGAGAGCTGGAGCTGGGAAAGAATCCCTGAACAATTTGCCATCATTTGGCAGAACATCTGTAAAACAAATTTCTTGGTAACTCTCTCGATACCCAGCTGACACGGGGGAGATCAGGCAGTAAACACAGAGTGCAGTTTATCCATGGCTTACTGGGAATTGGTCTGAACGTACACTTAAATCAAACGTAAGAGATCGTTCATTAGCCCATTCATGCCTTTCAGTATCTGACACATATTGTCAAACATCTTTTTTTGATGCATTTTTATAATCCAACCGACCAAAGTCTAAGAAACCTGGGCAAGTACATTTAAGGTAAATGCAGTATTTGCAAGACAAATGAAATGAAACATAGGTCATTAAATCAGCAGGTGTGGAGGCTAAGTTGCCCTGTGTCCTGTAATACCGTGTTGCATTCCCAGATCTACTCTTTATCCAGGAACATACATTTTTTAGCAGCCTGAAAGTTAACATTGCCTTAATATTTTCACAGGGGAAATTTGAATGGATATTTTTCGGTGGTTACAGGAAGCCCACCAGGGTATTCACAAATCCTAATATAATTAAGTGCTGAAAAATCAATTAAAGTCCAGACATCATTTGAGTTCCAAAGCAATCATCCCTAACACGTGACTTGTTACTTTTGAAAAAGGCTAAAGACCAAACTGTGGTGCTCACATTAGATGAACGTTAAAGTGAAAATCTATAATCAGTCTGGAGTGTTCCTAATTACTCTCCTTTCTGTTTTGTTTGGATTCAGGATAACTGAAATTCTATTTCCAAAAGTATCTCTGTTCACATAAGTGCCACGTCGCTGCCAATGCTCCATAAAGAATCCTACAGGTTCTGCCACACCTGTCATTAAGAGGTACGTATGAAGAGCGTATGTGAAATCGATGATACGCACAACAGTGAGCGTATGACATCACTCTATTTCCAGCGTGTCAGAACGAACCCCGTATAAATAATAATAATAATAATAATAATAATTTATTCGAGCATTAAATGTGGCAGTTACATTTGTTAGCCCTCTATACTACAAATATATAAAATAAATAAATAGTTATACATCACTATGGATTACTACTAATACAGTGTTTAAGATTATTAATTACAGTGTATACGTTGTTTAAAGTACTTATTACAATTGTAAATAGTTCAATACACTGAGGGAACACACATTTTCTTTGATAGGCTTATAGCTATATGTATCTAATGTGTCATACTTATGGTTCATATAATATATAGCAGGATGAGGCTACTTCAGTGTGGCAGATGCTCATTTCTTTTGGAAATTGCCCTCTGAATGTATTTACCAACAGCATACAATTCTTTCTCATTTTCTGGGCTTAGTATGACTTTAACCTTCTCGTCACTGCTTGCTAGGTGATGCATGTCACATTTAGGGAATTGTTTTAACATGCCCTCCCTCTCTTTTACATGGTGTCTACATTCTAGTAGGAAGTGCACTTCGTCCTCGATTGCAGGACAGTGGGGACAGAATCGTTCCTCGCGTGGTGTTTTAGGTCTGGTGTAGCGTCCTCTTTCCATTTCCAGAATATGATCACTGACTCTAATTTTAGCCACTTCCCTTTTTAATGACTGAGGGGCATTAGTTAGCAGGTACTTTTCAATTTTGTAGGACTTTTTTATCAGACTATAAGTTTTTAACTTGGTGCTTTGAGGATCAGTTAACTCTTCCCAGAACATTTTTTCAATTTTAGCATTGATTTTTTCCTCAATATTGCAATGTGTTTGGATTTGCTGAACCCCTGGGACATTTTCACTGTGAAGATTCCAAGTCGTTAACATAGTATTAATCGCTCCTGGCCAACCCTTTTTCCCCTATTGTCAGTTCNGCATGAAAGTTAACATTGCCTTAATATTTTCACAGGGGAAATTTGAATGGATATTTTTCGGTGGTTACAGGAAGCCCACCAGGGTATTCACAAATCCTAATATCATTAAGTGCTGAAAAATCAATTAAAGTCCAGACATCATTTGAGTTCCAAAGCAATCATCCCTAACACGTGACTTGTTACTTTTGAAAAAGGCTAAAGACCAAACTGTGGTGCTCACATAAGATGAACGTTAAAGTGAAAATCTATAATCAGTCTGGAGTGTTCCTAATTACTCTCCTTTCTGTTTTGTTTGGATTCAGGATAACTGAAATTCTATTTCCAAAAGTATCTCTGTTCACATAAGTGCCACGTCGCTGCCAATGCTCCATAAAGAATCCTACAGGTTCTGCCACACCTGTCATTAAGAGGTACGTATGAAGAGCGTATGTGAAATCGATGATACGCACAACAGTGAGCGTATGACATCACTCTTTTTCCAGCGTGTCAGAACGAACCCCGTATAAATAGCGTTTGTATGTCATCATACACATGTAGCGAATATCAACGTATGGATAGCTCATGTGTACCGTATGTGTGTGTATGAGTTACATACAGTGTATGCAGTGTATGCAGNTCAGTTCATATAAATAGCGTTTGTATGTCATCATACACATGTAGCGAATATCAACGTATGGATAGCTCATGTGTACCGTATGTGTGTGTATGAGTTACATACAGTGTATGTGTAGCTTACTTCTGTTTTGTTGATCATTTTGAACTGCAAACTGGATCAGATCCAACTAGCGTTGGGAAATAACTACTTCCATTTCCATTCTCTATCACATTATCTGGAACAGCTGTGATGAAGTGGAGATGAAGCTTTGTGTATATCACAGGTAATAAAAAGCAGGAGATACGGTTTCCATACGCTAATTATGTGTTAGATATACGTTAAATAGGTTCGGTTTACGCATACGTACACCACTGAATTTTTCAGTGATGATTGATAAAGTTCCGGTGCCTCTGGGTGCAATGACCTCGACACTGTCAATAGATATTTCTCTCCATTTGCAAGAGGTAGCTTCAGGGATACAACAGGCTTCATCGTGACAATGCACTTGCTCACAGTTCTCAACCCCCCCAACATACATTTTCTTATCCTGAAAAGCTTCTCATATTTCCTCTGAAATACCTTAAAGATGATAAAATCATTTAAATAAGTCATCTAAGTTATTTATAGGTAAATTATTAAATAATTAAATAATAAATTAAATTAAAAATAGATTAAAACATCTAGTACAAGTGCAGGGACGGGTCGAGCAACGTTTCGTGAGCAGGAAACAAATTGCTTTCTTATTTTGGCGGATGATCCCCTGAAGAGTGGCATTAATATGTTCGGCAGTTGCCGTGAAGTGTCCATACTCGAGATGATAAGCTCGGGTACTTAGCAGTAACACTTGAAGCATTTAATACTTGAAGTGCTTCTTGGAAGAATCCCTAGAGAGATTAACTCGCCAAGGTTAAGCTTGAAAGCGAAATTAAGGGGATGCATACCTGAAGAGCGAATATGGCGCAAGTACTAGAAGAAAACAAAGTATGGCAGATTATTTTTCAAAACGCGGGTTGTTTCAATTTTTTTCTGTATGTATAACCAGAGTCAAGAGCCCAAAGGACTTATAATAGCAGAGAGCCCGCAAAATGCCTTTGAACGAAATATTCAAATGAAGTGGACGTACTGAAGCCTAAATAAACAGAGAGCTTGCTTTGACATTTTATGTGCACGCTTCGCAGATAATACGCAACACAGCTGTTTACTAATATGAAAGTGTTAATCATTAAATGCGAAAGTATTGACTTCATTGGAACAACGTACTTTTGGCTGCAACGTAATTTTGTAGTGAGCATCTTGCGTCACTTTGACTTAAGACGGCGCGCGGTCCGGACGGTAATTTTATAGCTATAAAACAGAAGAGTGGAAGCGCAGTGCTGTAACGGCTTCATCTTTATGATTTTCAGTAAAATATTAATTTTAAATGAGCTGTAAAAAAAGAAAGGTTTCTGATAGTCTGTCATGTGTGGCACGTAAAGTGACAGAGTCAATACACTGTTTAAAATTTGTGAAATAATTTCTACACATTAGAATATATATCCTAAAACCTGAACTGATTTCCAGAAAATAACTGAATGCTTTTAGGGGGAACATCGATGTTCATTTTGCATTAATGGAATCGGAAACTCCTGGGAATACGACCCCTATGGTGGATAATTTGCTTGAAATCCCTTTTGTACCTGCTATATTAAAATGCAGACTTGAACGTTAAAAATGAAAGCACAAGCTGCCGTTACTTCCTCATTTAGTGTGGTTTGGGACATGTTCATTGGTGTAATGCAATTTTACTAATGCAAACGGTGTATGGGACTCGTTGTTGGCGTTTTGTATTGCTTCATGTATAAGATATATCTATTGGTTTTCCTTTTATCAATTCAGAGTGACTTTTGGAAAATAGTATTTTTTGTCTACGAACAATTCTTTACATATGCCGCTTTTTCCAGAAGACTACAGGTGGAAAGGACGGGTACATGGATGACAAAGGCATAACATCATGTATAAATTTTTCACTTTGAATGATTCAGATCTAATTAAGGGAATTACAAATAATTTGTCTAATAGCAAACATTGCATTAACGAAAATGTATAGCGTATGAGAACGAACGCATAAGCAGCGTAGTAATATCGTGTTGATAGTGATTTTTTATGGTCCGTTTAGGTTATGACATTGACCATTATGTGTTCAGTGTGAGCAACACTTTAATATACTAATATACTTCATTTTGTTGTTAAATCATATAGTCTTGTTATGGAATTTAATGAACCAACTTTAGATTTGACCCGGAGCTTTAATAAGTCCCTCACCTTGTTGCCCCTCTTGGTGAAAGTGTTTTGATGATGATAATGTGAAAATGATAGTATATTTATTTATACCGCAGATCACATAACATTGGGATGTTTTCAATCGCTAATCAAGCGTTAGGCATACGTTAACGCGCTACTTATATCGTTACAGATACGTTCAATAAGTAACTCGTTCTTGACCACTTAGTTACTTATTCGTTACGCAAAGCCAAGCTACATCAGACACCATAAAAGAAACGTACTTTATGGTAGTTTTGATGCCATTTTACCGTATGCCTAACGTATCCCAAACGTATGGATAACGAACGCCTCTAACGCTCGTATAAACTAAAAATCTTCCTCTACGTATGCGAACGTACACCAGCGTTTACCTGCATACGCGAGACGTCTACGAACAAAGCCCTTGCGTTTGTCTGCGTATGTGTAAATTTCCTCATACGTTGAAGAAATACGCCAAGGTGTGACAAGGCTTTTATTACCGAAATTCGGCAGCTCGCCACTTAGTACAACAACAAGTTTTCATGGAGCAGTTCAACAACATGACTCACTTCATCATTTGCTTCTCCAATTAATACGTGTTCGTGCCTGAAGGTTTTAGGGCTATGATGCGTCTAGATAGATTATGATCATTTAATTATAACCCATTAATCTGCGTTCTTGGCAGCTGTACACATGTCACTGGTCTAGTTGTAAAGCCGCAACTGCACACATTTAAGTAGAAGCGTTCCATTTGAAATGCCCTTCCTGATGAATACATGTATTTTGTAACGTCCAGCTCCATAAGTCGCAGTTTCGTTGTATTTACTGTACTCTAGTCTACTTGGCAGAAGAGATGGCGAGCATATAAACTACAGGCTAAACTACTCATACTGTATGTACATTGGGTTTTAATGATATATACATATGTATAATTCACTTATCTGTAACTCAGTCATTCATTTATTGATGATTGCAGGTATAATTTCATTTTTCTTTCATTTTCTTTTTTTTTCATTCATTGATTTATTTATTGTCTAAACAGTGACAAGAGTGTATCTTGTTTCTTACAGCAAATGTTCTGGTTGATGACCTGATTCATGGTGGCACATTGTCATCAATAAGAACATTCTACGAGGAAATCATTCCTTTTTTTCAGAAGATAGTGTTCAACTACAGATAAAAGGCTGATTTTAACACGAACATATGCATTTAACGAAAAGCGAAATCAATGGTACGTATCATCTGGATATGCTGCAAGTAATTCAAAGTCACTGCAAGTCAGGATTTCCGGTAAAACTTGTACAAACAATGCCACTTTGAGGCAAAAAGTACCTTATGGAACATGTGAATATGGAAAAGTAATCTGTTAAGGTCGTTGCGGGGTTTTTTTACAGCGAACAAATAATTGACCTAAACATATGTGGACCGGGTATGAGGATAGTTGTAGGCAGGTGCCAGTTTTGCACATGCGCACATGTGGTTTTCAGGCTGAAACGATTTCAAGGAGTTGCAGTAATTCTGTTCATGAGTGAGTGAGTGAGTTATTACATCCAAATGCTCGTGAGTACAGAAACACGGCATACATACACACTGTAGCGTGTGCGTTAACCCAAAGCGGGGATGCTTATAAAATCCTCGGCTTTTGATGTTTGGATGCAAAAAACCACTTCAGCGAGATTAAACCCGGACCAGATCGATTAAGAGCTGTCATCGCTGGCTTCTAAAGTTGATGTAAAGGCCGGTTAGGAAAGAGAACAAGCGAATCATGTACATCAAGGAACGGAAAGTGGCTGAGGGGGATTCTAGAGACCTTGGACGGCGTATTTATTTATTTTCCGCTGCTGTAAAAATGTGCTTGGCTAAAGACAATAGCAAAAAATAGCAGAGAAATCACAGAGGACGTGGTATGTGTTAAGGCATAACTTATGATAGAATATCAATACAACTTTCGAGGGAAGCAAATATGTTGATGTTGAACATCTTAGAAAGCCTGCAGCTAAGTAAGATTTCAAAAGATATGGACTTCTTTCTTAATTCTTCTTGTTTTAGCATATCAGTCGGAGAGTACAGATAACGCCACATCACATCACTGAGATTATGGTCTGTGATAGAAGCTTAGAAGTCACTCAGACACTTGATTAGGTGCAATGTGAAGTAGGCCTATTTTAAGGATTGACCAATAGAGGAAGATATGTTTAGATTTAATTAAGAAGCTTTTGAAAACTTATCAATACACTACGTTAGACATAGGAGCGCAAGCAACCAGGGACACCAAACCAATGGTGCAGTTCCAAGTTTACTGAGGCGGGAGAAAGGTTCCACGAGTCGTGAAAGACAGGATTTTCATGAAGGACATTCTAACTTCTCCCATTTTGCCCGACCGATACGACAATGTTTTAAACAGGCCAAAATTTACGACATAATACATATTGGGTTTACGGGACCGATCCATCTGTTGAAGATAAAAAAATTAGCAAATTTCCATCTGTTATTAAACTGCCTTGATGCGACACCATTGCACAGTAGATGAAAGTAGGCACGCGTCTTTCTAAGTGTGGAGAGGCGTGCGGTAGCCAGCAAGGTGAGCAAGCAGTTTAGATCAGTTTACTGTCGTGGGAACAATCTTTGTAAACTGTAGATGGTAAATCGGTAATTCTGGTTGCTGCGCAGCGTTTTAACCCAGTCCGAATTTCCAAGCAGTCCCCGAGCAGCATTTCCGTGCCTCGTAAAGGTCGTCTCGCCATGCAGAGGATAATGAAGTGCGCGTAGCCGGGTGAACGCGAAGCGCGTAGCTAACCAACCATAGTTAAACACCAACGATCCAATTTAGCTGGAAAAGTCGAAAAAGAAGTAGGAAAAAGAGAGCAACTATCGATAGGCACGTGCAATCAGAATTGCTTTATTGCGCGTCTCTCTGAAGTTTGGTTTCTTTTACGGAGATATAACTGTGCTTCATAAAAGACCAAAGGCTTAACTGTCTTATTAATAAATCATGGTTAAGATCGTTGCATGGTGAATACGTTGGATGAATTAAAGCAATTGGAACCTTCAAAGGATTACACGGCTTGAGAAAAAAATCCAGATAAACAAATAAAGAAAAGCTGGATATATGCTGAAATGAAAATGAAATTTTCAAGGATAACAAACATGGTTTTGCTCTGGCTATGTTGCTTATGGATTTCGTTAAATTCCCGATATAACGTAAACACTGAAGCGGCCACTGCAACGGCAGAAACGCCGTACGTCATCCAAGAAGAACACGCACGGGCTCGTTCCATCAACTCATGCACGGCAACTAAGAACTGGACATGGTTCGACAAAGATTTGGCTGTCAGTATTGACGGCGAGATCACCCTGGGAGGACTGTTCACGGTACACGAGCGGAGTGAGGAGTGTATCTGTGGACGCGTCCTCCCTGATGGCGGCGTGCAAGCCTTGGAGATGATGTTGTATACTTTGAAAATGATTAACATGGACAAAAACTTCATGCCTGGGTTTACAATCGGGGCTCTGATACGTGACGATTGTGGAAATGACACGTTGGGGTTGGAGCAGTCCGTAGAATTCATTAAAGGTAAGTGAAAACAGCCAAGTCCACGTCTTTTCTTGGTAAAGTTTTCTGCAAGGCCAGATATTTTGAACCCCCGTTTTTTACAACATTTTAAATTATCCAAAAGATGCAGATTAGCTAGCAAAAAAAAAAAAAAAAAAAATTATAATAATAATAATAATAATAAAATAATAATAAGACATATATTTGTGCAAGGAATTGCAATATGGAGTTACTGAACTGCCGCATTTGTCTCGTTCAAAACAGTTCTCCTGTGGAATGAATTGCTTGAAACATAAAACATTACTGCAGTGGAATTAAATGAGAAGTTTCTCGCTGGATCTCACCAATGATGTCAATTATCTGAGTGAAAAAGGGAGTAGATGAAAAATAGACGAAAAAATGATTTAAGATGATTAATAGGTCATTCATTTATGAATAAACAAAAAAAATGGTAAATACACGAATAAAGAAATAAATAAAGTAATAAATAAATCAGAGTGAAGGGAAGGACAGACGAAACTTCCAACGCTCAGCCTTTACTTATTGAAAATATGCGTTCTGGTGAACTTGGTATAAAGTAATTGTATCAGTTAGGGTTGTTTCAGCGTGCTGTGGTGTCAGGACGATTCTTCACCAAGATTCTCTTCACATCCATGTAGAAAGCCTGGGATAATACTACAATACTGTGCTCCACATGTTATCCTGGGTGGCTACACATGTGCAGATATAGCTTATTAAAATGCTCGAGACAGATTTTATCGATATTTTCATCTCCAGTGGAAAAAATATTAATAAAGGACTTGAATGCGCATAAATATTTGATTAACATTAACAGTGTGTAGGCTGATTTGTGTACGAAGTGGCCGCGTTAATCAGTTTAAGGACCCTCATTTGCTGATTTGCATAAAGAGGAAATCACTTTCAACCAAACAGATATTCGATACATTTATCATTGTGTTCAAAGCCGATAAAACAAGGCAAAGCGTTCTTACTGAATGCATGGGTTGTGTCCATTGCACATATTTTCCTCTGGTTAAGACTCTGTTAATATTTTAATATTTAGAGGGTCGTTTTTTTAATATTGTAGGTGTCAATCTTGTAAGTGTTTAGCTTTATTGGGAAAATTAAGTTAAATGGACATAACTGCCTAAACAAATCCAATTGTAGTATGTTTCGCGGTTTCTCTAACGCTGCAGCAGTTATCGTTGATGACTTTAACTATCGTGCAAACTACCTCTTCCTCTCTATTCACCTGGACACCTCACTAAACGCGTTAAGAGAAGAGAGACGACGCAGTCTTGGCAATCTATTATCTCGAGCCCCGTTAACCGTGCTGAACTTGCCGTGTCTCGACGCGTGACGATGGTTGTAGGGAGACTATTAAAACTTTAATTCTACGTGTTTGAAAATTTTTATATTCTAATTATCTCTGCTGAAAACCAGTTTAGAGTTTGATTCGGTCGAAGTGATTGTGAAGAGGAGGGGTGCAGGGGTTTTATACAGTGCTTTATCCTAATGGACGGAGGAGGGATAGTGTCTTTCTATTGATGAGTCTTCCACGGAGTAGAAGATACATTACTCCGGCGGATACAGGGTAGCCGAATAGTGTGTGTGTGTGTGTGTGTGTGTGTGATAGAAAAGATGTTTTGGGTGTTCCCTCTTTCTTTCCCCTTCTCCCTAACTTTGTTCCTAGAAAGGCGGGGTCTATCTTTACGATTGTGCATGCAGAGAGGGATCTGCCTGTATACGACTGCCCCGTCCTGCAGCCTTGTTCTGCTTATCGTTGAAGATAGTTAGACTACTTACAGTGTATTTCATGTATTTGTTTGGACAAGAAGAGGCCGGGTCCTGCCTATGTTGCTGCCTGCTGCAGCATTGGTACTTAATAACACAGCACTTAATAATGAACCAGCAGCCTGTATGTCTAACCCCAGGGATCGACAAATTATTTTAGTTTATGAAATTTGCTCATAAATCAAACTGGCGCAGGACAGATACATACACTGGCTGCAGTTTACTTAAGGGACCGCCGTGTAGCAACTAAATACTTCCCCTTCCTGCTGTTTATTAAAGAAACGGTGCAATTTGTAACATTGGGACATATTCCCTCTGCAAACCCTCAGTATGCATTTGCCAGATTATCTCATTACTCACCAAACCACACGTTTAGATCTAAGGACCAGTAGTTATTAAAATCTTAATGTGCAAGGCTTAAAACACATTACTTTGTACAGGTGAGCCTCGACTTAGATTTTGACCCACTTAGGTCAAACTATACCCTATTACTACATGTATATGGAGGGCGGACTTTCTGTCACACGGACCCTCAGTTCCGTGGCACCGGGAGCTATGTCCCCAAATCGGGAGACTCCAGACGAGATCGGGTGACCAAGTGTGGACTGGTCTGGCCTGGTATCATACATGCTCCCATAATGCCACGTAATAACAGCTTCCATAAATCAAGACGTACTTCCCGCTCACGCTTCTCATCCTCCAGAACACTTTAATTTAGTTGGTGAAATCTAATCATAAATCAAACTGGCTCACGACAGACATTAACTGATGAGGCTGACATGCTGTAACCTAAGCACACCCAGGGCACCACCAGGGGCGGAGCCAGGATTATTTGAAGGGGGGGGGGTGGTGGTGGTCCGTGGATGTCCCCCTTGGCGTGGGGTTCAGCGGGCCCAATTTTTTTGGTATTTTAGAGGGCGAACGGTGCCATTTGGTACGGTTTAGAACATGATTCAGCTAGTCAAAATTCTTATTTCAAGAGGGGACCATTGGTGTGATTTTTTTTAGAAATCGAAGGGGGGTCAATACCCCCCCCCCCTAAATCCGCAACTGACCACCACAAATATCGATCAGGACGGCCGTCCATGGAAGAAATTATTTTTTATTTACTTATTTTTTTTTAATTGAGCAATTTGCGCCTTCTTACGCAAACCTCGGCACTTCCATTTCGCCTGGTGTGGCGAGTTCTTGCTAGAATTCAGTGAAAATGTGTTCGTGTGTGCGAAATAGAGTATATATACATGTATAATAGTAACAGCACAATAAAATGATGGTTATGTTGTAGTGTTTTCACATTAAAAAGCGGCGATGAGTAGAAAAAGAATGGTTTTGTTGTTACGTTTTTACAGAAGATCTGCTTCCCTGTGCAGTGAAATGTTTTTATCCAGAAGGGAGGAGGCAAGACAGTAATTAGTATACTAGCAACGTACAGTGTACCAGGCACCGTTTTGCTGATGTGATTAGTCTCTTGATTCTTGTAAATAAGAACAATAAGAGAAGGAAGAAGTATAAATCTAGCACTTAGACATAGTTTGCCGCGCCTCAGGTAAAAAGACTTTCCTGGGGTATCATGGTTTTCTAAAAGTGTTATAGTAATAGAATACACATATTCGAGTGATGTACTTGAATGAAAAATATTTTGTTTTAATTTGCACATCCATAGGTAAAAAATATTACATTAATAAAATATCATGTCTATAGTTCAGTGGCTGAAGAGCTTGCATATATAACAGTATTTCAACTCTCATAAATCCTTATTTCTCCTCACTTCCAAATTATCCGATATTTATGTTGTTTGCCAAAAGGTTAATGAGCAACCACCTGGTCGACAGTATTGAAGATTTAGCGTACTGCAACTAATTTGTGAGAGTTCATCTCGAAAACGGTTTTTTCGCTAGTCGAAAATGTCATAGTGTGGACATGAAAAAAAAAATACATATTTAATATCCGCCAACACACAAGAACAATAGACCTGCGTTTGATGGTTTTGTTTGTATATTGTAATTTACTACATCAGAAACTTACTTGATAACTGACTGTGCCATGGCTTGCGTTCAATACCAGGTACACCTGGGTCACGTGATTAGAAAACAGGCCGACATGCACATGTTTATAATTTTCAATAGGTATTAAAAATTATCATTCCAAAATGAAATGGAATAATCTTTTTGCTATTTATCTGAATGGTTTACCCCGTTTCCTACATACCTGCAACGCATTCTTTCCACTCCGAGCATTTTTTTTTTTGGACAAGCGAAGTTGAAAATCAGCTTAGATTTGAAGTCTGTGAAAGCATTTCTTCGTATCTTCGTAAGTGGACTGTTACTGTCTTCATTGCTCCAGGAATACTAACATCATATGCTAGTCAAATGCGTTTTGTACGTGTTTAATTACTAATTTTAACAATCACAATTGGGAAATAAGAATAAAATTGGATATCAAAAGCTTACTATTATCCAGGTACCATGAACTTCATGGGATCTACATATAGCCCCTAAATATTTATTTATTGAAGTGTAGCCATTCGCACACAAACAAACAAACACATCTACACACACACATACACACACACTTACGCACACACACATGCACACAATGAGACACACACAAACAAACAAACACACAAACAAATAATTAAACACACAGATGTACTCATACACACGCACACACACAAACACACCCCCCAACACACACATACATAAACACACACACACATACGCACACAAACACACATGTACAAACACACCTACACACACACACACACACACACACAATCATACGCACACAAACACATGTACACACACAAACACAAACACACAAACAAACACACAAACAAGCGTGTACACACACAGGTACAAACACACGCATGTCCACACAAACACACACACACACAGACACACACACACACGGTCTTTGTACTGATGTATTTGACATGTTGGCTGCGTATAAGATAAATTGTTTTTTTACGCAGTTTAGTCGCCGGGTATTCCGGTCCTAAGACAGGATAGGAAGATAAAGGAGGAAGCTAGGCCCTGCAAAGTTGTACACTTAAAGAGAAAGAATGCACAGGCACGATAACTGAACCCTTGCAGGAATTTGATCAATAGGACTTAGTTTAGAGTGTCAATCAAGATTTTTTCTAAAGATGAAATCAATTTTATCTTGATAATTTCATGTCGGCTGGAATCCATTGTCCATTGGAGCTGAGTTGAAAAACGAGAAAAGAGAAAGGGGAAAAGGGAAAAGCAGTCTGTGTGTTAAAATCCTTTTGAAATATTTGATTACCTGTTAAATAATGTTCAGTTTTATTTATCATAATGTGTGCTGATATGTTCGAGGTCCGCTATTTCTGTACTTGTATCTGATATGGAAAGTTTGGCTCCCGCGGACATCTCAAATCAACAAGGTACAACCAACATGTTGTTTTGTTTTCACTCTAGCTAGAAAAAGATTTTACAACTACCGAGGAACTGACATTCACGGACTTTTATATGCGTGTGTGAGTAAGTGTGCGGTTTTTGCGCAAGTTGATCTCTTTTTTGTTTTATCTATGTTATGTGTTTCTTTTCTTTTGCAATACATAACAGTTAACACACTGCAGGGGCTAAATAAAGCAAAATAAATGGAAATTTAATTATTGTGCGATTCTCTTGGCATTTAACGGTCTTCAAACCTCATAAATTTCCGATGGTTTAATCAATAAATCTGGGAGATGATAATCCCGCTAAAGTCCCTGCACCCATGGCTCATAGTACAGCTCAGGCTCTCCTTCATGGACGAAAGAGCTGCTGCACGTACATGTCGTCCCTGTCTATTACTGAGCATAGAGATACTGGAAGGATATAGACCAAAACAGACTAAGGCTTAGGTTTCAATTGGTCAATAAAGACAATAAAGGCTTAGGCTTCAATTGGTCATGACAGAAAAAGACTATCCAATAGAACTGATACCGCTTCATTCAGGGTTGTCAACATTTTGAGTAAATATTATTGGCAACCGAATGTTACCCGGGCACAACAGAATCGACAGTCAAAACACCGAACTATCGCACAAATACATAGCACGGGCAACCGTGTACATGTGCGTGGGTGATAATGGCGTGCATCAATGCTTGTGGATTTCACAGCCAATGAAACTATTTTAATAATTTTGCAGCCAATGGAAGCCTGGGGCTGTGGTGCTTCGTAATGTCTGCATCAGACAGCAGATGATATTCCACTTCGGTCTTCCTATTGCCAACCACCTCTGAGTACAGCTGCCTGCCTCTTTGACCTGTCTGTCTGTCTGTCTGTCTGTCCGTCCGCCTCTCTGCATTCGCCTCACCATGCAAATAGGCACTGAATTGTCAGTTTGAAGTGCAACAAAATTTTACGCAAACAAAAAGAATACAAATACAGTAATAGCGTTTTATCTGCCAGTGTGACACATATTCAGGAAATGGCAAGAAATAATGCCATGTATCAATTACTTCTTGATGCAAACTTGTGATGAAATTGACGATCGGAAATTTTCATTTCAATGACTGACACCAAAAACAAAAGTAAACGTATTGCACAACCTTTCGTTTGTAAACAGGCTAATCGAAATAGCTGATAAGCAGAATATACAGAGCTCTTAGGTCGTGGAAATTTGAAGGACGTTATACGCGCGCGCGGTGTGTGTGTTTTATAAAATTACGTTCATAAAATCCACTATATGTAGAAAGGGTATAAAGGCGTTAAAAGTATCCAGGTTGAATCTCTCTGTATGTCTGAACAGTATTTGTAGACATCCCCTTACTATCCAGCCCTGGAAATATGAACATAACCGCTCGTGCCTCTTTCTCTCCAAAAGTGTCGTGTAATGTTCGGACATACGTACGACGTAGTCAACATACATTGAACTTCCTTACCTTGTTGTGCACGATATGTTGCAATGAAAAGGTCGCAGAAATAAACCTGTTGCACTATGCATGTATGCTTAAGGCTGCTTACAGTGTATATGTTATAATGCGCACAGTGTATGTTATAATGCGTGCAGTGTAGATGTTATAATGCGCATAATGTAGATGTTATAATGCGTGCAATGCATATGTTATAATGTGCATAGTGTAGATGTTATGATGCTCACAGTGTAGATGTTATAATGTGCATAGTGTAGATGTTATGATGCTCACAGTGTATATGTTATAATGTGCATAGTGTAGATGTTATGATGCTCACAGTGTATGTTATAATACGTGCAGTGTAGATGTTACAATGCGCATAGAGTATATGTTATAATGCGCACAGTGTATATGTTATAATGCGTGCAATGCATATGTTAAAATGTGCATAGTGTAGATGTTATGATGCTCACAGTGTGTTATAATGCGCACAGTGTAGATGTTGTATAATGCACATAGTGTATGTGTTATAATGCGTGTAGAGTATATGTTATAATGCGCACAGTGTAGATGTTATAATGAGCATAGTGTATATGTTATAATGCGTGCAATGTATATATTATAATGCGCACAGTGTAGATGTTATAATGCGTGTAGTTTATATGTTATAATGCGTACAGTATAGATGGAAAAGGTTATAACCCACGTTCCTTCTCAGGGTTTACACATCATTCAAATGCAAAACACCTCTTCTCGGCAACATGTCGGAAAGTTTTGAGATAACCAAAGAGCATGCCCAGTCTATTATAAAAAAAACATACAACAACACGGGTGAGGCGAGGGCAGTTCAATTCACTTGTATATAACCTGTCAATCACCACTCTGGTATTTATCAGCTCGCCAATCTCTCCCTCTTGGCATCTTAAACACATGCTTCTTCTCGCTCCAAGTCTCCCATTAGTTATCTGTTCATCTTATAACAGGGATGGAGCTTGGCTCGCTGAGGGATGCCACACCGCCATTACCACATTACTGAGAGGTGCTGAAGCAGCTTGATGCACAATTTCAGGGGATTTCAGAAAGAAATTAGCTATCGATTGTATACTGTGATGATAACGTTTTTCCACTTGTCTTAAACTAAAAATGAGTGCAACTATTGCTCATTTATGGCTGATATAAGGAATATAAGAAACTTCTAACGAGGAGCACCGTTTGTTTTCCTCAAAAGGATAATTCATGAGACATGCGTTGCGTATTTTCAGCTTTGTTTTTGAATAGGTAGCCATGAGAATTATTTGCAGTTAAACCTTGAACTAATATATTGTACTTAATTAAGTAAATTTGTAAATTAGCAACATGGATGACCTTTACAAGATGGAGGAAAACGAAATTTTTCAGCAACTGATACATGGAGGCTACCAGTGATTATGTTGGATCGAAACCTATGATGATAGTTTTTTGTCATGGATGAACGTATTCATTAAGAATGAACCATATGGTAAAATTGAGACACACTATAAGCTGCCATGGGGATGTCCATGTGAAACATATACATCACATACATTAACTGAATTTGAGAGTTGCAAAAAAGACTTAAGTGACCATATACAAACACCATACCGGTCTCAATGTTGTTACAGGCCCAGACATGCGCAGTAGCACTGGCTGTGGCTGTGTGCCCAACTCTCAGGAGGATAATACACCGGAAGATTTGACTTCTTCACAACCCTGATAGATCCTAGGGGAGCTGTACCCTTTCCATTCCTATACGGTTCATTTATAAGTGAACGTAAAGTGACACCATTCTGCCTCATTAATTCAGCTGAACCATTGCTATTTCTACTGGGTACCTCAGAATGATTGTTGGATAGTTCGTTTTCTTTTAGGTCAGGCAAATGTATGGTTAAATTTCACCAAAATATTGTTATATAGCAAAGGTTTGTATGTTGCCAAATTTTTACTTGTTTAAATCTTCGATGTCTTAATTCACTTTGAATTCTAAATAATTTCATCACAACCATTGTGGCAAGAGCATCTTTGAGAATCAATGAATTCAAGTGAAGTTGACTTTGGTCGTTAAGAAATCTTTGATCTGTTGCTTGGAACTATTTTTCACCAATCCCTCCCCCCCCTCCCCACTCCAGCAGTCTTGAGTTATCATTTCTCCTATGGAGTTGTAGATTGACATTAATGAAGTCGATAACGCGGTTATGATAACTGTGCGATTTGTGAGACTTAGATTGTTATCACATAATCTTGAGAGACAATTATCTGTGACATAATAAGAAAAAGTCTGCCATCGTCTCGACACTTCAGTGCCGTAATGAACTTCGTGCTCGCACGCGAGACAAATACGAAAAGCAATTATCCCCGTTTCTGTCCCAAAAAGACCCCCATCACGGAGTCTCGCCTCGTTGCCTAACATGATCGAATTTGAGATAAAAAATGATATTTCAGAAAATCGAAGAATAACGAGATTTCTAATATGTATGCCCTGGATTGCGGAGAAACATTCGGCGGCGCTGCTTAAAGTTTCCTCGACAGTCATTTTGTTTTAATCAAGTGAGGACATCTTCCTCTGACCTTCTCCGCTATGACTGGCTAGTAAAACACGTGTACAGTTAGATTTACGTAAAGGAGGAAAACAGTTGGAAGTTATTCTATATTAAGCGTCGGTTTCCTTTAAATAGCTTACTATAGCTTTTGCCACGTGTCTGTCTCGTTTTCTCATTTTCTCGACGGTTATGTTTGGGTTTGGCAATAGGATTCAAAGTAACTCCATGTAACCTGCAAAAGACCCTCACCATTTTCATCACACCCCCACATGATTGATGACAGAGAATTTCTTCATCACTTTTTTAAGTAAATGCGATATTTTCTTCATCATTGTTTTGTATTACTGCGAGAGATAGTACTAAATGAAATATGAAAACCCCATGACGTTGTCATGAAACTACCAAAAAAAGAATAAAACACTTGAATATGTCACACAGCACATCATCACTGGCGCTGATGTAAATGTCGAGCCGGTCACCACTCCAGGCTTGTTATTTCATCACACCTTGTCAGGAAATTAAGCATAGCACATTTATTTATAGATCTCTTAAAAAAAGGAAAAAAATAACCCCTAGAAAATTGAGTATGAATTGAGTACGAAATTAAATATCTTCCTAACCCCGAGTAATCCGTCTAGTGTGTGTGTGTATGTGTTAGACATATTAGTACAATATTTTGAAATCTAAACATAGACGAGCAAATGTTTAACTTTAAGGCTGCTAATTTTCCTACAGATAAACAGTTATAAATGTCAGTATTATAGACAGATATACGTTTTTATGCAAGGTGGTGCGGTGCGCCACAACCCTCTCGGCCACAACGAGACACTCGGCTATGAATATCATGCTCTTTACCAAGAGGTTATTGTGTTCCTGACACAACTGTCGTAACTGAAGATGCGGCATTTCTTTAAATGTGCCTTTATGGAAACGGTGTAACAATGCCTCAGTTGATATGATTTAAAAGTCTACATTTTACTTAAGACCCTTGCCCTCCAATTACCTTCCTGGCTACAACACTATACTACCTGCCCAGTGTCTGTCGTCAAACATTTCTTTTCGATGTAGAAAAGACTTACAATTAAAATGCACAATATTTGACCAAAACCAAGTAAAAGGAACCGGCACAGAGAAATTGTGTGTATAGATTCTCACCCATCCGTTTCAGTGCTTTAGAATTTGTTTTGTCCATCAAATGACCTTAATCGCAAATCATACAGTGGGTATACTATTACATTCGATAATGTGTTGTTGCTTACTTGACATGTCAGTATATGTACATGTATCCGCGACTATGTCTGCCTATGTGTGTGTATACTGAAAGAAGTTAGGGAACACCCCCTTTTAAGATGCCAAAGTTTCATCCACGCCTGCTGCTGTCAATTCTGAGACAATCATCATTCTGTATTGGATGAAATTTCTTCTTTAATTGTGTTGCAAAAAAAAAAAAAAAAAAAAAAAAAACAAAACAAATTGCACTCATTAAAATTAATAATTATGATTATTTTATGGGGTAAAATACATTAAAATTGGGTAAAATTAAGTGATAATAATAATAATGGTGATCTGTCCAGGTTATACTACATGAATAAAATCCCGATTCAGTTGTCATTCTTCTGTGGGATAGGCCTATGGAGACATTCTACAAGTTGACAATGATATCAACGTGCAAGAGTTGCTTGCCTATTGCACCCTTATGAAACCTCTTAGAGCTATGGTTTTATCACAAGATCGAGAGGCATGGCGATCCATGACAGCCAACCTGCTGAGACAGAATGGCACCCAATGATGATGGTGATAATGATGATCTATAAGTGTAAAGATGTACGTACACGTGATGGAACAGTCGACAGGGCAAGAGATTGGGGAATCGCTGGGGTCTGGGCCATCCCCAAGCACTGGGAATGAAATGTAGACATTTCAGGCCAAACAGGTCCTTTGTCAGCCTCAGCCCGCCCTGCGCCAAGGCTTGACAGCATGGGGTCACAGTTATGCACAATGAGTACGAAATTTTGACCGTCCGTGAGATCTTGCTCATCTCAACTAGTCGGGTTTATGTCTATTTTGACCAAAGATGATTTAAAAAATCACCAGAAATACCAACCTCAAGAAAATGGCCTGTTTCACGTCAAATGGGTTGTGGCTTTCGCTTTAGACTGGCAGTTACACATGCTATTCTAATATCAACAGGCTAGCATTTGTTGTTCTCAAGTTGAGATCAAAATGTGACTTCAGTTTCGATCGAAATAAACCCCAACTACAGGCTTTGGTTTTTGGTAAATAGGGCTATCTTTACTCAAGTACCTGCTCATATAATAATATAGGAGATGATCCTAATGGTTCTCTCATACCAGAGGTTTACATTATATACATGTATTACTCCTTATTGAAAAGGTCTCTCTGCTATTTATGATGCAAACATAAAAAGCAATGTTCACGGGGTAGTTGGTAATGACTTGTTAACTGTAATCAAGGTTGTCAGTATAGGTGTATCTACATGTGGTATGGCTCTGTTGAGTTTATACTAACACTGTAATCTAAGTTGTCAGGATAGGTGTATCTACATGTGGTATGGCTCTGTTGGGTTTATACTAACACTGTAATCTTAGTTGTCAGGATAGGTGTAGCTACATGTGGTATGGCTCTGTTGGGTTTATACTAACACTGCAATCTAAGTTGTCAGTATATAGGTGTATCTACATGTGGTATGGCTTGTTGGGTTTATACCAACACTGTAATATAAGTTGTCAGGGTAGGTGTATCTACATGTGGTATGGCTCTGTTAGGTTTTTACCAACACTGTAATCTAAGTTGTTAGGTTAGGTGTATCTACATGTGGTATGGCTCTGTTAGGTTTTTACTAACATTGTAATCTAGGTTGTCAGAATATAGGTGTATCTACATGTGGTATGGCTCTGTTGGGTTTATGCTAACACTGTAATCTAGGTTGTCAGTATATAGGTGTATCTACATGTGGTATGGCTCTGTTGGGTTAATACTAACACTGTAATCTAGGTTGTCAGTATATAGGTGTATCTACATGTGGTATGGCTCTGTTGGGTTAATACTAACACTGTAATATAAGTTGTCAGTATATAGGTGTATCTACATGTGGTATGGCTCTGTTGGGTTTATTCTAACACTGTAATATAAGTTGTCAGGGTAGGTGTATCTACATGTGGTATGGCTCTGTTAGGTTTTAACTAACACTGTTATCTAAGTTGTCAGTATATAGGTGTATCTACATGTGGTATGGCTCTGTTGGGTTTTTACTAACACTGTAATCTAGGTTGTCAGTATATAGGTGTATCTACATGTGGTATGGCTCTGTTGGGTTAACACTAACACTGTAATCTAGGTTGTCAGTATATAGGTGTACCTACATGTGCTATGGCTCTGTTGGGTTAATACTAACACTGTAATATAAGTTGTCAGTATATAGGTGTATCTACATGTGGTATGGCTCTGTTGGGTTTATTCTAACACTGTTATCTAGGCTCTCATGCTTGTTGGCACATTTGTCTTAAAATAAGCTGTCACAAGGTGCTTGTTCCGCCCTGTAGAAAGTTTATTAGGGGAGGTGTAACGGTGTAGATTTGTTAATTAAATGGGCAGAGGGTTTGGGGTCATTTAATCCGTATATAATGAACAAAAACACTCTTTTAAGGTACACCTGATATCTGAGGCCTGAGGCTAACTCCTAATTAACAGTGGCTTAAGAGCAAGGTGTTCAAGTAAACTGGGTTGTCTTTTTGACTGACTACGGGCAAGGAGCTGACATCAGCTTTCGAAATATATGCGTTTTAAGCTGTACCCCTTCACTTTTGCTTTTGTATTGTGTATTTGTCTTCATCTCAACAGTATTGAAACTACGAGAACAATAAAATGACTTAATATGGTTTAATTTATTTCATAGTTGTGTATGGACACCCCCTCTCGACAAAGATAGCCGATATAACGTTTTCATTTCGATTTTGCGTTTTGGCTGTCAGTTTCGATTTCTTAAAAGCGAGACAATGAGTGTGAACAATGAGTGCGTAAAGTTTTTTAGATACAAGTTTATAAAAAAAGTAAAAAATGCATTTATCTAAAAAACTTCAGCTATAAAGGATATAAATCATAAACTGAAGAAAGTCTCTTTGTCAGGTCTCTTAAATGGCTTAAATAATATTGGGTAGGATAAATGATAGCCTTTATTACCCCGAAGCTGTTTGAGCTACCTATAATTTCATAACGCATGCGTAGAAAAGCTGCGCTGTATGACACTGGATACGTGTACACGTGCCTGAGTGAGGAAGATAGCAGTTGACATGGGATTCCTGTTTTTTGAACGTTGCCAGAATGTAACTTTATAGCATTGCTATGTTAGGGAGATAAACATGAAATTAATGTGCTATAGGTTTTAACGTTTGCTATGATACCTCTTAATGCCATGCAGGAGTTTGAAGGAAAAAGACAAGTTAATGCATCATACATGTACGGCTACCTTCTGACAATAGACTTAAATGGACATGGTTTACCACAGATTAACTACATCATTACATATTTCCCCCGTGTTACCGTATTACAGCTGATATATGCGTTGTACCGGTCGTAACAATTGCTCTTAATGGAAACAAATGAGACAAGCGTCAATCCCGGTCCACTGCATTAACCCGCATTATTGTATACATAGTCACAATCACTTTTGTTTGAAAGATTTTTGAATAATATGTTGTTGAACGCTCGGTGGAACGCCGTACTAAATATTTGGCACACAATTCTCAGCGGCATAATGCTGCCACATCAGTTGATTTAAAAAGACAGTTGATACAACCTAAACCCCATTGTCGTATTTACATACTGTGCACATGTTCAGCTGTTAGGCGCCATACTGGTGGAGATCTTACATGTACCTCTAATAAACGGAGCTTGGAGCATGAAAATGAAACGAGATTTTAAGATGAAATTTTGCGCAAATGTCCACACGCACGCAGTATCGTGTGCTATGGTGATAAACCTATTTCTTTCTGAAGCTTAGTGAAAGGTCTTTCAGGAGTTCTGGTTTACTACCGAAGGCTGAGAGTGGCGCACTTGTGTGTATGTGTGTGTGTGAGTGAATGTGCGCTTATGTTACAGCGGACTCCGTAGTTGTTTATGAACGCAGCAGGAGGGCTGGCCGCTGGCAACCGTCTCCCGTCGGAGGGAATCTATGGGCAAGGGGGGGGGGGGGGGCTCACACGTTTACAGTACAAGCACATAATGCATGCCTTGTAGAACGTATTTAAGGAATAGTAGTACCATCTTGTCCGCCAGCTTAACACAGTTTTGAAACCCGCTGTTAAGTGAAGGTTCAGTGCTTTTTTCTCTCGTCAGATTGTTAAAGAGTCGCCTAGTGTCAGAAAGAGGACCAAAAATACCCTTTACCCCAGAACTTTCACTACTTTTTCGCTAGGAAATTTTACACAGGGACCCTTTTAGTTAAATTGTTGATACGATATGTGAACTACGACTTAAAGTCCACGTTTAGCTTTGAGAAACACAACACTAGTTTCAGTAAATGTCACGAGTGGCTACCCCACACATGTTCTGTTGTTTGTTTTAAGGCAATGTTATGGCATGTTCTTGTTTACGGCTTCATCTCACTGGAATGTGAACCTCTGCCTTCTACACCCAGAGAGCATATGGTGCCATTAACGTCAGCAAGCTGCGTTCCTTGTTCAAAAGAAATTCGTTTCAGGTTTTATTTACTAGATTATCTAATCCATTCCGGTGTGTATTGCTCACGTTTGGGATCTAGTAAGATCTGAGTATTTATCAATACATCTGAATATAATTCAGTCAGCTGCTATTAAGATAAACAGATCAATTTGGCATTTCGTCATGATCTATCTGAGACCGCACACAAAACCTCACATGGCGTGTCGTTATTATTGGAACAGTGACACTTGAATCGACACAAGTATGGTACACAACTATACAGTCTTATTTTCTTTTCCCACTGATATTTATTTCCCATTACTAAGTTGTGCAATGATCCCTAGCTCTCTCTCTCTCTCTCTCTCTCTCTCTCTCTCTCTCTGCATGTGTGTGTTTGGTTTAAAGCGTATATATTTCGAAATGTTAAATTATTTTACAAGTTACATTAAATGCCATACAAGGTACGCACTGCAATCTACATCTGTTCCATTTTCCCAAAACATATTCAAATGCACCGTTTATAATCTGAGCCTCGTAACAACATTAACGGCGATAAAGATTACACTCTAGCGCCGTAGTCCCGGCTATTTAGAATGAAACACATTTTGATACTCCCTTTGGGCATAATAACAGATAACATTGTGTTAGGCATGTAATATCAGGTACACAGAACGTCAAGTCCAACGAAGTATAGCTTAACTGTTTTAGTGCTACATGTGCGTAAAATCGTTCTCGACTCCTGAATAACTGTTAGATTTATATTGCCTGGTAAACTTGGTCTGTTCTTCTTGAACCAACTGCCAATAGTCCTACACTTCATGTTAGAGCAATTAACTGAGAAGTTCTCGACCTCAAGGTACAGCATCATGAATCTATGCATTATTGGCATTGGAACCTCGTGTAAGAAAAACTGCTGGAGGTCGCCAAATGGCGCCTGTTCAGACAAGGAGGTGTCTGCTGTCCGTAAACATCAGTGTCTCCTGAGTTCTGTAGACATGGTCCAGTGAACCACCTTATGCTCTAACTGCCATTGTTTGACAGTAGGTATGAGATATCGGTGCGTAAAATATGCCCGGTAGAGATTGCCTTGAAAAAAGAATCACATTATCTTCACAACTGGTGCATGAATACCCCCCGACGTCATTGAAAAGAACAAAGCTACATGAAGCCAGCTGCAGAGTCTTTGTTGCAACTGGAGTCGTGACCAGAACATTAAGAGAACATGGAAATGTTCAGGATTGCCTGTCTTGGTCTGCCTGCAACGAACTTTGTTTCATGCACAGACACAATCATCATATTTACATTTTCACCAGGTGCTATTGGAACACAATATTTCAACACATGTTTTATCTTTCTATATTTATTAGTTCATAAGTGTGGGACAGGATGAAGAAAAGCCTGTTATCTAGGGATGGACATGGGAGCTTTGGGGTGGTTTCTAAGTTAACCAAAGGAACCCGCTTCAAAACAAAATTCAGTTTAAAATTCTTTACAAGTATCAGTCCACTTAAATGAGAATACATTCATATGGCACATTTCATATGAAAAGTGGTTATCGTAATTGACATCAAATACAGTATAAATGGTCAGAGTTATGACCGCCTTTCAATTATTTATCTTGTGAAAGCACATGATACCCGTTGGTCATGTGAATAACAGCCACGATGAACACTCGACCCAGCAGATAAAACTTCCCCTTATTTCAAAAACAGCTTTAACATCAAATCGATCTGATTGCATTCACAAAGTGTATTACAGAAATACAGCATGTCGTAGGTGCCTATTGACGTAGTCCGTGATATACTAAGGCATACACCTAACTAAAACATCTTACTCAGTTTCTCATAATCCGGAGTATGTAGTATATACCACAGACCTGCTGGTCTAGTGTACTTTCTCCTCTTTTTAAGTCATAGCCAACTAACGTAAGTTACGTGTGTTATTTGGTGGGGAGATGAAGCCATCTAAATGTCACCCAGTCTTTGCACCACGGGGGTAAGCTATGAATACTGCTATCTCGGCACTATAAATAATGTTTACACTGCCAAAGGTAGTACCATTTAAATGCCATACTGCTTTGAACATTAAATTATTTCACCAGCTGTGTTCTTCGTCGGTGATTTTCTTTTAACACACTGGATTTATTATTCATTTTATAATTAGGCATGTCTACGGGTAAATATCCCCCTGTATAAGGTCACCCAAGGTGTTCTAGTAAATCTCGTTCAGTGATTAAGATACGGAGCAGACATGAGACTGTTAGACAAAATATCAGAGGGGAAACTTATAATTAAAAAAGAAATAACTTTATAATTTGTTCAAATATTCTAAATTCTGTGTAAAACGAGCTGATCTACCATGTATACGTATGCTGCGCACTTCTAAATGTATAGATACATGGAACGTGAGAGGTGATCTTGTCTGGTGCTAAGCGATCCCAGAAAGGTCAGCTCGTTCGGCGCGGGGAAAAAAAGGGAAAAAAATTTTGTATGAGATGGCTTGTGGTTCTAATATATATATATATATATATATATATATATATATATATATATATATATATATATATATATAATTAGTCATCTTTCTGGGTTGTTTAGCATTGTGAAAAGGATTGGCATTGTTTGTTTTTATTGTTAATAAAAGTTTCAATATGTTTAAAAACTAAAAAATTGTTAACGTAAATTTGTTAAAAACGTAAAATTAATATATTAGCAGAATACAAATAGCCTATGGGTAGCGTATTTGAACCGTATAACTTGTGTAAGAATTGTGTTTGAGTACGAACACAAGCGACATTGTAAGTGAAGCGTATATCAACGTATGAGTATGTATATATGTTGGTGTACAAGTACCGCAAATGAGCATATATGCATGAGTACCGCACGTGCGCATGAGTAACATATAGTTTCGCATGAATAGCGTATGTGTAGCGGTTTTTCTGTTTTCTTGTTCTGTTTTGTTGACTACCAACTGGATCAGATCCAACAGGTGTTAAAAACAGCTACTTCCATCCTCTCTATCTGGGATAGCTGTGTGGAAATGGAGCTGTTAATTTATACCACAGATGACAAAACGCAGGGGATACTTTTTCAATTCCTCAGATAAACGTTAAATGCGTTTAGCCTTAGCTTATAGACGCATAGGAAACGCCAGACATACGTTTACATCGTTAGAGATAAGTATAAATTACGTTACCTATACGCTAGGCATACGTTAGCGTTACCGACTTAAACCAGTTTTTGCCTGTGTACTCGAAACCTATATGACGTTATTCTCACAAAACAAGTAAAACGAAATAGAGCATAGCGTTTTACCGATAAAAATAAGGGTGAAATCAGCTTGGGTTACGATAATCCTACTTCTTTATGAGGAGGAGGGGTTATTTTACGCTTAGCGGCTTGATCTAAAGTCTCACGCAAACTTACTTAATCACAGTAAATGTCACGTCCCTGTGATGTGGAAGAGGATCACCCTGGGTTCCATGTTAACACCCCAGATAAGCACTTCATCAAAATCAGCAGTGTCCTCCTCTATCACTGCGGTCATCAGTCATCATCGGGACACCTGGGCACGAGACGAGAAAAGTAAGTTTTCCTGTGCACGCGGTATTTATCTGAGATTACCTCGTGTCTTCACTATTCAAAATAAATACCTTTTCAACGTGCCTTGATTCTTGGGTTTCTCTTTTAGAGATTTTTCTTACATGTATATAGCTGGGCATCATATAAAACCACCCTTTATTATTTTAAACCAAGATGTTTCAAGAGACAAGACGAGTAAAGAAATGAAGAAAAAAAATTAAATTTTAAAGTTTTCAAAATAGTTTATAAAAGTGCTGAAGTTGTCGATGAAGGGTTTGTTCTTTTATTATAAATTGAATATGACTATATAAGAGAAGTTTTACTTATAAGTATGGAATATTCATTACTGGCAAGAATTTCTTTATGAAGCATGTGATATACTTGTTTTGGTATGTGTCACAATATGTTTGACTAGTAAAGCAAACTGTGTGTGAGTTTGTGTGCGTCCGTCAGGTGTTGCTCGTGTGTGCACGTGTGTGCGTGTGGGTAAATACGCGTGTGCTCGCACGCCTGTGTACGATGTGGTATGTATGATGATGGTGATATACAGACATTCTGATAGCTTTGTAATAAAAGCAAATCAGCAGGTTAGGTGACTTTTGAAATTTGGAGAAGCTACAGTTCTGCTCACTGATAACAATGGCAGGGATGGAGGGAGGGAGCGAACGGACGAGGAATAAACAAATAAAGACACAAACAGTACTATGTTTATGAGAAAACATGAGCTCGATCTTTTTGGACTTATGCTTTGTCTGAGTTAAAATCCAATAAATTATCTGCTGTTATCATAAATGTGAATGACGTGATCAATACTAACTGGATTAGGCTGCAGAGCATTAACGAGGTTTTCCCAATGTTTTTTACCTCGGGGGGCTTTGGGGCAGCAGATTCGCATTCCAGTCTTTATAAAAAAATACGTTCTTTTTACTCACAGTCTTAAGGAGATGATCATACAAAATGATTGTCGTTTTTAGTCTTTTGTCTGTATTTAAAGCCGACAAAAAGTAAAAGAAAACGATAAAAGAGTTTTAAAAGGCCATCTGTCATGTCAACAATTTTTATATGATCCTGATAGCCACGTTTGAACTAGTTTTATTTCACTGACATTTAGATCATAAGATTTCCGTTCGTTATTGCTTCATTCCTGGTGCGAGTTATCAATTCACCTTGAGTTGAAGTATGAGGAGGCTTAGGCACATACACGTGGTCAACTAATAGTACGTGTGTATGCTACAGCACCTGAAAAATCTAGGTGTACATACTGATCACCCCACCCACATATACAAACGATATATATCAACACACACACACGCACACACACACACACACACACACAGAGAGAANGCTTCATTCCTGGTGCGAGTTATCAATTCACCTTGAGTTGAAGTATGAGGAGGCTTAGGCACATACACGTGGTCAACTAATAGTACGTGTGTATGCTACAGCACCTGAAAAATCTAGGTGTACATACTGATCACCCCACCCACATATACAAACGATATATATCAACACACACACACGCACACACACACACACACACACAGAGAGAGAGAGAGAGAGAGAGAGAGAGACATCCAATTTTCGAGTAAGATATATATAACAAGCATTTTCAAAAGGAAAACGCACAAATCGAGTTAGCCTGAATAAGGAAAATAATTGGATTACTGACCGGGCAGCTTGTCCACATGGGAAAGTAGCCTATGGGAAATTGATGAATTGATATATTTAGGAAAGATAAAGGTTATAATTAGATGTCTTATTAGCAGATAGTTTATGGCGGTTTTCTCAGTTAATATGTGGAGTTACTAGGAAGACGTACATTGACAGGACGAGAATTAATCCCGATCTCCGGCACGAAGACGCTTGCGGATGACGTTAAAGCGCTACAAATTGATTGATGTGAATGGCCATTGTATGGCAGTCTACAGAATGTGAAACTATTTTGTTTGCCCATTGTGAGAGCGTCTAAATCATCGATGTGGACAACAAATAAAGACACAAACAGTTCTATGTTCAGAAAAAGTTAGGATACAGAGCAGGAAAGTCATCATGTAATGCGGCATTAAGTGTTCAATGACGGAGATAAGGTGCGCGACCCTCCACTGCTCTTCAGTGACGGATTCAATCATAGACTATGTCCAAAAAGGGAGACATGATGCTTAATGAGGCTCAGAGAAGCAAGCTTGGCCCCTTGCCAAAGTTGAGAAATAAAGCGATGTCGCTGAATACAGATTTGATGCGCCACATCAGATCTTAATAAAACGCCCTTTTCTGACGTCATTTTTTTATTTTTGTTATTTCAAGGATCGACAAGTCAGAAGTGCCAAAACAACAAGCAACTAAGAAAGTGCAATTTAGCACACTCGTATTACGTTATATACTACTAATCAAGCACAATTATCTCTGTATTATATATATTCCTTTACTCATCTTTTAAAGGTGGTTTTTAGTAAATAAATAAATAATATATATATATATATATATATATATATATATATATATATATATATATATATATATATATATATATATATATATATATATAATGTGCGAAAGGTTTCTTGAATTTGTTTGAAGTAGTTATATATTTTTGTCTGTTTTGTTTTGCCTAGTTTCAAACCAAACAGAAACTAAATGCTTACGATTTGTATACACGTATGCTTACCTGTATTAACTTACTTCAGACAAAAGCTGTGTTGTTTGTTATCCTTTCAATATGATTCAGTCCTCAATTTATTCAGATGTGTCAGGTTAGGGTTTCTACTATTGTTACATGGAAAAAGTCCGTACTTAATATTGTGGTTCAACCTACCGCTCCCAGGACGATATCAAAGTGTAATGTTCTTGTTTATTCTTACCAGAGACCGTCAAATGTGATCAATGTTGAGTTTTGCATCCTCAAAATTAGACTGCACTTTGGGACTAAAGCAGAACTGTCCCAGTCCCCAGGGCACCGCCTGTTGTTCTCCAAGCTATGCAGTCGTCTTATTACACATATCGTAACAAAGGAGTATCAAAGTGCAGCCTGCACAGCTACAAGAATAACCAACAGATTCTTAATTGATAAATCAAATCAAGAGACCACAATGAGCATGCACTTTAACTAAATGATGCCATTCATTACTGGTGAGTGGGAACGGCCTCACTCACCCTCGGTTATTGGGATCATTCAGTACCAGTCAATGTGTCTGTCGCCATCAAAACCAATCGCTGGTCTGATTATTGGCTTCTTAAACACACATCCTTGGAATAGGTGGCCTTTACGCTGAATGTAAAAATCGATCAGGGTCCTCTAAAGATGCCTCCATCTCATCTTGACCACAAATGTATATTCTACTGTCTCTCTATCATATACACATTTCTTAGGATTTCTGTGTAAGTGTTGTACAAAATGATGTCATTCACGCCTATAATGACATGTAAAGCAAGTACACGTAGGTTATGAAGTGCAAAGTACATCGGACGCGATGATAGTGTCGCCACCACAGCCTTATTCCACCTTCATTGGGAGGGGCGGATTGGCATTACAATACGTTATAGGGTATTTTGCCGTAGTTCTGTAGACCGTAGTTCAGACTTCTCTTCCTTTGCTTTGAGACGTAAACTGGGCCCCTAAACCCGCCCTTTAACCTGCTAATGCTCTCTAACTATAATTACCCATGACCAGAGTATCCCAATTTACACAATTTCCAGAAAAAACTGACAAAGAGGTTGGAAAACCCCTCCATTGTCGAGGTCCAGTGTCAACCATGGTAATATATCTAGTCTACCGTCAATTTTCACAATGCGAGTGTACACACGACTTCAAAGTTAAGTACAATGTACAACAACAATGACATAAAGTGTAGGTGATAAGTCCAATTAGGTGTGACGGTATACTGTAAGGGTTTGTAAGTATCAAAGTTTTAAAGCATGGACTGAAGGTTATTAATTAAGTCACGGTTAAAGAGCAGGTGTTTTCACGTTGAACATGTCTGTTTTCAGGCCAGTTTTTATACTATTTAGTGTTTTTCGAAAGCAAAACAAATGAAGGTCCAATCAGGCCACCACTTAGTGATACCTGAAGCAACCTTGTAGCCTCTTGGTCCGCCTATGGCCTGCAGTTTACTGGATAAAATAATCGGCACACACACACACACACACACACACACACACACACACACATATATAACACATATTATGGTTTTTCTTTGAAAAAATCAATAACATATATATATAACACATATTATGGTTTTTCTTTGAAAAAATCAATATTATTTCACATGTACTTTCTTCACTCTAGGGTCCATATCCAACATTGGTTCGGGTGGCTCGCTATATAAATGCAAGGATAACCCGGATGCTACTGCGGACTACACCACCATCATAGGAGTGGTAGGAGCCGCCGAGAGCAGCATCTCCCTTCAAGTGGCCAATCTGTTGAAGCTGTTTTATATACCACAGGCACGTGTCACCTTCGTCTTTTATTAAAACATATCACACATTTCTAATTGTTGCTCCAGTCAAATACCTGTAAGCGTACCCAAAGAGGCCTGTATCTTGAATGATCGACGTCAATGCCTATAGATTCACACATTCGGTTACAAGTACTACATTTTATTTTGAAATTAGATCCACGGGATGAGACAGGTTTACTATAGAGCAGCACATTACTGCCTCAGCTAGTACAACCTTTCCAGGTTCTCCACCTCATTTAAATCTAATCAGATAATTCATGTGTGTGTGTGTGGGGGGGGGGGGTCTTGAAAGTAGATGTTTATCGTACGTTTAAAATAGTGGTAGGGGACTTTGGGCCATACTAATTCGTGGTAATCGGTACAATGCATATCCCATGGTAACAGCCAGCAATTATAATTGGTCGAAGATTCTGAAAATGAAAAGCCAAAGACAGATATAACGCCACTCTAGGGTAACATAATGCAGAGCAGGATGAAAACTGAAAAAGGAAATATGGAAATATTCTTAATGCAGCCAAAGTATTAAAGAGGTTCCACGTGGACAATTGGAAATAAAGACCATGTGTTGGTGTAATAAAGACCCAGTGTTGGTGTAATAAAGACCCAGTGTTTGTGTAATAAAGACCCAGTGTTGGTGTAACAAAGCAGAATCTAAAACCAATTCTGGGGAAATAGAAGATGAAATCCATTTCCTAGTGTCGTGCCCTCTTTATACAGTTCTCCGATATGATCTTTATTCAGTGTACAATAAACCAATATAGTAACTTTGAGCATCTTACCAGAATGGATAAATTTATAACACTAATGACTGGTAAGAAGAATGAACAGATGATTGCTCTTGCCAAATATTTATGGTTAGTCTTCCAAAAAAGGGACTGTGCTGCACCCATTACCAGCAAGTGTACTGGCAGTTGAGAAGGTAGAGCCACGTGGGCTCTGCCAAATATGTTTTGTATTTTTTCTTACAAGTAGTCAAACTATATCACTATTTAATATAATTCATACTTATTTATAATTGCATTCCTATTGTACATTTTCATCCACCCATGCAGATGCATACGATACAATGAATAAAGCAAGATATGTTTACCATCGTTTGCCTATGTCATACCGGTATTTGGAAAAGTACCGTGAAAGAGTCGTTTAGTCGTTTGCCGGTGTAGTGAAATTGTGGGCACGTGTAACAGAAAGTCTGCCTTCCATTCAGTTATAATGGTTAGGGTTAGCCTGACTTAAGTGGGCCAAAATGTAGGGCGAGGCTAACCTGTACAAATGAATGGGAGGCGGACTCTCTATTATGGGGGACTCTCTGTCACGTTACACCGGCGTCAAATCCCAAAGCACCTGTATATCACAGAGTTAGTACCGTTCAATGTCCTCTAACTTGTTCTCCAGATCAGCTACTTCTCTACAAGCCCGGACCTCAGCAACAAGGAGAGATACCCTTACTTCCTGCGCACAATTCCTTCCGATGCCTCACAGGCGGAAGTCATGATAGAAATTATTAAGAAGCTAAATTGGAAATACATCAGCATCATATACGACGCTACAAACTATGGACTGAAGGTAAGATATATTTGCAAGAGCCGGGTGTTAACCTGATCACAGGCGTCTCTGTAGTCTACTCAGTTACAAAATTAAAAAAAAGCTTTTTCTGCAATTTTGTGAGGGTAGTCACGTGTGATCGGGACCACCCTCCGCTATGAGGGGAGGTTTCCCAATGGCGCTTCCAGGTTGGCTTACAAAGCCAATATGACATTGTTTGCACGGAAATTAATTGAAACTGTATATGAATGTTGGACAAGTTTCCATTTCTTTTAATGAATTTATTACAAATAATTTAACAAGTAAGCCTCCCCTCTCAGCACAAAGAGAATGTTTCCAATTGCAATCAACAACAAGGCAACCATTTGCAAACTAGTACAACTAATTGATATTGCACTGGAAACCATTGTTTTGAGATCAGTGCAGTATCGAGAACAAATTATAGTCATCATAAAAACCATCAGCTTTCATACCTTATTATGCAAAGGGCTCTCTTCAAAAGCACGTTTGAAAAGGATATCTTTGTGAGTGATCCAAATTTCAACTTTCAAGTGCCACGTTTCTAAACAAATAAGAAGGACAGAGTCCCAGTTTAAAACATGAGAAGAAAATCCACACCTAAGTCATACGCTGATCTCCTGTTACTTGGGTTCCAGGGCTTTGTCCGCATAGGAGAACTGATCAACAAAGAGGACAGTCTTTGTACGGCGGTCACGTACCAGCTCTCCCAGACCGACCCAGCCACACATGACGCCGCCATCAAAGCGCTCGCCAAGCAGAAGAATGCTAAAGGTAAAGTAAACCATGGTAATAGTTGGTCTTAATGATCGTCAGGGTTGCCAAGATTGCATGTGTGAAATGCACGATTAACGGAGGTTGAAACAGCAGGCGATATGGTACATACGTGTATATTATAGTGCTGGTAAGGGAAGATGATCGTTCCGAGCGCCACATGTGCAGCAACCAAGAACACATATTCATAAGAAGACGGTATCAGAACCTAGAGATGGATATTATATCATTCTGTATACTGGTGTTTATCTTCACCTTCCAGGTGTCATAGTGTTCGCCAAATACCCTGACGTCATCAAGCTGATGCGTGCTGTGGAGGAGAACAACGTGACGGGCCACTTCATGTGGATAGGCAGTGACGGCTGGCAGGAGGCACAACTCGCCAATATCGGAGGTTTTCGAGAGGAGGTCTGTACAGTAGATGCCCACCATGTCAGCTATAACCGTGCCCCACATGTTGGTCCCCCCCCTGGGTCTGGGTTGAGTTTGACCATGTGTTCCACAGAGGTCCCAATGGCTTGGTTCTTACTGGTGGTCTGTACTTAGGACCTGTGTGGAATACTGGCCACCACTCAGGTGTTACACACATGCCCCCCCCCCACCCCACCCCAGATGGTCATGCTGGCCTTGCTGAAACATGACGTGCCAACGAAATACAACCTTATCGTCATTCTCCATGTATTTTCCTGGTTCATCTCATGCCATTTAAGCAAATGAAGATTGAGTGTATACTCTGTCCAGGATAGTTACTTTAAAATTTGACGTTGCACATCCTGTACTAGTACACAATGCCTCGCAGTACATACATCTAGTACAAAGGTATATTTTTTTCTACCTTGTGTAGGCTGACATAGTCATTATTGACGCGTAACATTCTCTGAAAACCATGCATTCATTTGGAGATCTAGCCTATTACACAGGATGCGTTTAGTCTTAGACATTGTAAAATGTTCCATACAGATTATTTATGTAACACACGATTCAACACATACAACGTAAATATATTAAGACGCAGTTACCCTCTTAATTAGCTGAACACAGCTTTATACTTTATTTTCCTGTATGAAGACTTATATTTTTGATAAAAATATCTTATATAACAGTATACCAGTACTAAAACTCAACTACTACATTTCGACAAACGACCATCTTATATTTTCAGCTAGAAGGCGCCATAACCGTGCATCCTCTCGCACACACAGTGACAGGGTTCAGCTATTACTTCAGGAATCTAAAACCAGATCACCAGAACACAAACCCTTGGTTCAACGAATTCTGGGAACAGCATTTTAAATGCAAATTGCCATCTACCCAACTGTCGTATTTTAATAAAGACTATAAAAATTGCACAGGACAAGAGAAGATCAGCAAGGACTTCATATTTGAGCCTCGTCTTCAGTTTGTCAGCGACGCGGTGATGGCGTTTGCACATGCACTTAAGGTAAGAACCAACAGTAATTAATTATATAAGCTATTCAGCACAGGAAATTAATCTTATCGGAAATGAAGAAATAAGGATGAACAAAACATCTTGTTACGGAAATTTTGTATGAATAATGTTGCATAACAAAAGAATATATATAAATGTATATACAATGACACAAGATGAATAACACGTACAAGGTCGGTAGTTTTCTCAAGTATGATACAGGTACGACTGAGAATTATCCACAATGAATGGTGTAAAATACGTGAATTGATTTTTCAGAACATGCACACTGAAGTCTGCGGCGGACGGCGGGGGATATGCGCTGAAATGAATCCCATCTCAGGCGAAACTCTTCTTTACTATTTGAAAAATGTGCAGTTTACAAGTTAGTATTTATTCTTTGTATAGCGTGTGTGTTTAATATAATTACGTGATAGATCACTATATTTACGGGATAAATGCTGGAGGCAGACGCAGAAGTGTCGGTGCACAAATTCGTAAATTATTTTAAAATCTACCCAAAGTGACGTTTTTCTCGTCTACTATAAATTCCAATATAAACCAAAGACCGTGCATATTCATACGTGCCATCTAATACTGACCAGCCATACATCCTGTCCACACGAGAGCCTGCCCCTCCAACAGACAGTTTGACCTTCCTTGGTTGTGCATTCTACTACACCTTCCTACCACTGCTTCTCCTCCATCCGGTGCTCTAGGTCTGTAAAATAACGTAAGCTGTCTCTTATAATTAAGCAGTATATTTTATTATTTTAATATGTTTTCCTTTTTGTTGTCCCACTCAAGCAACATTGAGATATCATATGCTAATATTCATTTTCCATTTTCTCAAAGGTCTAGCAGGTGCAGAGGAATTCCACTTTGAAAGTAATGGCGACGGCGCCAATAGATATATTCTAAAGGCGTACAGACAGCGCTCTCCTGGAAACTTTTCCTGGGAAAACGTTGGTGAATACGACAAGGGAATACTCACGGTGGGTAGACTGATATACTAACATTACCCGATACCTTTATTCTAGATGCACATTCGTTATTTTGATTTTTATTTTATCCCTTACCATATGGAGCTATGATAAGAAGCAACGCGACTGGAAGCAATAAGTAACAACAATGCAGAACATTTATTTCAAACGAGAACAAATTGCGAAAAAAAAAACGTTATCTTATGACCAGTGGAAATAAATGACACAGTACAGTACAGTACCGGTATAGCATTACATGTGATGACACACTTCATTATCTTTGAATTTCCAGATGGAACCGGACAAACTGATATTCAAAATGAATTCCACAGACATCCCCAAGTCCGAATGCAGCAAGCCGTGCAGTGAGTTCGAGGCCACGCGGTACATAGCCCTGGACAAGTGCTGCTGGACCTGCCAACCCTGTACGGAACACCAGTATCTGCCCACGCCACACAAGTGCCAGGACTGCCCCAACGGAACCGAGCCAAATGTGTTCCGCAACGCGTGCACACCTCTTCCTGAAGTACACCTCAGTTTCAAGAACGGAGTAGCCATTGGTGCGGTCACGTGCTCCGTGTGGGGGATCCTGTTTACTTTGTTTGTGATCTACGTGTTCGTGAGGCACCGGGATACACCTATCGTTAAGGCGTCAAGTCGAGAACTGAGCTTTGTTCTCTTGGCCGGGATTTTGCTTTGTTATCTTATGACTTTTATCATCATTNGTAGCCATTGGTGCGGTCACGTGCTCCGTGTGGGGGATCCTGTTTACTTTGTTTGTGATCTACGTGTTCGTGAGGCACCGGGATACACCTATCGTTAAGGCGTCAAGTCGAGAACTGAGCTTTGTTCTCTTGGCCGGGATTTTGCTTTGTTATCTTATGACTTTTATTATCATCGCCAAACCATCAGGCGTCATCTGCGGATTGCAAAAATTTGGTATTGGCCTTTGTTTTTCATTGTGTTACTCAGCACTTTTGACCAAAACCAACCGTATAGCAAGAATCTTCGCTGCTGGCAAGCGGACCACAAAAAGACCGATGTTCATCAGCCCAAGATCGCAGCTTATCATATGTGGAGCCATAGTCTTCATACAAATAATGATCGACGCCTTATGGTTAGCAGTTCGCCCACCAGAGGCACGATACATATATCCAACCAAATCAGTGAACATGTTAGTGTGTTTGGCGCACGTTGGAGACGAGTATATCATCGCCTTTATCTACCCTATCATACTGCTCATTATATGCACAGTGTACGCAATTTTGACTCGTAAAATTCCTGAAGCGTTTAATGAATCCCGATACATTGGACTAACTGTGTACACCACTTGTATCATATGGTTGGCCTTTGTTCCAATATTCTTCACCACGGCCACAGATATTCCACTGCGTATGTGCATTATGGCATTTGTCCTCGATCTTAGCGCCACAGTGTCACTGATGTGCCTGTTTTTCCCACGCTTATACATCATTTTATTAAAACCGGAAAGAAACGTTAAGCAGGCTATCAAGAAGAAAATCAACACGCTTGAAGTGAAAGAGATGGGTTTTCACAAAGAAAAAAATTCGTGGTCGCGGGATTCCGGAAACCATTCTGAAGGTAAGGGCTTGATTGGAGGATCGTCAGTCGATCGTTTCCTGCAGGAGGCCAATTGCGTTGAAAGTGAGGCCCAATGCCGGGAGGGCGTGGCTCAACTAACACAATCAACTGGGCTTCTTATCCTTGGGATATCCGATACATGCCAAACATTGGCTGGCCCAGGTAAAATGAACATCTTCAGTATCGTACATAATAATCGGTGTCATGATCAGAGGATACACTATCACCGTGGCCCTGTGGAGCCTGAGCTGTCAAGCTCCTGTGTTATATGGGCCAAGGGACGGTAGCGCTGGAGATGCGGTGCCGTTTTATACACATTACATTATACCCCCTTTACACTGGACGGCGTCCTTTCTGCGACCATGAAATTTGGCATCGCTGTGGTCTTAATAAGGAGGCACAAGCATCGATTTTGTATCAGAATGAATGCTCAATGATCGGCCAGTTGTCGGCCGTAAAGTATTATATTTTTTTAACTCTCAAATGGGGATGTACTGCTGGACGCAGAAAGGACGCCGCCCAGTGTAAAGGGGGCTTTATCAATAGTCCCTCCTCATATAAATACGCAATGATTAGCCTACGCTATAAGGATAAAAGACACTTTATTTATTTATTTATTGTTTGTTTGTTTGTTAATATATTTATTCACTGGGTGAATAGGGCTATTGATCCATAGCAAGCGGACGGAGAGGTAAAGACGCCGGTTACTATGCACGATACTGTCCTGTGGGGCTACATCGCGTTCCCTGGCTTGGTAGTTATCCCTGTTGCGAAGAAAACGTCCTCGCTTTTTGGCTGTGTTTTTATGTCTTTATTAGTCCATGTGTTTTACTCTACGTTTTATGCTAAATACTGCTCTTTTGATTATTCCATTGCCTTTGCTGTATTAGTAGAATGTCTTCCACTGAATGCATCAAATGTTTGTATAAGTCCTATCTGTATTTCCCGATCAGGTGTGTGTGTGTGTGTGTGTGTAACGAAGGCCTGTGTGAAAAGGAATGGTAGTCCTAGAAATGGAAGTCTGTGGTCCCCTTTGATAAGTACAGGTTAGGGTTAGTGGGAGTATTGGAGATAGTAATTAAGACAAATGTAGCCTGTACATAGCGGACTACCATTCCTGTCACACAGGTCATTAATGCTGCACTTGAAGCAGAGTTTTAAAACATTGTCATCTTGCTTTTTATTGTAGATCTGGACGTTCGCGTGCGTCTAACAAAAAGAAAGGATTCTTTGAATAGCGACATAGAGAATCCGACTGTGGGCACTCAAACCCCAGCCAACTTTGGAGCAGACATTACAACTCAGACCGAAGGTGTGTGTGTCGTGATGGCAAATAATGAATATGCAAAGAAAAGCTACGTGGATGCGGCAGTTGCGACCGATGTGAACACAATCGCAATGGAGGAGAATTCTGACGAATACGATTCCGATAACTCTGACTTTGCCAGCATACAGTCTGATATACAGGATATATCACTCTAAGTCACAGTTGTGTTCTTGTCTGTTGAAATAAGACGTACCCATATCTCAAACTGCAGACATAGTTATTAACGTCTGTTAATTAAAAAAGATTATTTTCTTTCCAATTTATTATTCTGCATAGCGAACATTTCAGGGATATGTCAATATTAATTGTACATCTTGTTTGAGTTAGATTAAATTTTGTTACTTTTATGGTAGGAGTAAGTGTTTAATGTACCGTAATATGTGTTGAAATAGATTAAAATTTTGTTTTATTGTATAGTATTCATTGTTTTTATTTAATACAACGTTGTACTATAGATCGAGGCAATGCTTGTGATTTTAATAATAACTGCAATCGTTTTGTCCATCTGATATTAATAAAATTTAAAATAAATACATAAATATTCAAATGAATTAACAAACAAATAAATGAATGAATAAATAAATGATTAATTAACAATATCAAAATGAATGTAATGAATATACAGTATATAATATAAGTGATATATGTACGTGGATCAGCCTTTGGTGAAGACGCATTCTTGAATTGCTTTTATGCATCCATGCTCAAGACAAATCACTTATTTAATTCTTTCAGAAACATGATATGAGTTCAATGAAAATGCAACAATAAAATAAAAATGATATTCTCCTTTTTGTAAATTACACTTCAGCTACCCTTAGGAACAATCCTTTTATCTAATTTCTTTTTGCATACATGAAAATATGCTGTACAAGTAACCGCTTGCTTCGACATTTACGCCCTCTGGAATATTTGGAAGTAAAATGTCAAATACGAAAACAAACTACACTTTTCATGGTCCCTGGGAGAGGAGGTTGTCTTTATGACAAGAAGTGAATGTGTCCAGCTACGACTGCGCAGATATCAAATAAAGATGCAGCATGTATTCACATACCGACTTTAAGGGCCGCGTGAAACTTACACGGACAGACTCTTTTACTCACAATCTGAGCTTCGAAAATTCGGAACTGAACCAATAAAACATAACGAATGCATTCAGCTGACTCCTACTGCACGCATAGTCTAAGATACCATGCGTCACGAGGAGTCAAGCGCGGATCACGAGCACCTTGCAGTATATAAACCGTCTTTCTCGTCATGCCTTCATTCACTTGGAAACGCTAACAGGGAAAGTATGATGCAACATGAGGGGGTTTTGTATTTGGTAAACCCCCTTTACACTGGACAGTGATCTTTGTGCGTCCTTTGTGCCACCATGAAACTGGCTAGATCGCCGTTGGACGCTCAAAACACGCACATGGATAGTTAAGATCACACAAAGAATGTTTAAGCATCGCCGAGGACGCCATGGTCGCCGCAAAGGTTTAAGCATGTTCAAACAAACGCACAAAGAACGCAGTGGAGGTTGGTCACTGCACGGTCGCTCAAGGGACGCAGAGAGGAGGCACAAGCATCGCCGTGGTCGCATAAAAGACGCACACGCATCGCTGTGGTCGTAGAAAGGAGGCACAAGCATCTCTTTGACTGCAGAATCACTGGCCAGTGTCGGCACGTTTAACATTACTTTTATAACTCTCAAACGAGGTCGTGCTAAGGTATTTTTTTTTACCAGAGACAGGAAGTCTAGCGGTTTCATACCAGCCTCCGACTGGTATTTTTTTCTTAAATTCCTAACCGATCCGTTTTTGGAAGTTATTATAGAACGGATATTTGCTTTTTTTTCAAGATGCAGTTATTGTCGATGATTTTGCGGAATGCGTCTTTTGAAAAGGGATCAAAACATTCTATGTTGTGGCAGGCAGCCTTTTTCGTCTTCGGCGCCTGTTCATCCTCCTTATAAGGACAACAGTGATCATCTGGCTTAGTATCAGTCCATGCAGACTTTGCATTACTGTAGTTTGAAAAATAAGTTCATTTCTTACTATTTGTTTAGTTTTCTGGGCATGTTCTTATAGGGTGACAATGTTAGAACTGATGAAAAAATGTAAAAGAGTCAGAATATGTAGAAGGACGCCCAAACAACGCCCATCGGTCTAGCAGGAGACCGAAAGATGTAGAAAGGTCGCCACTGATGAAGGTTCAGCAAACGCAATAAGGATGCTCCATGGTCGCTCAAACATGGCACTGGACTCCGTAGGTTGCTCAGGGGACGCAAAGGGGAGGCAGGTATATCCCTCAGTGGACGCACAGATCGCTCGCAGCTTTACAGGTAAAATTTAGATTTAGTCTTCAAAATAAGCACAAGGGACGCAGAGGAATTTACACTAAAACATAATATAATTGCTTGGGCGACTGTTGAGCGTCTTCACCATATTTTTGATCGTAGAAGGGACGGAGAAAAGGACGCCGTCCAGTGTAAATGGGCCATAAGTAAAATTCCTGGTAATGGCCAGTAGTTAGGTAAGGCGAGGACTCGTGTATAACGTATTTTACATGTGCCTTATGGTCGAAAATCAACAGTTCGAAATTCTTTATTTTTTATTTTCTGCATTTTGAAATGATAGACCAATAAATATAAGGTCGGTTTTTCGCCAAGTCTCTAATTCCATGATAGAGACCATGCTTGCTAATAAATGTGTTTCATTGGTGGTGTCACGGTATCTGACAGCGTTATATGGCAGTTTCTAGCAGATAAAGTAACAAGCATAGGAGCAAAGGGCATTCAGAATGGTCCGATTCAACGCCGCCTGCTCCGGTCTCCTGCTTCATGTCTTCCCCCATGTACTCAGTTCACACAAACAAAAGTTAGACCACCAGGAATATGGAAGCTCCCCTGTAAGTAGCTGTCTACAGGTACCAAATGGGCAGGCTGCTTTGTTTTTTTCTTCAGTAAAACATTTTTGTTCTATACATATTACTGAGCATTTTATACGGTAGTTGAATTCTGAAAAGTATAAAAACACTTTGCTGAAGGCGCTGTGTTTTATTGCCGAACAGCCGTTGCCTTTTACTGTTTTTGTCCTTGGGCCAATTAACAAAACTTACCGTCGGCAAAATATGCATTTATGAATGTGTTCTGTGCAGTATATATTGATACATTGGGCTCAATACAACGTGTGGAAAATCATAGCTCTATGAAGGTATGACACTCACTCTATCTTTCTCTCTCTCTCAGATAAGGTTTTACTTATAGAAATAAGAGGTCAGAGTATTACGGTTACGAATAGAATCTCGAATGTAACACTCACACTATTAAGACAATCGTGTCAATAGTTTACGTTTTATGCAAGGTAAAACATTGTGTAGGTAGCGCTATAGTTCTTGATCACCAGAACACTATATTATATATATATATAGCCATGGAGAGCGGGAGGGTAGCAGTGATGGCCAGGAGTAGCACATGTTTACTGATGTTGTTGATATCTGTCTGGATAACTTCACAGTGGATCCTTCTTTCCAAGTTACCGACCAGCTCGTCAACAAGTGAGTACAGGTATTTATTGGTCGAGATTGATTAATTAAATGGAACAAGGAGTAAAAGTTAAATTCTATGTCTAGATTACCAAAACATCCAATTAAATATATTTTGAATAATGCTAAATTAGACTAAAACAAATGTTCTAAGCATTTCTGCTCATATTGCTTTTAGCATACACTAGACATAAAATACACAAGACAAAATAATCCTACACGTCAATTAGTATACCAGACATGAAATTCTACTGTTCTCCTTCTCATTAAATACACTAGTCATGAAAATATTAATCCTCCTCCTCCTCCATCCTCCTCCGCTTTATATATTCTAAAAAGGAAACGCTTCTCTTCTTCCTCCCGTCAAGTGTACCAGACAAGTCTCCTCCTCCACCTTACCCCCTCCTCCTATACTAGTGGCCTCGGCTGTCATCATGGTTTTATGCAGCCATGGCATCATGCAGGAAGTTAGGGAAATTTTTAAACCCTGTTCATACTTTACTTTACAGCAAGCGGCAGTGGATACTGGGATATGAAGTCAAATGACCATGGGGATGTGTTAGTCCACCGCGCAACTGTAGCCAAGGAGATCTGCAGGGCTCATAACATCAGCAGGCTTCCCATGGCTGATCTGGTCCAAGTTCTACAGCGGCCGTCCAGTTATAAGGGGATGGATGGACGGTACATAACATGGCTGATTAATGATGATAGGGCGCGCTTTCTTTACTGCGTAGTCCCTAAGACAGGTTCCACCAACCTACGGAGAATCTTGGCGGAACTAAAGCAGAGACCACAGAACGTAACACGAGCATTCAACTGGACTCGGATGGCGGCAAAGGAATCCTGGTTCTATAGGTTTGACTTTCTCTCGTCAAGATCAGCAGACCAAATTTCAGAAATCCTCAATAGGCCAAATTATACCAAGATCCTGACTGTACGGCATCCTATAGAACGGATCATATCTTTATACCGGATGCTTTTTGAAGGAGATCATTTCGAGAACAAAACGGTTAACTTTCTTCAAAGTGTCACCGATGGTATGGTGCAAATGATAAGGGGAAGGTTAAAAATGCCAAACTTGACATCCGAAAATGTCACATTTACACACCTCGTTCGATACATTATTGACCACGACCAGTGCATCAAGCAGGCGAGATGTAGAACAAACTGGTACGAGGCGCAATGGTCTCCCGTCTGGAGGATGTGCCGCGTCTGCTCCGTGGATTACGACATCGTTATTCGACTAGAGACTTACGACATGGACCTGCCTTACCTGCTGCACAGGGCCAACTTCTCCAGCACTCTCCATTATCCAGATTATTACAAACGAACCAGTAAGGATCTCACAGACAGGTATTTAAGACAACTAACCAAGGAACAGATAGACGGCTTGTATGAAGTGTATAAAATGGACTACAAGTTGTTCGGATACAGTCATACCAGACCAGATGTATTCAAGGATAAGTGGCAGGAGTAGACTCTGTACGTGCAACTATAATTATCTGCCTTATACAAAGAGCCATATACCGGTATATTCAGTTACTGGGTTCTGTTTCCCCCAAAGGCCAAAGTCATATTTGAGGCCACAATATTTAACCTCTGAGACTTAGCCGACTAAGGTGCGTTTCACTCAAAAGGAACGCTTACCTCGTCGGGCAGTTTGATTGATCATTTGACTATATTGCTTCTACTACTGCTTCTACTACTGCTATATTACTTAATTGAATTATTTATTCAGAGCTGAAAAATCCATAAAATTATGTTCTGTAGACTTAACAAATACAAGACAAATAAAATAAGAAAATGTCCAATTACAATGTTTTGTATTAAAAATATATACAGAAAATTTCCAATGATCATGTTCAGTAAAGTATAAAATGGTCGACCATAAAACTTTTAAATAGGTTTTAGAGCTTTTGAAAGATAATCTGCTGAGCTTATATTCATTAGTTCTAATGGTAACTGATTCCATTCATACGGAGCTGCGTATTCGAAATATATTTCTCCATATAAACACTTAGGTGTTAACACTAACTTGTCCTTAGATCTGAACGTGTGATTTGGTGGAATAATGAGATACAAGTTCACAGAGGTAATCTGGTGCAAGTCCACAACAAGTAGCATGAGCGTGTATTAAAAGTTTGAATCAACCCCGTGTATGTACAGGTAACGAGCATTGTTTATATTTTAACCTAATGTTAACGTCGTTATGCGAGTGCCTCATCCGTGAACTACCAAAGAAAGGCTAGGGTTCGTCTTTCTCCACCACTGGGCAAATACGGTAACTGTAGGAGAAAGAACATCCACATACGATACTTTTTAAAAATACTCTCGTGGAATTATTTGATTGCCACCCAATAATAGAAAAACAATTGTAATCTGCGACCAGCGACGATATAAATTACGACCGATGTTCTGTTGGCGTGGCACAGACTTCTGACCACGTTAACATTCGACCTGCTATCGGAAGACCGCAGTTCCTGAAACGACCTAAGGAATTTGGCCCCCACCCCTGCCAACCTCACCCCCTCCACCCGCCTACGGCTCTGTATTGAGTATTAAAGAGTTATATATATATATATTATATATATATATATTAATTTGTAGCCAGCATGGCTTCAGGACACCGCTGTAGTTGAAGTCCTGCTACTTTCAAAAAACGAAACTCCAAGCTGGTGAAAGGCAGATGTTCATGAACTAGAAAACATAAGGCTCAATGTTTTTAAAATAGAAAACATAGAGGTATTTATAATTTATAATCGAATATACATATAGTTGAAATACTAGTTTCCAGTCTGAACTTTAAAACTAGAAATAAAAATAACACACACACACAAAAACTAAATATCTCCTTCCAACGACCCAATTTCTCCCGCAGGTTCTATGCGTTCTGGTCTTTGTTTTAATTTCTGAAAACGAATTTCTGATCAGATGCTTTAAATATCTTTGTCATTACGCGCGCGGGAGTCCCGATGGTTATTATGTTCTTACAAGAAATTACTTCAGTAAGTACAACATGTTAATGTGAGCAATTACAATGAGGCTTCGTTGTATGTCTTTGTTCTGACCAATGCCCTAAGGAGAGTTTTATGTGTAGGTCATAGATCTGGCCAGCTGTATGTGTAGCCTGCGTTAAATTATAAAGTGTCATGTGTTGATGACAAGTTGTCAAGGATGCCAGGGAAATGACCAGTCAGTAATAACATAGTGCAAGCAGTGAGACCTTGGCAAGGGCGATGTTTCTGGGATAAAATGCACTTTTTGCACTGTTGTGGAATTTGGTTGTCCAAGTTGTTTTTGTGATGAGAGTATTTAACTCAGATGATCAAACGGACGATGGTTCATGGTGAAATGGGGGAGAGAGCAACCACGTGGATACCGTGTGGGAGCATCCCGCACTAACTAGGTCGCTCTATGACGTCACATGTACTTCCTGATTCAGGTGTACACCTAGGAATGATCGGATATAAACATGGATTATGATATACGGTGGAGCAGTAACATTTAAACTTGGGATTTCACCGGAGTGACGGACAATGGTCTCCTCACGTAATGACGATATTGAACAGTAAATAGAGGACGGACATATCATGGTGGTTATAATATATGTCATCAAGAATCTAGTGATAAAGTGGAACGATTTACATGTAAGTGAATCGTGCAATCATTATCTTATTCAGTCAAGCCATAATTCTCTAATAAACCTTAAATTTTGTGTGATTGATTCATTCGTGTGTCTTAATTTGACTTGACTTATACATGTATCCTCCTTATTATTTGTGAATAAACGTTAGCAAATTTCATTTCTTTTTTTCCTTCTTCAGTGGACATGCATTCAGTTACATGTAATTGTTCAATTGTGGACCTCGCTCATATCGCCGTCATACTAATTCTATAAGTGAATCCAAAAAATATACCAAATATACCGATTTAGAATTGTTTCAATTATATTTACCCAAAAAATAATACGTGCCACCGCGAATGTATGACAAATCTTGAGCCAAAATTTTCACTTGTGCATCTATCAATCAACAGTAAAAACCACTTAATTTAAAATTTCTTTGAAAATTTGTCATAATATCTTAAACTTAATGCTTTACGTTGATATAATATTTTCTGAAAATCAGTGTATATTGAAATTAGACAAAACAAAACGAACCAATTTATAGTATCCCGAATGTTTATGTTGAATTTTGTCTACAGAATATGAATTTGTAACTTTAAATGAGACACCTTAACTTCCCCCAAGCCGGATGGATGGTTAGAGCAACTGGTAGCGTGCTGGGCTGGAAACCAGAAAGTTACAGGATCGAGGTTCAGAGGAGTCATGTTTTGTTGAAAAAGTGAAAATCCGTCCCGTAACTATAAAGGGAAGGTCCAAAGTTTAGGGAGGGTGGTTGGGGGAATAGACGAGTCGGTAACGTGCTAGACTATGGACTAGAAGATGACCAGTAGATGACAAGATCGATTCCAGAAGAATTTTTGTTTTGAAGGAAAGAAAGTTTACTGAGCTCGGTATAAATGTTTCTTTTTACCCTTGCGAAAAACCTTTGGGTCGATAGCTCAGTCGGTACCACTGCCGACCAGTAGTTAATGGAACAGGAGATCGAAACTCAGTGTGAAAAAATATTTTATTTTTATTTAAAATTCACTAATGCATAGATTGGAGAGAAAATATGAAAATAACCCAACAACAAATTACCCCTTAGCTACTTTGATATGAAGGGCTTTATTTATTTGATATCTGTAATATTAACATATGACATATATAAACAATACCAAGACAAGATGCGCTCTTACATGTACCAGTACTAAGTATGCTGAGCTTAGTGAAAAAGTTAAGAGTTTCTAAAAGAGATTTTATGATTATTTTACCTATGAAGCAAAAGGTTTCGACTACTATTCAAAGGGCTTGACCACAAAACTGACTCGTCCTTATCAGAACATCTTGCCTTATACGGAGTAATAATCAGATTGACAGTTTTCAATGTTATGCAAAAACACTTTTGTCCTCGACTTTCTTTTCCTAAGAGGTTGACTTGGTTATTTTACGACATAACACTTATTATTTGGAACAGATGTCGCTAGACATATTATTACACAAAAGAAATAGCCATATAACAGGGAACAAATCATCTGACATAGATTTTTGAACAATCTCGCAAAAAAAAAAAAAAAAAAAATCGTATCAATCGTTATCACAGTTTTGTAGGTCTAAATAAAAATCAGTCATAATCCTTGTGTCATTCATTCTTACGTTTTTCTTTTACGGAAATTTACTTCAAACATAACCAATAAGTAGGTACATATTTAATAAATACGTTATCCAACACTATGATACTGAAATGTCAAAGTAACATCTTCATTGCTGCTGAATTCCATAAATGCAATGTGCTGTTCTAACATCTGAACTCTCGTAGCTTGTCAATGGAGTCAACATCCCCGGCTCTTGCATGAACTGGCAACTGAAATTAAATGGCAAAAATTGAGACGGATAATGAATTACTGGACAGTGCTAAAGTCAGTACTGTAAATATAACGTTTATCTATCGTATACACTGTATTGTATATATCTCGTGGTATTGCTGTGACTATTTTCTGTGCACTAATTTATACTTAAATCGTACTCCAAGACATAATAAAGTTTTACAAAATCTAGCAAATACAGAATCAACTGTCTGCATGTGAGTGTCTTGACGCCGCAGGGCCCGTTCAGCATAGACCCGATGGGAAAGAGGGTGATTAGCGGGTATTAGTTACTGAGTACTGCTGCTCTGAACGAGTCAACAGACTAGATGGTCCCAGTCCAGTCAAGTTTTTGGTAGAAAAGAGTTTCTATAGATGTCATCCTTGTGTTCCCATCTTGCCTCAGTTTACGGCCTTACTGAGGCTAGTCCCTATCTGACTATACGCTATGGCAGATAACTCCTTGACATTGAAACTGTATGGAGAACTTGGCATACTCGTACATGTAAGGGTACAATTTTAGAATTATCCATTTTACTAGATTTTGTTTGCGGCTTAGTCATAGGCATAGTCATAGAAAAGCAACACTCAATGTGCACTTACAAGTTGGTGTGGACAGATCAAGCTGAATATACCGTGTTTCATCCACGAGGATCGTCACCACGTTCCGAAACCTTTGCCTTCCACCATGATTCTTGAGTACCTGTCACTTGGCGATGTCTAATCTGAATAACAACACTCCATTGTATAACAGGTAAGGAACATTGTGTTAGAGAAGATACCAAGATGTGGCGACAAAAGCACAACATGAACGGTGTTATTTCAAACACATTTACTCTATTTTTTTTCAAACCAGCATTCCCCATAGTTCACGACATATTAGATGCTGTGCGCTCGCTTTATTTCTCTGACGGAATGTACATTTTGTTAGACACTTGACTTTCAATGTTCAAACAAAAATTTGTTTTGGTCTTTTTAAATGCAAACACAGCTTTCTTATTCAAGTATGCAGAAACGGGTGCGCTACTATTCATTGCATTTACACATCAAATAAAGCAAGAATTCATAGGAAAATTCTGAAGTTTGTCACTTCATTGATAGTAAACAAAACAGATCCGAGAACAAATCGAGATACAAAATGCATAAAAAGAAATGATTGAAACTATTAAATAGCAGAAATTAAAGAAAGAAATAAGACGACGTAAAATGCACATCGTAGTAAAAACAAATATTGAAATTCAAGATTCACAGTAATTTATAGAACTCCAGACTAGTCCTAGCTATATGACATTAGATCAGGTGACCAGTCCACCCAGGTCAGGTACCTAGATAAAGGTCTCAGGTTGAGACTGCAACATTGTTAAGTTGCTAAATGTAAGTTCCGGTATCAGAGTTATTTATAGTTCTCATTCTTATTCCACTGGATGACAAAAAACATTCACTCAGTTCATAGGTTTCATTCTTAAGTTTATCAGAGTACAAAATTACACAGTATTGATTTGTATGTGCAGGACGTGCTGATACAAAATAGATGCGCGCCTAGCTGCTTTGTTCAAACTTTCAATTAAAACTGGCTTGTTTAATAATATTTATTTATAAGCACAATTAAATTTATAATATTTATGCAAAATATCTGTGACACATCCTGGAGTTCCATCCAAATAGTAGACATAAAAGCTTCCAGTGCCCTAGTTACAACATTTCATTACATGGACCTGGATATCTATGGCAGGTTTACAGAACGTTTGACCTCGAAACAGAACACAAACCTCCCCCGTACTCATAGCGTCGCAGCCTGGGTTTGGCTGCGTCCCTGTAGGATAAGTTTTTCATCTAGCCGTTCTTCATCTTCTTGAAACATTCCTCCACTAAATTTTTCAATCAATCTAAATGCTTTTTCTTTAAATATTTTTGCAATAATCTTTAAAAGTATCATCATCAGATGTTTTACCACAAAAAATGAATACAACTAGGTTAAAGTACATGTAATCTAACATCTACAATTTAATTATACATGCCATACTTACAAGCTGGCAGCTCACTTGTAAATTACTTGGCAATTAACATGCTCATTATGATGTTAACTATGCAAAGACCCAAATGGGATCTGGCCTAGTCCAGTTACCGGTAGTACATGTAATATATTATCTGTATACCGTAGCAACTGTTGAAGAACAACCCAAAAAATCACAAAGAAAAGCTGTTCGGTCGAGATACACACAAAGATAGACTTATGTTTTTAATTAGAAGCAAGTAGTTTCCGCATTTTTCCAACAGATTTCGAATAAAATGTGTTAATTTTGGGTCCCAAGAGGGTGCACTTTAGAAAATTTGGAGAACAGAAAGATTTTAAAATCAATCACGAATTATGTTTTGGATGCTGCATTTCAACCAGAGTCAAGGGAATCTATAAGCTAATCTACGCAGTGGGAGGGGGGGTGTAATGAAGTAGGGGAGTATACTGTATAGGTGCTGGGGAGTATAGGGACGTGACCACCAATACCATCTCCTTGAAAAGAGCAGAATCAGCTGACACTGCAGAATCTATAGTGTTTTTCAAAGAAGAGATACATGATGTTATTTTGGAAATGACATTTTTATTGTTCTTGATCGTTAGACTCGATTACTTTGTTACCGGTGTAACGTGGCAGATTCCCCCGTGATACACCCAAACGCAATATAGAGACGCAATTGATGTCAAAAGCATACTCTTAAAATATTAGGTGCACAGATGGCAAAATATGTTTGATTATTTTAGGGTCTCACATGAAGAAGTTTGCATCAAAGTTTCATTCTCTGAAACCATGAATATTAAAAAATAATTCATCTTCTATCCCCAAAAAGGAACATACGTCATTGTCACAAATGCAAAACGTCCAAATGTGAAACGTTTTACACACTTTGAAAATTCAATCACTGGTTTTGACCTTTATCTCCTGTAAGTATAACGTTGTAAAAAATTATAATTATCTTCTGTATAGAGCAGTTAATTGTTTTTGAGCGACTTCAGTTTGCTTGTCACTGAATATTAAAAAAACGGGGAAAATACACCCTACCGACAATTAAATAAATTATTTACTCTCGTGATCCAAATAAAATATCAGAAATATCAAACTATCATGGAATCAAAATACATTTTTCGGTCTGTAACAGAAAACAGTTTTCTATTGCACCAAGTAGCCTACGTGAACAAAATGAAATTTTTTGACAATGTTTCTTGGGAACATACGTCACCTAGTATTAGCCATGACGCAATGCCCCCTGAGTTAAAGTTTAAATATTTATAAAAACATCCTTACGGCATGTATGATATACCATGACACTACAAAATAAACCAGAAGGCTGTATGAAAATTAAAATTAAGTGACCTGGAACATACATTACCATTTAGGGCTCTTTGCGTAGTGTAAAGACCTGGTAAAAATTAAAACATGAATTGAAATTGAGACAGTCGCGGATTTTTGTTCTATATATATATATATATATATATATATATATATATATATATATATATATATATATGCATGCACAGAACAAATATATATATTTTCAAGGAGATGGAGGGCGGAGTCTCAGTTTCGTTATACTGGTGCTCTCATTCTCGCCTCGTTCTCTGACAAATGCTAACACCGTCCTTCCCGTTGTTCGTTGTAGATAATGTTTTCAGATGTCATCTTATATCACTGATAACAACAGAGGTAACTGAACGGTAATAGAAGCACCAATGCAAGTTTATTCTCATTTATTATTAAACTGAACAGTTCAGTGAATATAACTGTATTACATACATACATAAATGTTTCAGGGTTGGTCCCTTCACTAGAGATAGCACTATTGACTTTTTTCTCATCTTTTGAGCTGCCATGTAATCAAACATTTCATGATACTGGTAAATAACGCTGGTTATTAATAAATGTCTTTAAACCTTAGATACCGGTATGTATACATCACAGACCAAGGCATGCATTCCAGTCATCATTGCTAGTCATAACTAGGACGCTCTTCAGTCTGCCACAACAGAAATTTTAAGAGTTTACATGCACGGTATAATTTCATCAACGCGTAAAGCATACTGGTGCTTTATCAAGTATTCCTCAGCTTAGCTCTGGTCCAGTCTCACAGTCTCCACCACAATAACCAGCTCCATTTTATTGCAGACACTTCACATGCTCGCTTCACCAATGAGAAAATATAGTCTTAGACTAGTAGCTCTTACTTAGATCTCAATTACCATCCAGATTTTGTTTTCACATGTTAATTATACAAAAGTCAAATGATTAATTGCACAGGTTTTTCAAGTGTTGGTGTTACTATTTCATGTCCATGAGCCAGTCTGTTGGCAGGAGGACAGGTTAGAAAATAAAGTATCTCTGTGCCAGAGCCAGTCTGTTGGCAGGAGGACAGGTTAGAAAATAAAGTATCTCTGTGCCAGAGCCAGTCTGTTGGCAGGAGGACAGGTTAGAAAATAAAGTATCTCTGTGCCAGAGCCAGTCTGTTGGCAGGAGGACAGGTCAGGTGTTGTCCCTCAGGATGATCAGCTGTCTCCACTGTCACTTTGTAGGAGTCAGGGTCAACTGGAAGATATAAAAAACATGTACTGATTGTAATTTATGTGATAAGGTGTGATAAAATGATTGCAAAGATACTCCAGACAAAGGAGCAATTACAAGGACATGGATAGTTCTTCTTGTTAAAGAAGAACTATCTTATTAAATCTTGTTATTGCAACCACCAAATAGCTAAAAGCTCTTGTTTAATTTTCAGTTTAAAAATTAAAAGAAATCAAACCATTCCAGGAAATCCAATATTGTCTAAAATATACGATTTTCCCATCTTTATTCATGTACTTCTAACATGTCTTGGGTAGCAAATGGTGAATCGTCTGTTTACCAAAAGGTCAATAATATTAAACAGTTTTTTTCAGAGATCACTACTTCTCTAAAATACAACCACTTTTACTTCTTCATTTTCAGAGTTAAGACCACCTTGTCATTCAAATCTCTTAGGGTTCCATGGCTCAAATCTCCCCATGTCTTTCCTCACCTGTTATCTTGGGCAGTAAATCATTAAATGCCATGGCAGCTTTGGTCAGACCTCGACAGCTGTCCACAGCCACAGCTTTCTTACTGATCCCATATGTAGCTGTCACCCCACTCTTAGCACAGGCCTGGAATTGGGAACAAGATATTACTATAAATCCAAAAACAATGTATTCAAACTCTGCAGCTACTTCCTCTTTTGGCTTAATACATAAATAATTACAGTATAAACACATTTCTACGAACACAAATAAATGTAATCTCCAGGTCACAGCTCTCTACACAAGCATTCTGAGCAGGCAAGTTATTCTGCACCTCTATCATCCACCTCAGTGCAAACCATGTCACATAACTTGGTGCAATTGATTGGTGTTCAATGAGAAATTGGGTGAAATTAACGATACCCGAGCCCCCACCCTGACTTGCTCAAAATAAAATGAGAGATATTCTTCCAGTCTTGTACCAAAAGGCTGCTCTCAGACCTGCAGAGTTATGGCCTTATTTTCACCATCCCGAATAAAAATAATAATAGTATTAATAATAATAATTATAACTTCTCCAAGACAAGGGACAAAGGGTTGAAATAAACCTGTCCCCGCTTGTTGACCTCCTGGACATGCTAGTGCTCACCTTGGATACAAAGATCACGGAGTTGGCTCCCACAGACTTTCCGTAAGCTCCAAACATCTTCCTTTGTCTCACTGGCTCTGGTGTAGGAATGGATGCATTGGGCATGCCTAGACAAACAAGAGGCATGGAAATATGACTATGTAACAGAATTAACCATATCTTTAATAATTATGTTCTTACATATATAATATTGAAGTTATCAATATATTCTGCCAAACTGTCTATCTATTGCTTNAGGGTGGGCAAGACGCACCGCAACAGCAATTTGGATTGCATATTCACCAATTTGGATTGCATATTCACCAATTCTCAATGTAATCGAACATGCTTAGGATATGGTTGACAGGGCAGTAAATAAGAGACACCCTCCAGTTGGAAACATCAGAGAGCTCAATCAGGCAGTGATTGAGGAATGGACCCGGCTCCCAAGCAAGATTGACAGAATTTGGTGGCAAGTTGCAGGAGACAATGTGAAGCTGTTGTTCAAAACCAGGGAAGGCACACCCGATATTTATTGCATAAAAGACGATTAATCATCTATTTTCTACAGTCTTCTTTTATTAAAACTAATCCTTAGATAACTGAACTTTGTTTTTCCATGTTAAATTTTTTTAATCAGCACGTACTTTTTGCTGTGTTAGCATACTTTTTAGACACATGGTTTGGCCTATTTTGGTACCGTTTGGTTAATAAAGTTATTTTTATTATTACAATGAGCTATGCGGTGTATTTCTTTAACAGAAATATTCAACTTTCATAAGTTATTTATAAAATATGAAAGAAATATGCATAATTCTACTGACAAATGAAATAATGATCAGGATTGAAGAAACTTTTGAAAAAAAAGAGCATCAGTGTACCTGAGGCAAGTTCCATTTAGTTTACACTTGAAACCTGCGCTGCATTTTCTATCACAATTACATAATAATAATCTCAAGACTTTGGAAGAATAATTTATTTAAGTTTATTAATCAAAATTAAATCTAATATTTTGCCAAGCTTTATTCAAAATTTATTTTGATTGTTTAAAAAATTCGATAATGTCGTCACAACTATAATGTCACAATTCAAAATGACGTCATTATAACACCCATAATCAAATAAACCCTGAAGAGTCCCAATAGGGTTGAAGGATCTTGGAACAAAATCTCAGTATTCTCCTCCCCCTACCCACAAATAAATTATCAAGAGATGACTTATACCACAGACTTTATCATGACAACGCACTTGCTCACTGGTCTCGTCTGGTGAGTGATTTGTTGCAGAAACACAATGTTCTCAGGATGAACCAATCACTTTTTATTCCTGATATTAACGCTACGGAACACCTGTGCCTGATTTGAAGTGTCCATTGCATATGAGAAACAACCTCATAAAAACTGGACCCAATCCACCAGTAGGCGGTAGGCACAGACGATATTAAACAAGTAACCTTTAACGATCACATTCTAATGCTAATTGTGTTAAAATTTGGAGACATTCGGTGGTGTCGTTTTAATTTAATGGACATTAATTTACCTCTGCGGAAATCACAGTGATACATCGGGTTTGATGGGGTACTTGTAAATTTGAATAAATAGTATGAAATATGGATATCTTATACATGCAACTACTATTTTGTATTTTTTGTACCATAAGTCATATGTAATATATGGTGTCTGAAAAAAAGCACTGTTTATGACCACTTACACCCGTGAGGTGATCATTTGTAGATAAAAATACATGTAATGGAGTTGGGACAACAACTTCCACCCAGTTTATATTGTTTCGAGCTTTATTCGTTAATTGAAATATTGAAACTCAAACCACTGACCCGAAGCTGGGATAAGGCAATTTTTGTACCAAAGTCAACAGCCTAAACGTACTCACGTTTACATTTTTCTATTCCTGTTGCCTCCTCAACATAAGGCCTCTGGTCACGACTGCAAGTGATGCCCCCATCTCCTGAAATTGAATTAATGCACAATGTCCAGTACACAAACCATGGTAAAATCATATGTACATTCTTATCAGTGATAGGAGGGCATAGATTTACAAATAAAAAAAAAAAAACGGTCGTCGGCCCTTACACTAGGACTACAAAAACAAAGACTTATTTAATACTTCATGAATCATTCATAAAAAATGGCATTTTACAAAAACATGAAATGTCAAAGGGCTACATTGGATGCGAGAATATGAACTTATGCCACGCACATCAAAGGTTAGATACAGATAATAGAAGTACGAATAAGTAAGAAAAAGAGTTAAGTAATACCTCTACCAAATACTCAGATGATAAATTGACACGCACCCATATACAGCACAACGCTACTGAAGAAAAAAAAAACCCTGTCTTTTTAATACTAAATTGAGCAGGAAAAATACTCTAAAAGGACAACTACTGTATGTAATTCCCCGTCAGCATGATATTGATCTTATAAACAAACAATACTTTGAAATAAAATATGAAAATGACCATGATATAATACATATGTAAGACAGAGGCAATACGGGGCCGTGGACTGAGAGAAATGCTGAAAATGACTGCATTATTTTCATCGGTGTATTTCTTTATCTTTGGTGAAATAATATTCTATACAAATAGCATTCTTCACGTGATAATTCCAAGCAAAAAAAAAAAAACAGGTACTTGAGACGCCGAGATCTCAATGTTTTCGTGTCATCCGTTGTTTCTCTGCCAAATAAATGTCATTAAAGGGATAATATATAACTCTTCGTATGAGATCTATATTTCACAATGAAAACATTGTAAACACTTCTTGGAAATATAATATTATATTCTGTTTTACCACAAAAACGGCAGTTATAGCTATTATTGTGATATCCAAGTTTGTCTTCGGACCACGTGACCTCCATAGATGGCTATACTTTTTAGAAACTTTTAAGAAAAAAAAGCAGGGAATAACTTTTAATGTAGAAACGGATTCATTAACCATTGGTAAGTATGGGGAAATCATTGCTTACTCCAGGAAAAAAATTTATTGGCCAAAACGAACAGTTATTATCCCTTTAAGTTTTTCTTTTTTGTTAAGAAATATGTTAGCAGTTACGACGCAAAACCATCGATGTGTTTCGTTCTCCAGTTAATAAGAATCCAGTACAACACGGTGTTAATTTGTATGTGTTGAGGGCAAATAGGATGCGTGCCTGCTTTGAACGAACCTTCAATGAAAAATAACTTGCTTATACTTTAATGATATTTATTTATGAATACAAAAATATTTATAAGACTAAATAATTTCTGTGACAAACCTACCTGTTCCACAGTAGGCCATGTCACACCCTGGAGTTCCATCCAAATAGTAGACATAAAAGCTTCCAGTGCCCTGTGTACAGCATTTCATCACATGGACTTGGATATCTATGGCAGGTTTACAGAACGTTTGACCTCGAAACATAACACAAGCCTCCCCTGTAATTACAGCGTCGCAGCCTGGGTCTGGGTGCGTTCCCTTAAGATATATGGGCATTGCTGTGGAGCAAGCTTTAGAATGGGGCATATTCGTTGAATCCGCCATCTTGGCACCTGCCGGACCTTTGAATCTATACCATCCAACCTTCGTATTGTCGCATATTTTCTCCGGGATAAATGGAGACTGCAGATGTCGCCCGCTCTCTTGAAGTTCTCTATATCTACCATTACACGGAGAGCCGGTGGAGGGGAACATTTGTACACCCAGGAAGAATACTCCTAAAACATAATCAATTACTATAACAGTTTTTAACCTCAAGATCGTTAGTTGGATGGTAAAAAAGGAGCATTTGTTTACCACTTTTAACGTGCTGTCGGGTATTAAAATGTTAGAGTACTATTTGCGTGTCAGGCTCATATGTTTTGCTCAGAAGAGCCTGTACTCCTTTATTTCCACTGAATGACACCTTTAAGCTCTACATGCCGGTCGAATATTAAAATTACAGCATAGGACTCTTCATAATTTGCACTCCTTTATATAAGATATTTGGGAGGTGATACATTCGAAAAGCAAAGTTTGGGGACTGGTCAACATCTCCCCTCTCTCGTTCTGTTTATGTCCATTATCATATTATTTAACTTCGTCCTTTGATAAATGACATTTTTGTAGCAAACCCTGTGTTTGAGGACAAACGGGGCCGAAGTGAACTTTCAGCATTTGGGGCGCATTTAAGACATTACATTTTAACATCTTGTTTTTCTTTAAAAACACTAGAAAACACTAGAAATTTAAAGTCAGGCAAATTGTAAAAACACGGTCCCATTACGTGTACATTTGTAAATAGTCGTCTACTTACCAAGGAACAAGAGTTTCATTTTCTGCCACTTCATGATCCACTTGTCACAGGTGGACCTTTCAGCTAAACTAAGACCGTGAAAATCTATAGCCAAGAAATTACGTTACAGAGGAATTCGCACTGGCTTCATTTAAAGCCCGTGATGTCTATTAAATGTGTTTTGCCCCAACAGTATCTATGTCAGGGTCGATATTATTTCAGGTCCCGGTAAAAATATCAGTCAGTGCAAACATCACCTCTGCACCTGCAAGTGAAGTGTAAAAACTGTTGAAGAACTCTTTATTAAAATTTCATTTGTGACTTCCACATCATGCTATCTTGGGAATGACATTTTTATTGAAATTTTATTTGTGACTTTCACATCATTGTCTTGGGAATGACATTTAATTAAAATTCTATTTATGACTTCCACATCATTTTATCTTGGGAATGACATCTTTATTGAAATTTTATTTGTGACTTCCACATAATTTTATCTTGGGAATGACATTTTTATTGAAATTTTATTTGTGACTTTCACATAATTTTATCTTGGGAATGACATTTTTATTGAAATTTTATTTGTGACTTCCACATAATTTTGTCTTGGGAATGACATTTTAATTGAAATTTTATTTGTGACTTCCACATAATTTTTATCTGGGAATGATATTTTTATTGAAATTTTATTTGTGACTTTCACATAATTTTATCTTGGGAGTGACATTTAATTAAAAATTTATTTGTGACTTCTATGTTATAAATCACTTGACTGGAGTACTTTGTTGTCGGTGCTCTCATTCTCACCTCGTTCCCTGACAAACACCAACACTGTCCTTACTGTAGTTCGTTGTAGATAATTCAAAAGTAATTTTATATCACTAATAACACCAAAAGTAACTGAACTGCAATACAAGCACCAATACAAGTTTATTCTCATTTACTTTTAAACTAAACATATTTGTATATATATATATATATATATATATACATGATTGAAGGTTGGCCCCTTCACAAGAGATAGCATTATTGACTTTTTTCTAATCTTTTGAGCTGCCATGTAATCAAATATTTCATGATACTGGTAAATAACGCTGGTTATTAATAAATGTCTTTAAACCTTAGATATGTATACATCACAGGCCAAGGCATGCATTTCAGTCATCATTGCTAGTCATAACTAGGACCCTCTTCAGTCTGCCACAACAGAAAATTTAAGAGTTTACATGCACGGTATAATTTCATCAACGCGTAAAGCATACTGGTGCTTTATCAAGTATTCCTCAGCTTAGCTCTGGTCCAGTATCACAGTCTCCAGCACAATAACTAGCTCCTTTTTATTGCAGACATGCTCACATATTCGCTTCACCAATGAGAAAATCTGGTCTTAGACTAGTAGCTCTTACTTAGATCTCATCATCCAGATTTTGTTTTCACGTTTATTATACAAAAGTCATATACTTGCAAATGATTAATTGTACAGGTTTTTTAAGTGTTGGTTTTACTATTTCATGTCCATGAGCCAGTCTGTTGGCAGGAGGACAGGTTAGAAAATAAAGTATCTCTGTGCCAGAGCCAGTCTGTTGGCAGGAGGACAGGTTAGAAAATAAAGTATCTCTGTGCCAGAGCCAGTCTGTTGACAGGAGGACAGGTTAGAAAATAAAGTATCTCTGTGCCAGAGCCAGTCTGTTGGCAGGAGGACAGGTTAGAAAATAAAGTATCTCTGTGCCAGAGCCAGTCTGTTGACAGGAGGACAGGTTAGAAAATAAAGTATCTCTGTGCCAGAGCCAGTCTGTTGGCAGGAGGACAGGTTAGAAAATAAAGTATCTCTGTGCCAGAGCCAGTCTGTTGACAGGAGGACAGGTTAGAAAATAAAATATCTCTGTGCCAGTGCCAGTCTGTTGGCAGGAGGACAGGTTAGGTGTTGTCCCTCTGGGTGATCAGCTGTCTCCACCGTCACTTTGTACGAGTCAGGGTCAACTGGAAGACATAAAAAACGTACTGGTTGTAATTTATGTGATAAGGTGTGATAAAATGATTGCAAAGATACTCCAGACAAAGGAGCAATTACAAGGAGTCATGGATAGTTCTTGTTAAAGAAGAACTATCTTATTAATTCTTGTTATTGCAACCACCAAATAGCTAAAAGCTCTTGTTCAATTTTCAGTTTAAAAATTAAAAGAAATCAAACCATTTCAGGAAACCCAATATTGTCTAAAATATATGATTTTCCCATCTTTATTCATGTACTTCTAACATGTCTTGGGTAGCAAATGGTGAATCGTCCGTTTACCAAAACGTCAATAATATTAAAGTTTTTTTCAGAGATCACCACTTCTCTGAAATACAACCACTTTTACTGCTTCATTTTCAGAGTAAAGACCACCTTGTCATTCAAATCTCTTAGGGTTCCATGGCTCAAATCTCCCCATGTCTTTCCTCACCTGTTATCTTGGGCAGTAAATCATTAAATGCCATGGCAGCTTTGGTTAGACCTCGACAGCTGTCCACAGCCACTGCTCTCTTACTGATCCCATATGTAGTCGTCACTCCACTCTTAGCACAGGCCTGGAATTGGGAACAAGATATTCATATAAATCCAAAAACAATGTATTCAAACTCCGCAGCTACTTCCTCTTTTGGCTTAATACATAAATAATTACAGTATAAACACATTTCTACTAACACAAATAAATGTAATCTCCAGGTCACAGCTCTCTACACAAGCATTCTGAGCAGGCAAGTTATTCTGCACCTCCATCATCCACCTCAGTGCAAACCATGTCACATAACTTGGTGCAATTGATTGGTGTTCAATGAGAAATTGGGTGAAATTAATGATACCCGAGCCCCCACCCTGACTTGCTCAAAATAAAATGAGAGATATTCTTCCAGTCTTGTACCAAAAGGCTGCTCTCAGACCTGCAGAGTTATGGCCTTATTTTCACCATCCCGAATAATAATAATAATAATAATAATAATAATAATTATAGCTTCTCCAGGACAAGGGACAAAGGGTTGCAATAAACCTGTCCCTGCTTGTTGATGTCCTTGGTGTACTAGTGCTCACCTTGGATACAAAGATAACCGAGTTGGCTCCCACAGACTTTCCATAAGCTCCAAACATCTTCCTCTGTCTCACTGGCTCTGGTGTAGGAATGGATGCATTGGGCATGCCTAGACAAACAAGAGGCATGGAAATATGACTATGTAACAGAATTAACCATATCTTTAGTAATTATGTTCTGACATATATATAATATTGCAGTCATCAATTTATTCTGCCAAACTGTCTATCTATTGCTTTAAAAATTGTTAGTGAGGCAGTTATTTCTTCACTCAATTTAAAGTGTATTTCCTAAATAATAATAAATACATGTTTTATTTTCCAAAAGCTGTCTTTTAAAATTCCTCTCTGTCATAAGTATTGATTTTTAGTTCATTTGTGCACTTCCTTCTTTAATGGTATTTAAACTCTCAACCTATGTCCCAAAAATTTATGTAAGATTTTAGTAACTCACAACAAAATGAGTTTTACCGCACTTCTTAGAATATCTGGAAAGTTATTTTTTAATAATGACCACTAAAAAATTATCTCTGCAGGGGCGGATTTAAGCCGTCTTCTGGGTCTTCCGGAAGACGGTCAGATTTTCAAATTTACATTGATGGTTATCTAATTTTTTTCTGACAGAAGACGGTCAAAAATGGAGGATGGATTAATAAAGATAATTTGGAAGCCTGTCATAAAATATCTCTGGATCCGCCCCTGCTCTGGAAAACACCAAGTTTTTCCCAGCAGTCCTCACCCATCTGTGCCCAGGCTATCTGGCCGCCCTTCACAATGATCTCGGGTTTGGCTCCAAAGAATGCAGGCTGCCATAACACCAAGTCTGCCAGTTTACCAGACTGAAAAAGAAACAACTTTAACCTTTATTTCTTTCAACAAAAGTATCCATATAAAGAAAACATTAATCAGACAAAAATACTCGGGAATTTTAATGAAATGCACTATGATTTCATTTTTTAAAGAGCTGCTATACACAAATTCTGTATTTGTTGTCATAAAGCTGGGTTATTTTACTTTAATGGGACCCTACCAGGCCATCTCATTACAATCAGTTCATCATAGAAAAGTTAATGTTACTCTGACAGTAACAGTGGGAAGTGAACATTAGAATGGACTCCTATATATGGTGAATTAATGGCAATCACACAGTCAGCTAAGGCTCTAAATAAAGCCTGTTCTACATGACTGGAGTCACTACTCCAAACCATCAGGTGCCCCCTACCTCCACTGATCCTATCAGTTTCCCCATGCCGTGGGCCACAGCTGGGTTGATGGTATACTTGGCAATGTAACGCCGGACACGGATATTATCATTGTCACCTGTCTCTACTGTCAGTCTGCCTCTGAACTGCTTCATTTTATCTGCCGTCTGCCATGTCCGGGTGATCACCTCCCCTACTCTGCCCATTGCCTGCAACAATTAATATGTAATATGTATCAAAATAAATCTAAGAAAAAAGCATAAATTAAAAATTCATTAAAAAGCTGATGGGAATTGCAGTTTATCAAAACACAGAAGACAGTATTTCACTTCATCCTGATCACAGACATTACTTTCCATCTTCAGCTCAAATGGTAATAATATTCAATTTAGTTCAAGTATATGGTCAATGTCAGATTGCATGGTAATTTATTATAAAAGTGCAAGTATTTTGCCAAATCTATCCCAACATCAGATTGCAACACATCTATCACCATATCCCAGCTGAAATGTCACTGGTTACCATTCATATCATGCCAACCATGTCATCACTAAAATCTTATTATAGGTGTCACAACCAAATACTAAATACAAGACTGACCATGATGTGTTCAGCAATCTACAGCTTTCATTTTGAAATCAAGAGAAATGGATGCTTTTAAAATTTAAGTTTCACAAAAGTGATACAAATAAAAATGAGTAACTCTTTATCAACAAGTGAGGATGAACTTCCATCTCTATAGTCTCTGTGCATGTACCTGAGAGTCTGATGCCATCATGCTGATAGCTCCCATGTCATGTAAGATGTCTTCTGCTGCAATAGTCTCAGCACGAATTCTGGATTCTGCAAAGGCCACATCTTCTTTCAAGTTTCTGAAAAAAATTGGACATTATTATGCTATTTGTAAAGCATTAGATATAGATTGTTTCTTTACCTCATTCTGCATTAATAATAACAACAAAATAATGGATTGTTTGAACTAAATTACTATTTAACATACACCTTTACTTTTGTTTAATATGATATTTATCAATTATTTATATATTAAATCATATGCAGGAATGGCACAGCCTCATAATGAAAGCCATTATTCAGGATGTTAACAATGACATATCCACAACAGGATGTTGATGTTCAGGGCCCCTTTATACAATAGAACTAAGTCAGAGAAGTTCAAAAACTGCTGGGGGACTCTTACCCAGCCTTAATAACTTACATGGGGCCACTCCACAAATACTAGTAGCAAAATAAATCAGTGTTAAGACTTTTCACAATATGACCTTAATGGACTACTACAGTTCACCCTGGGGTATATAATACCGTATATTACTATAATTTTAATAGCAACTTTCAAACAGTGTCTTTTCACAAAATATGGTCTCATGAATCACTTTGTGTTCTCACTGAAAATCTGGCAGGTATTCAGCAAGGACTTTTCCCCTGTATACTCACGGATCTAAGTGATGGCACACCATCAACATATCCAAATGTTCATCCACAGTATTCTTGGTGAAAGGTCTTGTGGGATTGGTGGAGGATGGGAGAACATTGGCCTCTCCACACACCTTGATGATGTCAGGAGCATGGCCACCACCAGCGCCCTCTGTGTGATACGTGTGAATAGTTCTCCCTTTAAATGCTGCAATACTGTCCTCTACACAGGCAGACTCATTCAGGGTGTCAGTGTGGATCATCACCTAATAATATTATATANTTACCTGGACATCATATTTCTCTGCCACTTTCAGAGCTGTATCTATGGCAACTCCACTCTTACCTGGACATCATATTTCTCTGCCACTTTCAGAGCTGTATCTATGAAAACTCCACTCTTACCTGGACATCATATTTCTCTGCCACTTTCAGAGCTGTATCTATGGCAGATGGTGTGGTTCCCCAGTCTTCGTGCAACTTTAGTCTGAAATACAGGCAGCATTTACCTATGACACTGGCTCTATGATGATAGTTTGCAAGCAATATGAAAAAATATTCCAGACATAAGATTTCACAATAAATGTATCCAGGGTATTGTATTGCTGTTATCATGAACTGGGAATAATGCAAAGAATGGATATTTCTGGTAACGATCACATCAGTTATATATTTTATTTTCTGAAAATTGTCTTGCTGGTTACAAAATTAACATTTCTTTCAGCCATTAGCAAACTGCAGACTTCATAAATTATGACAAAGGAAACACTGTAATTTCATTAATAACTTTAGTAAGAGTGCCATAAAGCTTAAGGGGTTAACCCAGGAGGTATTCATCTACAGTAAGGTGCTGAACCCAGTTCTACAGTGCAAAGCTATTAACAATAATAAATCACACATTTCCTACACAAAAATAGCACTAGTGATGTTTTCCTTATAGTTACTTCGCACAAACAGGCAAAGTTGACTGCCTGTGATATTAACACGTCTATTAATAATATGTGAACACAGAGTTATGACATCAGCATTCTACCACATACCCTATAGCTCCTGCTCGTATCTGTTCAGCCAGCTCCTCTACATTCTCCTCACTGTTGGAGGTGTTGCCCTTGCCAGTGAAGCCAAAGTTCAGTGGGAAGGCATCTGTGCTCTGGATCATATACCTAGGATAACATGGAGAGGCTGAACCAAATTATTTCAATTATATCAATACTACATGTAGCTAGCAGCCATTACCGGTGCTGTAATTCCTACCTGACTATTAAATTTTATTTTTAAAAGATGGAAATCCACTTATTATTATAAATGATAGAAAATATCATTTCAGAACTTTTATATTAAAGTGTTCATATTTAAGTGTTCATAAAATCAAGTTATGGTGATAAATTTCAATAGAAAAAAATCCTTATTATACAGTTAACAATCTTTAAAGTAATTATAACAATTATTGACTCTTTCTTACTTTTCAGCTTTTATATCTTTTAATATGAAATGTCCACTGTATAGATGTAAATAGAGGTAAACAGATTTCCCCCCAAAATTTCCTATCCTGCTGCCATTATAGAAACACCCTTCAAAAAGTCAACGCCTTCCAAGAAATCGCCGCATATCAGAAGCACATGCTTTTTTTGCTGTTTTTCCCAGCATGTCTAATGAAAACACAAGTAAAATGAAGCATATGATTTAAAGTATCAAACGTTGCATTCACATGCTTGTCTACAATATCCATGTTGTCAGAGACATTTAATAATGCATAGACAATGACAGTAATTTCAAGTAATAACTTTTATTGTAAACCGTAATTCTCTATAATACATTACGTCAAGTCTGAAGAGGCTGAGTAAGGCTAGTTTACCTGTCGCATAAAGAAGCCAGTGATAAGGAAGTGCATGAAGCCATTGGCTGGAGTATGGACTAAAGGGTGTAATAGTGAATAGAGAGACAGAATGTACCTGAGCAGGCAACAAGTTCACATTAAAAGATTGAAACTGGTTATGGTTGTCGGCGTTGGATTTCCTCTGTAGCGATTTACACGTAACTATTTTGACCACGAACCTGGTAGGTAATACTAACGCGTTATCCGAACTAAAAGTTTCTAACGGTGTCCATATTTCGAGCCCAATTCTAAATTACATTTATATCTAAAATTTGCACGGTTCCGGACAATGTGTTCAGTACACTTTCTTTATACTGACAAGTCAAGGTCAGAAGTACACGCTTTTAACTGTTTATATTTTGATTCTTATGCAATCTGCATGGTTATTTTTTCAACATTTGCATAAACTACAAAATACTTCTCATCGGAAAATCACCCAGCAGCTTCCCAAATACAAATGAGTAACATTAAAATTTACTTCCAGTTTTCATCGATATCTTGAAAGCATAAGCATTATGGTTTGCAGCACATCTAAAGTGTTCTGTTTCAAAATCTATGCAACCCTTTGTATTGAAATTTACAACACATATTGTTTAAATGATATTGCACTTTCTGTTAATTTCTTGAGGGGTGTGTCTAAATGTGCAAATTCTCTCTCTCTCTCATTTGCACGCACACATGTAAACACACACACACACAGACACACGTACACAAACAAACACACACATACTTGATGTGATTTGGGCCAGGACTACAAGTTGTGGCACATGACCCAGATGCTGGCCCTGTCCCTCCACCAAACATGGTGGTCAGTCCTGAGGCTATGGCCTCTCTGGCCAGTTGTGGACATATGAAGTGGACATGAGCATCCAAGCCACCTGCAGTAAGTATCAGGCCTTCTCCTGCAATAACCTCTGTCCCTACTCCAACTACCATGCCCTACAGAGATAATAACAGATTTTCAAATGTCTCACTTTATTCATTATTTTTCTTAAATACAATAATTATCAAGAAGAATAACAACATTGCTGCTCTGGAATAAACTCTGCATATCATTTTTCTTTTCCCCATTATGTTTATAAAAAGAAGGCCTCATGAAGGGCTGAGAGTCATTCCAGATACAACCTTCCAGCCGTGTACAGAAGTGGGGTTGAAAAGAGCAGAAATGTTCATTAACACGGCAGAGATGGTTATTAACACGGCAGAGATGGTTATTAACACGGCAGAGATGGTTATTCAGTGAAAAGTCTGAAAACATGGCATGGGGTCCAGGAAGCCCTGTGCATCAATCTCAAAAATGAAATTTCTGGCTCCCAAAAAGTCAGAAATCTGCTGATGGTTGGAAAGATCTCATTACTGCACCAAGGATTACTCTGAGAGGCAAATTATGTAGTTTGGAATTGAAATTAATTGTCTGAGACACAAGTCTAGTTACTTTTCAGACACAACTTGTACATATCATTTAAACAGGGCTTGGTCTAAAGGAAAAACTGTCCACAGTGTCTGGTAGGACTTTGGAATTGTCAACTACTTACTGGTGTCACTCCATCCATGATATCTGGGTTACCTGCCTTCCCTATACCAGCTATCATACCATCCTAGAACAAAACATTGTACTCATATATATACGTATATGTGTGTGTGTGTGTGTCATGGTAAATCAAGTAAATCAGTAATAAAATACAGCTCAAAATTTCCAAAAACTGTTGATCGTACTAAAAAATTAACATTAACCTTAATGCCGACATCAGCTTTCACAATCCCCACGATGGCGTCCACAATGAGGGCGTTGGTAATGACAGTGTCCAGGGCGTGGTCATTGGTCACCCTGGCCGCCTGACCCATCCCCTCTCTGATCACCTTGCCACCACCAAACTTCAACTCATCCCCATAACTTGTGAAATCTCGCTCAACTTCTACAATTAGGCTAGTGTCCCCTAAGCGAACCTATAAAAAGGTTTTTGAATAAAAGTCAAAATCAAGTATTTAACGCACAAAGCAATCAAGAATCCATTTACTGTTTAATTAATATGAAAAAATACATGTTAAAATTAATAGAAACCTGAGATTATTATTAATCTTATGACTAATCATCTGAAAATCTGTATGACATATTTTAAATTCCTATTAAAACTTAAAAAAGAGATTTACATAACTTTCATTTAATAAATATCTGTCATTTGAATGATCACTTCATAAAACGTAACCCGTTACCTTGTCCCCGCGAGTTGGACCATATATGGCAGTGTAGAGTTGCCTTGGAATAGAAACTGGGGAACCTTCTGCAGGGGGCACCTTGCTTTTCTTGGCACTTGGCTACAATGAATGACTTATTTTAATACATGGTATCATCTTAAAGGTCTTATTGAAATGTGCAGAAATGAAACATATCATAAACTTGATGCTTTGTATCATGTATAGAGAACATGAAGAGCAATTAAACCTTTATTAGCATTTAAGGTGAACAGAAAATGAAAAAGAAAAATAATACAAAAGCAAAGCCCCATTACAAACATAGCTCTTCAACCCAAAATAAAGAAACATCTGGAGAATCTGTTCCTATGCTTCTAGTCAATCAGAGTTTGCAGGATGAACACCACTTGAAGCAGAGAAATGGTGACAAATCGAGATGGAAAAAGATGCTGCATTCTTTTTTACACAACTGATCTAGAAAATCTATTATTTGATATTCATTTTCTCAACTGACTTGTATAAGATATGCCTTGGTATTCATCTGATAGTACACAGTTTCTGGGGAAATTCTTTATTTTTTATTTATTTTTTAATTTTTTGGTACATAACTGCCTTATATATCCAAATAAAGAGGACGCAAAGGATCACATTTTATTTTCAACTTCACATGAAAACACACCTCCCCTATGAACTGCACAGCTTATATGACAAGCAAGTTTCTTTACCTTCCATATAAGCATTTCTGACTCACCTGATCTACATGATTAAATCCTTGTGAGTGAACTCTCTTCATCACCTCTGGTAAGTTCTCTGGCTCCACAAGACCACTGCCTAAACCATTACCTCCTCTCACTACCCTGATATAGAGAAAACATACAGCATTACCACACACTAACTTATTGTTACATATGAATTCATAGTGAGATTTAAATCTGATGATGGTTAATTTGAAAGCTCACACATGGAGGAAATCATTTTTAATGCATTCAGATTCGCACATCCTACTAGCTGGGTCAGTCCAACTCCGCAGTGGATTCTCGCTCAAGTGCAATCAGTGAAATCAGCTTAATTGTCTGACACACACACTCGAACAGCATAGGTGATTAACTATTGTGTGCTGATTAAGCGGATTCCACTGACTGCACTTTAGCAAGAATTCCCTGAAGAGTAAGACCGACCCAGCTAGTACGATGTATGAATCTGAATGGGCCCTTAGTCATGCATGCATTCATGCTATAAGCAATGTAATGGTTATTTTTTATCAGTACATTTGGGTAATAAACAAAATAATGCTATATAAATTGTTATTTGTTCTTTTCTTGGTTGGACAGGAGCTGTGAACTGGACACCTGTGAGAAGTTTATGCACAACTTGACCCTGGTTTGAGATTAGAATTTCTTCAAGTCCTCCCTGTGAATGAAGCGGTCATCTGTTCACTCAATTCACTCACCTGTTTCCAGCAATTTCTACCAGGCAGACATCTTTACTTTCCCCTGGTTCAAACCTTATGGCAGTGCCGGCTGCAATATTCTGAACAACAAAAAATGAAAATTCAACTTAAACTGTTGTCTTGTAGAAAAGCTCTGTTCTGACAACATGAGCATTAGAATTGCTGTCATTTTTACAACCTAATGGAGTCAGTGCGAGGTGACCACTGAGATAATATTCCATACAGGTTATATGTTCTTACATTATTAACTGAAGGGTTCACTGTTCCAGGTACAATGTTGACCCAAAGGTACAGTGTAACTGTGACAGCAGAAAATGGAGGTACTGCCAATGAAAGGGACTAGCATCATCATTTTCAAGGAAAGAGAGGGGCACCTGTGTACAAAGCATATTATCAGTATTATATGTATAATTTATTTATCAGCAGGAATGTGTAATAAAGTCTGTATAGGTTTATGTGCTTCTTGATTGGATCTTACTTTTTGTTGTAAATGCTGCCACACATGCACAGAAATAAACTACTCTATGTACTACTAGTAACTGACCAGTCTCATTCCGTATGCAGCCTCCCTATCAAAGCGCAGGTACTTGCTGGCCTCCAGAAAGTGGTAATGGCTTCCAATCTGAAAGAATACACACAATGTGACATTTCTATAAGTAGAAGCTGAAAAAATGAAAACTTTGCAAAAATCTAGTTGTGTTTTTGAACCCCTCAACTACCTGAGAGTTATAAACCCTTGTCCTCTCACCTGTATTGGTCTATCACACAAGCTGGTCACGGTCAGCGAGGTCTGTCTGCGGCCAGAGTTAATGACCACAGCCTCACTTTCAGCCAGAACTTCCCCTGGAATCACTGTCATGGGCGCATCAGTCTTTGCATTGACAACCTACAAGATTGTAAACAGTCATTGTCTTATGTCTGTCTGTATATAAGACTGGGCTCCCACAGAATTAGATCGATCCATCTGGATCAACCTAACTCCCTTCACGCTAAATTGCTGTCAGCTTCCCGGAGCCAAGCGTGCACAAAAGTTAATTACCCCCTTACAGCTTTAAGTAGACGGGACAGACATTTAAGCTGGTTAAGCTGACAGCAATCTAGTGAGACTGCCCAGGAGGATAGATCAATCTAAATATCTGTGGGAATGGTCTCTAAGTTAACAAGGCATAGAGGTTTTACTTTAGAAATAAGTACAGTGAATAAAATCAACTAAAAACAGCCTGCCTCAGTCCAAAAAGAAGCCAACCTAAATGAAATTCCTTCTGTCTTTGTATTTGCCCAGCATCAGGTTCTTATCTTCCCTTAAGGGGCCTGCACACAGTGAGCATTTGGCGCACGCCACTTGCGCCATTTTCTCATCATGTGCGGGGGTATTTTGGTGAGATTTTTGCCTCTCGCGCGGCTGAGCAAAATATCTCATGTGTTTGAAATTTTTGGTCTCTTGAGGCAAATGTCTCAGCGTGTGCGGGTGCAAGCACCGATTGCTCACGCCATGCCAACAATGCGCATGTGCCGGTAGCCGGAAACAAAGAAAAATGGCAGCCTCCAGCAACACAACAAAAATGTACACAGTTATAGTTAGTCTGATTGATTAATGTGGTCACCATTTGCCATTACTTTCAGAAAAAAAATTAATATGTAATGTTTCCTTAATCACATGATACCACAGTTCGCGGTGCTTCTGATAGGGGCAGGCCGGGAGGCATCTCTGCTGAGCAAAGAGCGCATCGTTTGCGGGGAGCTGAGGAGCGCGAGCATCTGGCGCAGCGCAAGTGGCGCGCGCCAATTGCTCACCATGTACAGGGTGCTTTAGAAACCTAGTTGGTTCATTGGGACCTTATATCCAGGAGTCTGTTCAACTCAATTTAAAGCAACCAAACTAATGTTCAGACAAATCACACCTCATCTTCTTGTGTGGTAAACTTGTCCAGGCTGGGTACTGGTAGAAAGCTGCCGTACAGAGCCAGCTCCAGGTCACCATCCTGTCTGCAGATTGGGGCATGGATTGTAATCTGAAGAGATAAAAATAAACCACATCACAAACAGTTGGTATAATTCCAACCACTGGTGAAGCATAATATTCATTTTACAGTATTAGCACACCACTAGTTACACAAAAATATAATTACTAAGATATTTAAAACAGTAACAAGCAATAATTACAATCAAATTGAACCAAATAAAATGTTTTTTATCGTACCAGTTTAGTTCCATCAGGGAAGGTGGCCTCTACCTGGACCTGGGAGATCATACCTGGTACACCTGGCTGAAGTTGACGAACTCCTGAAATATCATATGAAATCAATGTAAAAGAGGTCTGAAAGTCCAGACCTAAACACATCAACTTAATTTTATATGTTTAAAATAATGTCATTAGCATCATGATTAAATTAAACACTGCTTCCACGTGTATAGAAAAGATATAGAATGCTTGTTCTCTTGTCTTTTTCCAGACTTCTTGTATTTAAACATTTCACATTTTATTTTCAAAACTGGTTACAAAATGAGGTGCAGTTTTTCCTGCCAGTGCTGGGGTAGGCTCAGGGTCTTGTTAATAATATCCTGCTCTACAGAATTCTACTTACACAGGGCAAAATTTTTGCAACAACTTTGAAGCAGAAATTTAAATATAAGCACTAGAAATGCTGTTTGTGAATGGTCCAGACATCTTACATCATAAAATATTGCCTCTTAGTAGACCTGGCCCAGTTTTACCTGTACCATAAATCATTCTTTAGTCAGTCTTCTTTAAATAAATCAATGTCTTCAAATTAATTTAGTGAAGCCTACTGAATAACAAGTGGTCATATTTTCATAAACTTCACTTCAAATCGGCATAATCTTTCAGGTTAACAAAAGTAGCATTTCAATGCATATTTAGGAAATATGTAAAATTAGTTTCTATGTCATATACTACATACAAGCTTTCAATAAGCTTTCAATTTTATTGCTACATGTAGCTCTAAATATTTTGAAAAGACTGTCAATGTGATTTACTTTTTATAGCGATGAAACTTTTTTGCATTAAAACAAAAAGTAGGCATATTTAACAACAAAAGTATCAATTTGATTAGTGAAATTTCTTATGTTTAGATTTCAAATACATATATAACATGTGGGGCTTTAATTTACACAGTCATACTGAATTATAACACAATTCTAGGCTTACTGTTTTGAGAACTCTATATAAATCTTACCTTAGTCAAGTTATATTCAAAATGCCTGATAAACTAAGGCTTCGTTCACATGGAATGTCTATTTTCTAAAAATCTATTTTCTATTCGCACTATCTTATGATCACGGTCTGTGCCCCGAATATCCCGACGCGTAATTACTGGCAGCGCGAGCCAGTTACTTACAGTAACTTATAGTAACTGGCTCGCGCTGCCAGTAATTACGCCGCGGGATATTCAGGGCACAGACCGTGATCATAAGACATACCGCAAATAGAAAATAGAATTTAGAAAATAGACATTGCATGTGAATGAAGCCTTATTCAGTAACATCTGATATTTTTTCTGTGTCCCATGTTCTCAAGATTTATCATTTTTCATTTAATCAACTTGCCTTTCGCCAACTTCTTGATATTGTTTAGGAAATGACAAGACTTTACTCTGGGACATTCAAGTAATTAACCACAATAATCTAATCACATACTCCATGGCATACCCTACCCAGCATCTCTCTTCCTCGGCTCATCAGCTCAGCCACAGAATGTGTCCCATCACGCACCAGTTCCTGAGTCTGAAACAGAGCCAATCGCAGCTTTATCACAGTCAATGGTCTGAGCTGCCTAGGTACTACATGGTGCAACTGATTACAATAAACAACCATTTTATATTAAATCACTGAAATCTACAATATGCTTGATATTTATACAAACCTATTTTAGACATTATGTAAATAACAAAGAACTGTGCTGGGAGGAGACATGCAGAGATTAACACACCTCCCCATAGGTCATCCCTGCAGAAGTACAGTAATTAAATCACCGCTCCAATCGACCAGATGCATAGGGAGATGTGTGAGAGGTGGAAAGACCATTACNCCCCCCCCCCCCCAAACACCACATAGCGGCCAGCACACCACATACAGCTTCACTCCTCGCTCGAACATATGCCCCACTCGTTATATATTAATACCACGCTTCAGTGAAGTGATAACCCCAGCCATGTCATGTGGACAGAATGCTGACCTACTTGGTTCACCCAGCCCAAGCACATGCAGGGACTAATTGGGGATAGCACCAAACCCATACACAGCGTTCATATCAAAACTGACAATGGAAGCGCTGACACAATCATGTCGTACTAACCTCTCACACTTAGTGTTAGGGCGTCCTCTCTCTCTTGATATTTATTTTTTTATCAATAGGCCTATATATGGGATATGTTACATGTGCTTCTGTGCAGTTAAATTTACCTGGCTAGCTATAAGCGCCACAGCCTCCGAATAATTCAACCGAACTCCTCGTGCAAGACGCTTCTGGGCTAAAGCCCCTACTTGATGGACCAAAAGACCTTCCAACTCCCTGGGAGAAAGCTTCATCTTCGCTGGAGCAAGGAGTTTCAACAAACTCCTTGGCTGGAGTTTACTATTTGCGTCGTGGTTTACAGACACATGTTAAAGTTGAAACGTCAAGCTCATGTCCTCTATAATATAAGGGGAGACAGGTTGGAAAACACTTTCTGTTGCCACTTCTACTGACATCTGACATACAATGAGGCAGTCGAAATGATTTTGTGCAATACGTGTTGTTTGTGAAATGCACTCGTTTTCTTTCTGTCTTTTCTTTTTCATGCACACAAATAATATCAGTCGATCACCTCTCCCCCGATAAGATGAATTTGTCCGCACAAGGTCAACCAGGGTCAGACTGCTACGTAATGATGTTGGTTTAATAATATAGACCTAGATAAGTCTGCAGTCCTCGCCGTCAGTGTACGCAGTGTTCAACTTAATCAGTGCGTGGCAAGACGGCATGGACTCTGCTGACAACGGCGCCTGCAATTTCTTGAGAGGTACGACAGCATCTGTTGGTTATATGATAACAATGGCGATGGCGGATGGTCGACAGATCCAGGATTTTGCTGGGGGTTAGGGGGAAGACAGGGAGGGAAGGGGGGCACTTTGAAGCTAGGACGGGGGGGGGGGGCAGGGGGGGGGGAAGTCACATGTCCCCCAGCCCCCTCCTTTCCCCTCGTTCTGTCGTTGTAGAGGCAGGCCTAATACAGCTGGTATATTCATCAGATAGCTAATGAGGTTTTTGTGATTGCTTAAAAATGACTTTTCCTTAATTACTGGATCAAACATTCAAAATTTCTTTTCCTTGACACAGTGACACTGGTTTAATCCAGGTTAAGTTCTGCTAATTAATGTGAATTTTACTGCTGTACTGCATTTACAACTACTTGTTCAGAGTTGGGTACTCAACGTATGTGTATAAACTGTACTGTATGTACTGTATCTGTTAGTCTGTGGAACAACTTTGGTTGAGAATGTGGCCATGAAGAGATAAAGACATTTTTAGACTGAGTTTTATATGTATTTCTCCCCTCTTCATACACTGGTATTCTTAAAGCAGTAATTGCATGTTGAGGTGTATCATATATGTCACTCAGTTAACACTCATATGGTATATGAATATATTTTACAGCCTTTGGAGGATTTCCTCTCAATGTACTGTAGACAAACTTGTAAAATATTAGATCCATTCCCAGAGATTAGATCGATCCAACTAGATCGGCCTAACTCCCTGGGGGTTGACGCTGAATAGCTGTCAGCCGAGCGGGTATGAAAGTTAATTACGCCCTTACAGCTTGTAGTAGGCAGGACGGCCATTTAAGCCAGATTATCTGACAGTAATCTAGTGAGACTCCCCACGGGGATAGATCGATCTAAAATCTATGGGAATGCGCCTTAAAATAAGATGCCCATAAGTTAGGGAATTGCATTGTGAATGATGTGAGGCATATTTTTCACTCTGTTTCTTTGTATCCCTACCAGCCTGTGCAGCAGTCACAAGGAATATTCAGACTGGTTCAACAGGTGCATTACTTCATGTATCATATGCTATATTCCAGCTGGGGCAGTCAAGGAAGCCACACCGGCCCACGCCCACAGCCATGACCACTCACATGACCACAGCCACACACATGACCATGGACATACACACGAGGCTATGGAGAACCCAGGGTCCTTCACTGGCAGACCCAGGCCAATACTACGCAAGGATTTTAAGAAGGTTGTTATCAACATCTAACCTGCAGTACAAGTGTTCATGTCAGATATCTAGGCTATGACAGTGGTGGTACCTGACTCCCACCTTAGCAAAGTTGACATAATATATTATCCTTTATGTTTTATATTGCAAACTATATTTTTCAATTTAAAACTGTAGTAATATGACATGATGTGAAGTGCATGTATTTTTGTTTGTTTTTTGTTTAATTGGGCTCTTACTTCAAATTGATTTATTATTAGTTAATAAACATAAATTTCATTCCCTCTTTCACCACCACTTTTTTATTGTTATGTAATTATACTAACATGTGTGCTGTATATCCTGCCAGAGGGCATTCACCGTGGGTATTGGAGGTCCTGTGGGTTCAGGGAAGACGGCTCTAGTTCTGGCTCTCTGCAGACATCTACGGGACAGACATGGTGTGTGTGTAGTCACAAATGATATATTTACCAGGTAAACACATTGAGCAGGACAGTTTTGTGTACATATTGATGTGGATATAAATCAAGTTTTTATTTTATTTGATCCAGTCAAAGCTTACTATGATGTTTACATGTTGGCATAGACATTAATAAGAATAATGGGCGCATTTAGGTGCAGGTGAGAAAATAATGGGTACATTAAGGGAGGATAACATAACTTGCCTTCATCTTTGACAAAAAACAACGCTATTACCAGCCACAAATGACTGTAGAATGCGTCTTAGCTTTCCTTGGATTGCGTTATAGATCTACTGTACAGGTAAATGGTATCTTAATTGACAGGGATTTATTGGTTGCCAGAGCAACCAGTGCAAAGTTTTCTGCAGTGGCTGCTGAAGGCCAGGGAGTGCTATTACACCATGCTGAACTCCACTTGTGCCTACACAAACACAGTCAATTTCATAATTGTATATAAGTTGGGTACCAAATAAGGCTTAAAACAAGTTATGATTCATTTCCTAATGTGAAAAAGGTAGAAATTGTTAAAGCTGTGGGGACAGAATCAGGCATACATGAGATATTACCAACTCTGCATGTCTAGATCTCTCACCCATAGAGCTGTTAAATTACCAACTCTGCATGTCTAGATCTCTCACCCATAGAGCTGTTAAATTACCAACTCTGCATGTCTAGATCTCTCACCCATAGAGCTGTTAAATTAC
>NW_019775562.1:156256-193003 GCF_001039355.2 Lingula anatina | reverse complement strand
CTCAAAGATTAAAAGTTTGAATAGCAGCTTCATTGGAATTATATTTACCTCTGCCAAGGAGGTTATATTTTCACCCCTGTTTGTCTGTCATCAACATAACTCAAAAAGTTATGGACCGATTTTGCTGAAACTTTCAGGAACTGTCAGAAGTGGGCCAAAGAGGACAATGATCAATAAGAATCAACAATTGCTGCCTTGGCAGAGGTCTGCACTCTCGGAGCGCTTTTCTAGTTTTGTTATGTTTTCCCTTATAAATTTTTCTCAAACACTTGCATTTGTGACTTTTAACTCTCATCCGCCTGAGGCTCTGACATTTCTGTATTTCCACATAAGCAGTTGTATTGTTTTTTATGTCTTTAAACATTATGTTACTTATGTAATATCATTTTATGCACTGTCATCATTTTGAATGAGATTTTCATCATGTGAATTTGAACTCTCATGGTCCTGAAACTGTAATCTTATTGAAGGGGTGAATTGAGACCATCTTCTGGGTCTTCCGGAAGACAGTCAGTTATTAAGTTTATATTGATGTCTATTTTTTTTTTTCTGTTAGAAGACCATCAAAATGGAGGATGGATCAAAATAGATACTTTGGAATACTGTCAGAAAATATCTCTAGGTCCGCTCATGTTATTGACCATTTTACCTGTTGTGCATGATTAAAATTCAGTGTTGACTGACAGTGCTATTATAAGCATTATTTATTATTGCATCAAAATTGACAAAATGACCTTTTTTGCATCTATATTTTCTGTTTTTTGTCTGTACATTTGACAGCTTTGCTGCCTTGTTTATGAATGTGGTCTCTGAATTAAAACAGGACTGTGTATATTGGTATGAATTCACATGCAAATATTTCATTTTAGGGAAGACTGGGAGTTTTTGGTCCGTAACAAAGCATTACCAGAGGAGAGGATGCGAGCTGTGGAGACGGGAGGCTGTCCCCATGCTGCCATCAGAGAGGTAATGGTGGAGAGAGAGAGAGAAGGGTGTCCTCATGCTGCCATCAGAGAGGTATTGGTGGAGAAAGGGGGGGGGGAGAAAGAGGGGAGGAGGGCGAGGGGGGAGAGAGAGAGGGGAAAGGGGAATATATCTTCAGCCCTTATGTCATTTTTAGTTTATTTCATTTCTATCCACAGTGTACTTATAAATGAAGTTTTCATTTATTTTCCCTAATATTAAGGATTACTCTCTGAACCTGGAAGAAGTGATAGATCTGACCAAGCAGTTCAGCCCTGAGCTGGTCATTATAGAGTCTGGTGGGGATAATTTAGCCGCTAACTTCAGCCGAGAGCTGGCTGATTACATCATATACGTCATAGATGTTGCAGGTATGTATTAGGCATTGTGTGACCTGAAAATGTGCTGGAATTTGCATGAGATATGGTTGATTTTTTAGCAATAAGTGCGAAATTGTATATGGAGGCAATGCTGTCTTAGAAACCTATACAAAAGTGATCGATCCAGCTTGTATGACGGGTTTATGGGAACACTCCCAAGTTGCAAGACTTTGGGCTATCTCAGAATGACAGATGATTCACACTGGTGCCATCTACATGTATCTTTAAGAATCAGATCCAAATGGACAGAATAACAAAGTATACAGTAGAAAACTGTATGTGTATGAATGTAGTTTAAACATTTGAAAAGTACAGAAAAAAGAGAATTCTGACAATTTGGTGACTTCATCAACTCCATATTTCCAAAGGTGGTTGATGACATGGTGGACTATCATTTCTTTCTGTTTCAGGAGGAGATAAGATCCCGAGGAAGGGAGGTCCAGGCATCACTGAGAGTGATCTCCTGGTCATTAACAAAACTGACCTGGCCGAAGCTGTTGGGGCTGACCTGAAGGTAAACAATTGGGATTAAATCTTATCTTGTATGGAAGAAATTTGGCAACACATTAAAAAAAATATTGTATGAAGATTAAAATAAACAGGCACTGTATATAGTGTAGTTATGTTTATTAGGTGTTACTTTCACTTTTGCTTTCTCTCTTTTTTTGTGAGTTTGATGGGGGGTTTCATTATATTTTCACCAGGTGATGGAGAGAGATGCCTCCATGATGAGACAGACAGGTCCAACTCTTTTTACTCAGGCTAAACACCTGGTTGGCGTTCCTGAAGTGGCAGAACATATCATGACTGCACTGAGAGAGACCACAGCTAGCTGATACTGTGAACAGGCACTGCAGGCTGAGAGCACACAGCCTTTGTATGCTGGTGCTGAATGTTAGAGTTCTGCCTGTGAAACTGGTGCACACATGCATGCATGTACATGCACGCACACACACAAACACACACACACACACACACACACCATTTGCCAACAAATCCTTTTACCTTATCTTCCTTTTCAGCATCTTGTTGACATTCTCTATTTTCAGTTTTACTCTGAAAATATTGTGATAACTGTTCTGCATTTTCAGTCAATTGCTCATCATGATAGTTTTATATTCCAAATATGATGTGTTATTGAAATTCAGCATTCAGTTAGCATTGAACATAAACAGCAAGTCATTTATCAAGAGTTTCTGTGCACTGCTACTGTATATTTATAAACAGTCATCATTCTAGTTTCTGTATTAAAGATAAGTTAATTTACTATAGAAATAAGTAAAGTGTAAATTTGTCTGTTCCCAGGCACATCCCAATCCTAACAACAAACTCTACAATCTACTCTTACACTTTGTCTTTGCTCTGTCTTTATAACCAGTAGATTAATCCAGGCACCGGTCCTGCGATATCTTAACATATTATTAAATATTGGGGTTTGTGTAAGAGATGAACCACTGTTGTAGTATGTTTTGATGCAAACTTGATGGTTATTAAGATATAGACCATCTATTATTAAAACACATGAAGTTCTACATGTTCCTGATTGCCCAGAATAGCAGTGTGCTAATAGAAATCTCAACTGTTGGTGTTTTCAACCTCTGCTGGGAGATAGAAGATCAAGCTGAAGTCAAGTGTAGAGCATTTTATTTATATAACGTGAGCAGACAAATCTGTAATTAATTCAAAGGTAACTTTCAAAAAAGATTCAAAGCCTTAACCATTCTTGTTGGTTTTAATGATTGTAAAAAATGGAAATGCGTTATGTGCTAATTGTGAATTGAAATGTTTAAATCTGAAAGCCACCAGAACATCTGAACTGTAATAAAAGTATAATGTTAACACTGACTTTGTTGCTGTCTGACTTGTACAATGTACATGTATATGTACATGTATTACCATTCAAATGGAACTTATGCCCAACAAAGAAAGGTATACCTACTTTCTTGACCCAAATGAGAAATACTATAAATTATATTGTTATATTTCTATACATAAAATCTAAGTGACATCCAAAAATTGAATATGTACATTTTGTAGCATTTGCAGGTACTGGGATCTGTGAATGCCATGCCCACTGTCACATGCTTTTGTTAAAAATCAAACATACTGGTCTTTCATTATGGCTGACATGCAGGTCAAGATTCACGGAGTTTGGGAAAGATGAATTGACCGTCTTAAAATCTCAACAATGTCCATGTAACATCAGGATGAAGTCCAGGTTAACTTACATTCAAGCAAAGTTTGATCAACTTACTTTCACTGCATGAAACAGGTTAACCCTTGATTAGTTTGACTGTGAAAGATGTGACTCTCAAAATGTTTAATTGAAAAACAGAAAAATTTTCAAAGTCTACATAACCAATTTTATTGTTTACATGCTCTTGAAATATTTTTTAGATTATTTTTCATTCATTATTTAATATCATCAATTGATTTATTATTATTGATGTGGCAGTCTGTATAATTTTATGTGCCATAGTAAAATATTATGGGTAGGGTGAAAGAAACCTTTTCTTTTTATCTGGAAATATGATGGTGTTCTACAAAGCAAGGTGTGTATGGGGGGGGGGGGGGGAGTCAGTATAAATATTTGGTAAACTCTTCTTACTGCCTACTGGGGTCAGCTGAACAACGACTTCATTTCTGTGCAAACATTCCTCTGGTTCAAAAATATACAGGGAATTAATTAGGCAGAGAACTATCAGAATATGTAGTAACCGCTATCTCTGTGGTCCTGGTGTAGGGTACACGTCAACGTGGTTAAGGGGATTGTGTGGGGGGGGGGGATGGAATGTGATGGTTGAACCTCTGGCATTCTCAACAATTCCCTGTTATTTTCAGACCGCCATTCAGTGGAATTCACAGCTCAACATGTTCCTCCGATGACTTTTAATTAAAAGACCTCTCTTTGTTTTGTTTGCGCCAGTTTCCTGCGTTTTCATTTCGCTGATAATACATTTTGGAGTGGTTTATAAAGATAATTTAAGCTTTTGGAAGATAACTGCAGATTATCGATAAAGAAGATGGGACGATTTGAGATAAAACCCAGGTGCAGCCTTTCAAATACATCATGGGGTCAAACGACTTCACCTGGAGAAGACAGCCCTGTAGTTTACGTTTACATTTCAGTCTCGTAGATCAAGCGTATTCTAAATGCCCGAACGCTCTCTCGCGACAAAGTATGCGATGTTTGTACACTAAAATAATACAAGGTCATGCTCTTGGTTAACTTAATATTCTGCCCGCGTTTGAATATGTCCCAAAGTAATGTCAGTACTTATGTCTACACATTCTGCAAGGCTACTTATTTTTCCCAATTGATATTTTCTTTTGAAATGTACAGGATGAATGGCGGTCTAAAATGACTGGACGGGTATTGAGAACTGAATTAGAAATGGTATAAAACATAAAGTCACACCACGCTATATGCAGCCATACTCTGGAACAGTTAACCCGCTGAAATTAGAGTGTCAAAGAAATTTAAAGATATTTTAAAGACATTTTAACAGCTCATTATTAATTACCAAGCAGTTCTTATTCTTTTAGATCCTAGTATACTTAACTGACGATATTCAATTCTAATACTGAACAGAATATTAAGATTATTCCACTGTATTGTGTAACTAACTTTTAATTTGCCATTTTTAGCTCTCAACTTTGTCATTTTAAACCTTAATTGTAATATTTGGCTCTTTTAAATTGTAATATTTAGCTCTTTTAATTTAAAATAATTGTAAGGCGCATTGAGACTTTTAAATGGAATGCGCCATATAAGAAGAAATTATTATTATCATTAAATCTCAGCGTTCACGAGTAGTCAATGGTGGATCCTTAGAGGATCATAATTTATTTGTATAAGCAAGCAAACTTTGCCTCTTTTATTTTAGTTGAAAGCAATGTAGTAGACGTTAATAATGTACTTAGCAGCAGTGCTTGCTGCCTTGAAAAATGTCGAATAGTTTACAAAGTGACAAGATAACGTATTTAACATCCACCGAACATTCATGATAATTAAGAAAAGAGATAAGCGGGATACAATGTAAGAAATGTGCGCTCTATATAAAGGAGCCGTGTAAAGGCAGTACTAGTGTGTACCTACCCTCTACCAGGGCGACAGATTGATTTTTCACAGATATTAATAGATAGGTCTCTAGATAAATAGTCAGTCAATTTGGTCTGATGTCAAAAAAAAAGTCCACAATAATAACTGAGACCCTGGTAGAGGGTAGTGTGTACCCATGGGCTGACTGAACGTGTTGACGCTTACTGCACCTGGATAGCCTTCTTGTGATGAGGGGGGTTTATATATATATATACAATATGTAATATATACAATATATACAATATATAATATACAATGATCGGTCAGCTCGATATTCATTAAAGACCTATTACCTTGATAAGTATATCCTCATGTTTCTCAGGCTCCTCCACTCCTTTCATATTTTTCTTTTTTGTGGCGTTTATCTACACAGTCATGTACACATACCGGTATGTATATCAAAACTATATTTAGCATTCCATGGTGGATATTGTAAACTGCAATCAGATGGACCCTAGTTTTCCCCCTAAAGAAAATAAACTTTGTATTACCAATTTGTTTTTTCTAACTTAAAATGATCGCTTTACTTAAATGCATTATTTACATTAAAAGGTTACTTACATACCTCGCATATGACACACCTACTGCATCTTCACTGAGACCTCAACCAGACTGACTGGAAAAGATAGATAATCAAACCTTTAACCATCTGTTTACTGATCCAATATCGTTTGCTTTAATGTTGAAATGCATTCGTTAGAAACAATCTAAGTAATCAACAGAACAAATTCTTACAATATCACTTCATCAACTGAGGAAGGCTGTAAGTTACAGTAACACGGCTGGGTATTCCTTGGATGTTCAAGCAGGCACAAGCAGATATTTATTATTTTAATAACCTCGTTTGATTTTCATTATTAATTTCTTTGAATTTCATAACTATGAAAAAAGAGTACCATGTAACAGTGGTAACTGCACTTGAGGCCACTGCATGCGATGCATTTTTTTCTTTGGGAACTCACGTCAGAGACGTTGTCTAGGGTCGATCAAGGAAAGATCGAAAGAAGCCGAAATAGTTGAAGCTAGTTATTTGTAAAATGATATTGATATATCAGACCTCAATACTTTTATCCAGTTATATTTTTCACTCTCAAAGATTCAGGCCGTCAATCTTATACGCAAGAATATTTTCCGATTACAAATTATTTTTGCAGGACAGTGTTATGGCGGACTCAAGCAATAGACCGCAGTGTGTTAGGAGAGAGCGAGACGACACATTCCATTCGCAGGGAAGGGGGGGGGGGGGCAGGATGTGTGTAATCATTTTCGCTAAAAGTGGTCCGATAAAGCTGATATTCGCAACTGGATTGCATTTTAATGCTTCAGAAGTGTAACTTGACACTTTTTTTGTTTATTTCCCGTATGCTTTTTTTAAATGTAAATAATGAACTTTGAAATTTCCCATGTTGGTGACGGGATGGGAAAGGAGGGGTCATATGTAATGATGGTGTTTCTACTTGGTATTTCCTCTCATCTAACATTAATTTTGACTAAAGAGAGAAACAGGGGAATTAACGGGGGATTTTCTACAAATTTATAGCGTACAAGAGGACGCATGGGTTTTAGTGCTTTAACTACCCTATTTATTCATCATTATATCTAACACTGATGACTGGTCAATAAAACAACATGTTGGACATGGAGGGATTCCAACATTCCAAAACGCACATGACCTCCTGATAAAATTGCTTTTGTGGTTATTATTAATGCGCATCATTTTAAACAAATATAAACAGAGGGGCACATTTAACAACACGTATAAATTTTCACGCCATCTCCCATATGACGTTATATAACAGAACAACCATATTCAAGTCATATCATTTTACACCACTGACAGAAATGAGTCCGCTATTTGATTTAGATTGTTGTTTTCAGTATTTTTTAGTATTTTTCCTTTCCTCTAATATCATCGTTTTATCTGTACATTGCCTTAATCCATTTGTTTTCAATACCTCGTTTATTTGATTTTGTTCTGTTTTTTTAACAATCCCAAACTTTGCTTCGAATTATATTTATTTGTATTACCTATACTTCCAAGCAATGTGAATTCTACTTTTTCCACCCCTTCATTCAAAACCACTGCAATTCACTGCGATGTTAAACCTAACAGCATCCTAATAAACAGCTGCCAGTGAACTTATTATATAATGGCATTTAAAACTAATTACAACTTTACGTACCGTGAATCAAATCCATACAGTGCACTTCAATCCAGTTATCTGTCAAGTGCTAGGGTTTCTTTTTATTTCTTAGTAAAATAAAGGATTTTTTTTCTTTTTGTGATTGTATATGATTGGATGGTTTGATTGACGGTTTTATAAACACACGTCAATCACAATCATACCGCAAGGGAATTTTTATTGCCCGTGATAGATAGGTGACAATCAAAGCTGTCAAATTTGACAGTTTGATTGACGGTTTTACCAACAAACGTCAATCACAATCATCCTCAGAGGGACTTTTACCTCCCGTGATTGAGAGGTGCCAATCAAAGCTATCAAAAGTGGATAGTTTGATTGGCAGTTATGTAAATAAACGTCAATCATCATTACTGCTACACACTGGTGATAAAGTCTAGCAAGTTGAACAGAGTAGAGTTGAACAGAGAATACGCCGTGGAGGGCGCACTGTGACCAGAAGTATTCAGTACGAGAGGGAAAAAGAATTTATCCGGCGTTTGAGAGTTAAGTTTTCAAAGTTATACATGAGAAACTAAAGATTTGCTGCATTCAGCAATTTCTAATATTATTCTGTTTTTAATTATTGACTTTTGTGAAACGGCAGGTGGAAAATAATTTATACACCATTTGCGACATTTATTATTTTCTTCTTCTTTTGTTAATTTTTTTTACCGGTAAATATGTTCCGTATATTCCAGTTCTACCAGATTTTTAACACCAAGTTGGTTTGTCTTCGTTAGTGTGACCTGTGTTCCGCACACCGCTGTGACGAGACTGGACACTGGACGCTGGACTCTGGAGAGAGTCTTTCCGGACCTGTGTCACGAGACAGGACACTGGACGCTGGAGAGTCTTTCCGGACCTGTGGCAGTGGCGTACACGATCACTAAGAACCTCGCCCCTGAAATTCCGGGACTTTGCTGAGAGATTGATCTTGTGAGCTGCTACAAGATTATCAGGTAAAGTACATCCCTTCGTCCTTTGCTCCATCTACAACGACGGCCAGATCCTTCCAAAAGCGTCATTTGACAGACAGTCAATGGCTACAAGTGTACATACACTGGTAATACACTGTCGAGTGTAGCTGGCCTCAAGGCTGTATCTTTTCTGTAGCGGTCACCATGATTGACTCTTTTCAGATCACACCCATATTAATATTAATCACACCCATATTAATGGCCGTATTTCACTTTCCGGTGGCGAGGCGCACGGAGTTCAGACAATGGAATGCGTTTTTGGACTTCGGTAAGTTGTCACGAAATTGACATGTAATATCAGCTATAACAACCATAATTTAATGTGTTGTATTAGTAGTTCTATTTGTTTTGTTTTTTTTTTCTATTCGTATTTCTCTTTAATTTCTTTCTTTTTGATCATTCCTTTTGATCCACTGTGTTCATTGCGTAGCCTTGCTTTTATTTTCTATGTATAACTGCGTTTCTCCTCACTCTAAGCTGGCTTACAATGTCTTCTCCACTTCGTCATTTTGTACATTATTTTAACCTCTACCTTTCTTGTTCATTATCAATTGATGTTCTGCGTATTTTTGTCTGTGTGCGTATTAAAGTTAGATACACATAAATAAATGGCATACCGCGTTTCAAACACAATAGTTTTATTCGAGGCTACGGAGATCGTGAATCCGCCCAGACGGAATAACGGGCATAGGGAATTACGGACAGTTACACGAGCACGGCACGGACATTGCATGGCAAATGATATCTTTAATATATCTTGTATAGGCTTTAGTCTACTCACATACCGGTACCTGTATCTGTAACGTATTCTTGTACATTTTACAGGAATCCTTCCAGAAGGAGATTATTTCCCCGTGGTCACCCCTGAAAGAAGTGGCACGACTGCATACAATGAACGACCTCCAAGTCGCCCGCTCTGCAACCCATCTTACTGACAACCAGTGAGCAGCCCGAGACCGAGGTAGATGTGCCAGAATGGGTCGCTCCAGTTGAGGAATTTCGGCTATACAGGGAATTAAGCGTCACACCACTTTCCAAAAGAGGAGTATTTTCAAACTACTAAAATGAGCAGTGAATTTGAATTTGAACTGAAATAGTGCATGTTCGGACAGATATCTACATGAAAGTATTAAAACAAAAAAGACAGTGTGAAAGCATTTCCTTACGTTGTCACGAAGAGAGCTTTACCCAAAAGCGATTGAAATCACACTGAATAAATTCCCACACAGGAAACCGCTCTCTTAAAATATATATATATAGCCTAATATGATTCTAACTTTTGTCAGATTAAATATACATTTTATGATATTAAGTAAAATACGCAATCGTTAACTATTTTCTTTCAGCTTTTTTACATACCATTTTAGAAACTATTTTCAATATCGATATTACCACGCCAAGGCAGCAAAGTCTCCATCCAGTGCCGTTTCATCCGGTCGCCATTAATTTGTATATAAATTGTACAGAAAAAGTGCAACAAATACATTACCCCTAACTTTGTAGGTGCCAGTGATTGTGTTAAAAAACACTTAGTCTTGCAGTATTTTCTATACTAGCGAGTTGTTTTTCTTGTTCCTCCTAAGATATCCAGTGCGACATGTAGGCTGTGGGACAGGGACTGTTGGCAGAGGGACTGTTGAGAAAATGCTCTGTATTTACAGCAAAGGGAAGAGTTCGTACCCCTCACCCCCCCCCCCCCCAAAAAAAAAATAATAAATAAATAAATATATAAAATTCAAAACTCCTGCGCCATTATCGCTCTGCAGTCCCACCTTGCTGAAGGACACATAACTTTGGAAATTCCGAAGGCTACCCGATTCATATCAAAACTTTTGCCCCTATTTCATGATCTATCAAGAATTGTAGAGCTGACTGAGAGTAGATAAGAATCAGTTATTAGAGATTAAAGAAAGTATCACGATTAAAGTAAGAATCATGAGGTTCATCATTAATTCCTGGCGGTTCGTGGAATTCGTAGTGGAATAGGGGTAAAGCAGGGGTAAGGGGCTTTTTATACCTGGCTTGAGGGAACATTCCTCAAAATTTCAAGAATAGTCAAAATTACATTTACAATGGTGCCATTATCATGAGTTCAAACGGTAAATAGTTAGGTTTCTTAACATAATTATAAGTGGGTCCTACAGGGTCAAGATTTCTGCATGTACCAGAAATGTGCAAAAATTCCACGATTTCTTGCGATTTCTGAAAATTAGTCATTTCCTGGCGGTTCGTGAAATTTGTAGTCGGCGTGGAATAGGGACAATAGTCGCACAGCCACTCTGTCGCCCAACGGGCATTGACAGGGTTCGAAATTCAAAGGAAATAAGGCAAAAAATAAAAAAAATAACAAGAGGGAAAGACAATAAATATGTTATAAGACAAAATAAAATGAAGTTAAAATGAAACAAATAGAATAAGAATAAATATCTGAATGAATGAATGAAAAAATTTGCAGTAATACGCCCGAATGTACAAATGTATTATAATTTTGATATCAAGAATGTAACGGATAAAATAATTGATAGTGGTCATGAAACCATTTGGCATTGAATATTCTGACGACTAACTACACTTTGTCCAAATATAAAAATCCAGATTTGCTCTCAGCCAGACAAATAAAGAACGTATTTTGATGCTTTGATTAGTTTCTAAAAAGAATTTAAGAAAATCAACATGTCAGTGTACAGGGTGGATCCACGATTATTTGATTGGGGGGGGGGGGTCGACGAATGTGAAGCCGACCTTCCCCCCTCTTGGTGTGGAGTCCGAGACCCGCTGAAGGGCCCCGAAAATTTTGGTATTTTAGATTTCAAGAGGGGACCATTTCTGTTTTTTCTTTTTTCTTTGTTCATAAATCGAAGATCAGGGTCGGGACACCCTCCTAAATCCGCCACTGATGTATATACGATAAAATATTTATTCATCCATCCAACAAATCCTTAAAACAAAACTTGATATTTTCACACACTTATGCCATTATTCATGAGCAGTATTATTCATATTATATAGAAAAGAGTTTTTTATATTACACATTACTTGTCAAAACACCTTTTTGTCAGTTAAATAGACCCGAATTTTAGACTGACCACGGGAAAGTTTAGGTGTCGAGTTCAGAGCAGTGATATGAATGGCCTGTGCACTGCTAACATCAAACAACGCATCCAATTTTAAAAGAATTATTTATTTATTTTTGCATCTGATGTTTATTTCATGTCATGTCAATTTTAATTTTTGATCAACAATCTTAGTTGATCCTTGGACATAATAAGACATATTAATCCTTTTTATGTCCAAGGTTGATTCTTAAATATACAGACATTCTCCCGGACAACACACCAGATGACATGGGACACTTTCCAAAACTTAAAAACAATTAAAATATTTTTGAACCACCAGCAAGATCATCACCATTCAAAATCTCTAATATGAACATCACTTCCGGCCCAGTCTTATATTACTTGAGGGGACTTCATTTGCATATAAGAAAAAAATGCATTTTTCCTGATTTTGGCTTGTCTCCAATTTTTCTTTATTTTTTAAAAAGTCCCCTTTTTGCTCACTTATTGGGAAAGATTTGATCGACACGTGATGCTTATTTTAATTAAGATTATAAAATCGTAAATAACCTTATCACCTTTTTACGTTTTCATTCTCATTATAAGCCGTTATAATAGCGCCGTAAGCTGCATGGGTATAAAAGTAGGTCAATTGCCTGTATAAAATTGCCATACGATTGTGGACCGTCTAAGGGGGGGGAGACAGAAGTGGGAGAGGTATCAAGATGTCAGCGAAATGCTTGAAGTACTCAGGGTTTCTGAAAGGCAGAGTTTGTTGCAATCTTATAAAAACAGAAATAACTAGCTCAAATTTAAAGATTCAGAATGTCGAATTTTAAAGACATCAATGCTCTTCTTTATTCCATCTTTCTCCCCCTAAAATTCTCCCCCTTCACTGTTCATCTCCCGGGAAGCGCGAAGTATCCAGCGAGCAGCCAGGTGGCAAGCTATTCAAAAGACTATGAACTGGCAATTCATTTACTAGAGGGGGTGCCGGGTTGCAAAGGAAGTGTTGTATTTGCTTACATCTAAAGAAGCGTTTGATGAAAAGAAGGAAAAATACTTCAATTTCTCGTTAATTTTCATCAAGTACAATGAAAGATACCGATAATTTATTCTAAAAATCGACATAATAAGTGAACGCACAAGGGTTTAACCTATTTTACCTAAAAAATTTTATATGGTATCTCCTATCCGTGACCTTTAGACCTACTTTCTAATAACACACTGCTAAACAGGCTGGCTGTAGAAGGTGCCTTGTTTAAATGAGACCGTTAGGGGGCGGCTTGGTGGGGGGTGTAATCCCCACATCAGGATTGGATATCTTCAACATACCAAGGAGTTACAACTGTTGTAACTCCTTGAACATACTAATGCATCGTTTTGAGTTCATGAACATTTTAATTCATCGATTTGAAAACGGATTCCCTATATTTAACACGGTTACTTTATATTTCAAATAATACAGCTGAATTGTGAAATTGGCTACGAGGAAGACCTTTCGGTTTGAAATTTAAAACAACTGATCATGACACCTGAACCGTACAAAATTGATCGCGTCCAATTTTCAACAAATATGAAATTTTACAAAATCATAATTATTATTTCTTTATATAATGTATAATTAATTTCTCGTTATTTAATTGTAATGCCAGTCTTGTTTATATGCCTATTTTTCTTGCATCGCAGGTCGTAACTAGGCATAGAACATGGAGGTCTGAAAAACTGAATATTGTGCGCAAGTAAAATTCCTGTGATTTTGCTATGTGCGCCGATGGCTAATATTATTGCATAAATTACAATAAACAATACAATCCCCATACTTTATTTCAGTAAACTACCTTTCTATGAAATTGCTTGATCCCTTATTTTTTATTAATAAGTGCGTAAAAGGAATGTAAATAGTAGTATCTGACAATCTAAATTCGCTGCATTTTTTGCTGCCTTGCTTGCCTCTGCAATTAAGTGTGCAAGCATAAAGGTTGATAGCATATACTGTAATATTAAAGAAATAATCAAGTGGAATCTATAAGATTCGTCCTTTGAAGATAGAGAAAAATCGAATTAAATCTGTAGTTTTGTTAATAAGTTATAAATAAGTTATAAGGTTTTCATATCAAAACTTTATTAACTAGAAAAGCGCTCAGAGAGCGCAGACCTTCGCCAAGACAGCAAAGTCTCCATCCAATGCCGTTTCAGCCCTTAATTTTCGATATTTTTGATTATTAATTATTGATTGATTATTGATCCAGATCACCACCAAAAACTAATCATCTGTTCCTTGGCCCACTTCTGACAGTTCCTGAAATTTTCATCGGTCCATAACTAAGTTTTTTTATTATTGATTATTGATTGATTATTGATCCGGATCACCACCAAAAACTAATCATCTCTTCCTTGGCCCACTTCTGACAGTTCCTAAGTTATAAATAAGTTATAAGAATTTCATATCAAAGAAGTTGTTTATAAGATCATTTTAATCGAATTAAATATTATCATAAATTCTTTTCATCTCCCGAGGAAGACACACTGTACAATGGAATGGAGGCGCTCTCCGTGTGTGGTTTATGTATCTTATCAAGTTGTATGCATTGATTTGCATTGATTTGTTATATTCACGTCTCTGTTATTTTTATTTCGGATTAGCGCTGCCTCATTTGTAATATTCACTTCGCTGTTCTAGTTGATTTATTTAAAAAGAAGAGTGCATGATGCTGGTAGCTTTATATAACCGGTGAGTTGAATAATATATAAATTATTCAACAAGAACCACGAACTTCAGTTCAGATGCTAAGTAATCAGATGCTTATTTCATTTTTAAATCTTCAGGTACAAGTTGAGCAGGAGTGCGTACAGTAGAAACCAACGAATTGGAAAAAGCTGTCCCGCAGTGTATCTAAGACTGGGTTCCCATGCCTAGATCGACCCAACAGGATCGGTCTAACTCCACGGGGATTCACCCTAAATTGCTATCAACTTCAGTGGCTTAAATGTCTGTTACGCCTTTCGAATCAGCTAAGGGGTAATTAACTTTCATACACGCTCGGTCTCCGGTAGTTAATTACCCCCTAACAGCTTTAGACGCCGTGACAGACATTTAAGCCGCTTAAGTCTATAGCAATTTAGTGAGAATCCCCGTGGAGACAGATGATCCGAAGTTAGTATGGGACCATTCCACAGATATTTGGATCGATCTATCCCCCTGGAGAGTCTCACATAATTGCTATCAACTTAAACAACTTAAATGTCCGTCACGCCTAGTAAAGCTGTTGGGGGTAATTATCTTTACACCTTGCTGATTCGGTAGGCGTGACAGACAATATTAATTAAGCTGGTTATGTTGCTAGCTATTTAGTGAGACTCCCATGGGAGTTAGACCGATCCAGATGGATCGATCTAGGCATGGAAACCCAATCTATGATATCTATGGGAATGGTCTCTATAATCTCTCAATAAATGTACCTTTTATGAAAATAAACGGAGTTGATGGTAAATGTGCCTCCCGGTCAGGTACACTTGATGTTTGTTTCTGAGGTGTACAGAAGACCAAGGGCACCTTTCCCCTCTATTCTGACCCGCCTAAAATTGCCACATTTTCCTATCATTCGCAGAGCTTGGCGAAATACACGAAGTTCTTCAAAGAAATCGTGTCCTTGTTGGTTTAGAGTTGCTTTAAATTTCGACAGAAAATGGTGATACAGATAATAGTCTGCTTTGCTCCACTTTTTATGTTGTAATTGAAACGATGAGTTTGCAACTACATTTGGGTCAAACATATACGGCTTCACATTAATGGGCAAGTACAACACATATTCCATTTTCCAGCATAGAAGACGCCTCAAGTAAATCAAACTTTCGTCAAAATACTCCGTAATGATCACAAAATCAAACTTGGAATCAAGATAATCAACATAATGTTGAATGAAAGTTTCATTATCCCTCAAATCATCTCTCTCTTCTGGAAACCCAAACTCGAACATCATGCTGTTTCTACCGAAGGCCGTCTGATCTTTAACCCGTACGTGGCGATCCCAGTGTGTTTGTGGGGCTCTGAGAAATTCATCGATTGGGACGTGGAATTTATTCCACAAGGAGAATCCGTTGTAGGCACTCTTAAACTGAGAATAAGGTTCTCGGACAACCCCGACATAAAACGAATCTGACGGCATCATACTACTAACGACGTCGTAGTCAAATACCATATGATCGACAATCATATCGTATGTCTTTCCGGGTTCGTAGAGGGCATCTCCCTTGGTGATCCGCCTCGGACGGAGCGGTCCTACCGGATAAAAATGGTCCGTGGCTTTCGGTTTAAGGATATTTAGATGATATTTGAACGCAGCATGTTTCATGATACGATAGCAGGTGGTGGAGAAACACTTGGAAACTTTCAGATAGACGACATGCTTTTGGGGCTTGCACGTCGTGATGTTCGTCGGCTCCTTATACCGCAGAGGAAATGGTCGAGGGTTAGAGTATCTACCCCGTGTAAAGTGAGGCCACATATCTGTCGCTCTTGATAAATGAAATGTAAGTGTCTTATTTCTTGTCTGCAAGAACCGTCTGGAATATCCATCTGTAAGTATGATAAAAACATGTAACTCTTGAGTTTAGGCGTGGATACACGAAATGCGGGCGCGCGCGCACAAACACCTATTCACTCTTTAACGCACACAAGAGGGAGAGAGGAAATAAAAGAAATGCATCAAAAATTCAGTTTTGAGTTTTATTAAACCCCCTCAATGTTATTCATTAATTCGTTTGAGCTTATATACCCTGTTCGCAAAAATCAGGCTACAATCGACTTTACAAAATTGGTTGTTTTAATAATTGCCAAATATTGTTGATAATTTTGAATGAATCTACTGTATGTAAAGAAGACCGCCCAACATAAAATTTTTAAGGCAGGTAGTTATCATACCTTTTGCAATAACTAGCCCATTTTGGTGATTTTATCTGCACGGGTTACGGGTTATCCCATGAACCGATCGTTATTCGTGTCTAATTCGAATTGTTTTTCTATAGTTGAAAAACGCATCGACAGAAAGCAAGGGTACTTCAGCTCAGTGACAACTCTACCTGTTATCGATATAGTGATTTGCACAGTCACTTGCTATACTCTATAAAAAGAAAATGAAAGAAAAAAAAAAACGAAGTTACTTGTATATTTCATGCATAGGCGTCTGCAGGGGGGTTAATGGGGCCAGTTGACCCCCCCCCCCCCTTGGAATTTTGGCGGGCACGTTAATTGCGGGTACCTAGCCAATCATTAACTCCCCCCTTCCATGACTTTGACCCCCCTGAAAAATCTTCTGCGGAAGCCCATGATTTAAGGGTATATAACCCTATCAAAACTATTGTTACTTGTCGAAAAATCCTGTTAGTCTTAAGATGCAGGCTGACATATGAAAACAGAAAGAGAAAAAAAAAATCTTGTTGGCGGTAAGTTAAAACACGTCTTACCTTGAGGGTTTACCCTAAGGTTGTAACTGCGTAATCGTAGGCTTATGAGGCAGAACCCCATCAATGCAAAAGTTGACAACAAAAAATAACAGGTTGAGCCACGCATTGTATCCGATATCAAACTTAATATATAACAGTTTTCTTTAAACATATATTTACGCAGGCCTGTTTGTGGTTATGATGCCAAGCTGTTAATCTTTTTATGTGAATTTATATCATGGACTCATAAATTTCCAATGAAATTATCGTTCTACGTGGATCGATCTCAGGCCTAACCTGTCCAGGAATTTGGTGAAAAATTGTGCATTTTTTATCTACAAAGCATGAAATTTGGCACACTTATGGACAATGAAATTCTAAGTAAATCTGGATATATTGGCATGTCTGAAAATTCCAAAATGGCCGTCAAATCCAAGATGGCCACCAAATACCTTTTCAAATTAAAACTTCGAGTACATAGTCTTCTAATGACTTAAAATATCATATAAAGGTTAGAAAACACCATGGTATGAATCCTTCAGGTGTATAAAATCCAAAATGGCCACCAAAAGTAAAAAAGCAGACCACTTATTCAAGATATCCATTAGAATGGTGAATTCATCATGCACTTAAAACTACAAGCATAAAATTTGGCATATTTGTGGACAATGAAATCCTGAGCAAGTTTGGATGTATTGGCGTGTCCGAAAATTCAAAAATGGCCGCCAATCCAAGGTGGCCTCCAAAAATACGGCTTCTCATTAAAACTTCAAGTATATAGTCTTTTAAGGGCTTAAATATCATATAAAGTTTAAAAAACACCACAGTATGAATTCAGTATCAATATCTGCTTCTTTGTGTGTATTAAATCCAAAATGGCCGCCAATAATATAAAGCAGTCCACTAATCCAAGATATCCAGCAGAGTGGTGAATTCATCAAAAACTACATGCATGGCATTTGGCACAGTTGTATAAATGGGATTCCAAGCACTTTTGGATGTATGGGCATGTCCAAAAATTCCAATATATGGCCCCTAAATCCAATATGGCCGCCACAAATACCCGTTCAAATTAAAACTTCAACTATATAATCCTATAATAGCTTAAGATAACATTTTATGGTTAGACAAAACTATGGTATAAATGAAGTATCCATATTTGCTTCTTTAGGTGTATAGGAATCCAAAATGGCCTGCAAAAATAAGAAAAACAGGCCACTCACAGCAGCAGTATGGTGACTTCATCATGCACCTAAAACTACAAGCATGAAAATTGGCACAATTGTAGAGAACAGGATTCTAAGCAAATTTTAAAGATAGGGACATGTCTGAAAATTCTAATGTGGCCACCAAAACTCTTTTAAAGTAAAAATTCTACTTCATAATCTTATAACAGCCTTTTATCTTTTTTGGTTTGAAAATAGAGCTCAGTTTAGATGCATTATCAAAAACCGCTCCTTTAGTTACATTAAGATCCAAATGACCGTAAAAAGTGGAACAGGACTCCTTTTGGTCTAGTTGTGACACCACATGCAGCATTTCTATAAATGCCAAAGGATATGAAAATGTCAAGGTATTTTCAAAATAAGTTTTAAATGAACGAAAGTTATTTCATCAAGTAGGTGTTGCACATTTTATGGGCGATCAACCTATTACTTTAGTAAATGGACAATATCGCAACAGAGGATAACAGCTAGCTAGACCGAAATTGCAAGTTTATATGCTTTTAAAACATTGATTTGTTTTCATTTTCAATTTGCAAAGGACTTACATGTCACATATTTTTACATATCTACTTATTTTGTTAAATAATTTTCATTCATTAATGTGTGCCTAGCTTTAGTTGGGTTTCCCTCAGCTTTCCCAGGATTTGCCTAAAGCTATAGCTTCTACTTGTAATCCACATTCCCCAACAAAATACCAAGAGGCATTGGTCATTTTTAACACCAGAAAGCATCAGTGTACATGCATGAGGGACAATATGAATATGAAAGTGTGGTAGGGCATATTAGTAGATGTAGGTTATTAATGTGAACCCATATAGGACCAGTCTCCCAATGCTTCTGACTCCCCTCACCACAGTTAGCAATTGCACACAGAACTACGAACAAATGTGGTAGGAGCTACCTGCGAAAGGCAATTTTGTTATCTGGGTAAGTGAATACTCCCCATGGCTTCATTTTGGATTGTCCCACAGAGACAATGATGCCGGAAATCTCGATGAATTTTTACCTTTCAAAGTCCATATTGCACTAATTTCTTGGTATAATCCTAAGAATACACCGTGAATTTTTGAAGCTTTATATGCATTAACTTTCTGAAGGATTTAATTCTTTTATTATCATGTTCAGTTATTTGAAAGTATAAGTTAGTAGCTAAACAAGTTGCCAAATGATCAAATGAAACCAAAGTTTTTTTAATTGCACGAAGTTTGAAGCCTGCAATGCAACTCTTGGATAGAGCACGTATCAACACCTGCCCTCTGTTTGGGGTATTCCTTTGCTCATCAATTTCACTAAATTCTCGGTAGCCATTACTGCGAATGTATTAAATCCATTTCTTGAAATTAGAAGCTTTTCTAATTTACTTCTGAAGCACAAGATAACATCATAAGATTACAACTGTGCCCCTGCTTTTAGTACTTTACTAATGCACCGCACCAAATTGTTGAAACCTGTATGTTTGATTAGCTGTCATTTTTGTTATATGTGTGAGCATTTGATCACGAATTGTGATTTAAAACTCCGTCCTTACAGCACATTTATATTGTGAAGCGCCATGCACTGATGTAGCTGAAGAATCATAACCAACAGACAAAATTGGTACACCCCAAGCTTTTTTATATTTGCCTTTTTGAGGCTAAATTATTTTGGTGTTTCTTTCACATTTTATGGATTTTGCACGATACCTTTTTCTTAGAAAGGGGGAGTCACCCATGAGTGCCATTTAAGTAGATTGCTAACTGGGAATTGATCTAAATGAGAATCCAGAGCAAAAGGCCAAACTATTTATGTTGGTTTAGCAAAAGAAGGACTGTTTTCAGTGCATAATAAATGTATCATGCTTGATGTAATTTATACAAACTCTGTAGAATAGCCCCTGCACAAGTAGGAATATAATGATTATACAGGTTGTTGCTAAGCCCACATGCCAATTCACGAGTGATTACAATTCAATACATGTGGCCCACTGACTTTTGGAGGCCATTTTGGAATTTTAAAACCTAAAGTGGCAGATACTGATACTACATACATACTATGGTATTTTCTAACCATTAAATGATATTTTTATAAAAGACTATACAAATAACTTTCACCTTGAAAGGGTATTTTGGGGGCCATATTGAAATTGACTGCCATATTGGAATTTTAAGACATGCCTCTATATCCAATGTTGCTTTGAATCATGTTCTCCACAACTGTGCCAATTTTTATGCTTGTAATTGTAAGTGCTTGATGATTTCACCAAACTACTGCATATTTTGAGTAAGTAGACTGCTTATTTTACTTTTGGAGGCCATTTTGGATTTCTATACACCTTAGAAGCGGATGTTGATAATTCGTTCATAGCATAATATTTTCCAACTATAAAATGATATTTTAAACCATTATAGGACTATATATTAGAGGTTTTAATTTAAAAGAGTATTTGTGACGGCCATATTGGATATGGCGGCCATATTGGAATTTTCAGACATGCCCATATATCCAAAATGGCTAAGAATTCCGTTATCTACAACTGTGTCAAATTTCATGCTTGTAGGTAAAAAATGCACAATTCACCCTTTTTTCTGCACCAAATTCTTGGACTATAAGAGACTCGGCACCGAATGACCCCGAATACGGACCACACCCGTATGGACCCCTCCACCCTCTAAATCCGCCACTGGTCTGCTCCTCTTTCAAACTGACAATCTGCTCTAATAATTCCGGCCAGTAAATTTGATAAGAAGGGTACCAAAAAAGTATGACAGTTTTTTTACTCCCACCCTCCATCTCTCGGATGTACATGTACACATGAAGACAAAATTGATCACAATTCTTGTTTTAATGCATGAAGTAAATTGACAAAATTAAAACTTTTTAATACAACATTCGCCACTAAGCTGTACCCTAGCCTGCGGCCCGGCATTACACTGGTAAGTTCGGCTCGGCGACTTGCATTGTATGTATCGCTTATTGCAATGTCCAGGATGCTTACCCAGCGGTGGTTTAAGCCTCGGTCACAACCGGCCGTACGGGCTCTTACGGGCTGTTTGCGTCAAAATTTTGCGCAGAATCTCACTTCCCACGCAAGTCCTTCTTACGAAATTTCGAGTTCGCATACCACCCGTAAGCACGTACTTTCCTCTACCTCTACGACTTCCACGGCTTCCGCAACAACCAAAAATCGCAGCGGACGTACGATCCTGAGATTCGTGCGTCCGGTTGTGACCGAGGCTTTATTCATCGCTATTTGGGTTCACTTCGGAATCAGCTTCGTCTCCAAGAAAACAACATACATGTACCTGTACAGAGTTTAGGATGTTACTCACACAAAGATCCGACGCGGATTTCTTTGGCATTTTCTTTTAATTGTTTACTGCAATCTATACCCCTATCAATAAACCTGAGAAAGCAATCCGCTTACCGCACATTTTCGTGAATGGGCATCCAAACGTAAGGACATTTAGAGGAATGTGTGATATATTGAGATATTTTTAGGCTGAATTAGGAGATTGGTAGATATGTCCCTAAAACGAGAGACTCCCGACAAGATCGGGATATTTACTGGTATGGGCCACAGACTGATCGGCGTTTGAGAAATTATAGAATTCATATAAACTACTCAAAAAATAACTCTATCAAATTCATCAAATAGCCCAATCCACCGATTGTAAGAAGCAAACAAAACAACGAGAGGACATGTTCGGAAAGTCGATATTCATCCTAGAGCAAGGTGCAATACTGTTATAAGCTGTCCATTAAGTGGGGTTTATGAGCCACATTGTTTGATTGTTAGCATTTTATTATTAGTTCACTCATTCATAGAAGCAAGGTGTTTTTACACTTATGTATTTATGATATCCAATGTAAAATAACAATAATTGATCTTCATTTCTGCATTCATTTGCTTAAACATATATAGGAAAATGCACATTTTATATGAATAAAAGTAAACATCAAATGCAAAACATTGTTGACACTATGTTGCACAATTCAGTGACAGATTATCAGTGGGTCTGGTTGATGACACTTATGTGAAAAATATTTGCGTATTTTAAATGATGCAATTCAACATGTACACCGATTACATGAGCATATGAAGTCAAATTAAACGACCATGATTTGAGAAACCTGTTAAGTATATTTTTATTTATATATAATAAAATGCTCGATTGAAGGCTCATAATTGATATGTGTTGTGTGCAATAATTGTTCATAGGTAAGTAAATATAACGCCGTAGATGCTGTTACTAAGCAGCTTTTAAATTTATTTAGCAGAACCTACAAAAGCTTTCTTGTTGATAAAGGATAGCCATCTATTTCCGCATATCAGACAATCTGTGGGAAGTGCACTGTACAATTTTTTTTTTATTTCTTGCAAACTTCTCCATATATCCTTTAAAAATATGAGAAAAAAGTTTTCTTTATTTCTTATGCTTCTGCTCACAATTCTGAATAAATAGAATATCTAGCTATCCTATTGTGTGCAAGCTACCAGGGTGACAACTTCAAAAGAACCAATGGACACTGCACATTTGACTTCAGGCTTAGATTTTCTTTAACTATTCCAGTCAGGCCACGTGACAAAAGGTTTAGAGTGTACATACATGACATTGTAACATGTGGCCAAAGAATGCATATTATTACAGTGTACTTGTTAAAGTAACATAAAGTGTATAATTGGGATCAGGTTCAGGATAAGACAAATTTGCAATAAATGAATTGTGAATATTTTTCTTACCAAAGATTGCAACACCACCAACAAAAATTCTTGTTACAATAGATGGTTACAAGTTTCTAAGCACACCAGGGGCGGATCCAGGATAATTTGAAGGGGGGGGGTCCGTTTTTTAGGAATAACAGGCCTCGGATACGAAGCCGACCCTCGCCCCCCTTCCATCCCCCTTGACGTCGGGTTCGGCGCCCGGTATTTTAGAGGGCGAACGGTGCCATTAGGTACGATCTAGAACTATGATTAAGCTAGTCAAAATTCTAATATCAAGAGAGGAGTATTGGTGTGATTTATTTTTCAGAAACCGAATGGGGGGGCAGGGCCCCCCTGACATCCCCTTAAACCCTCCACTGCTTAGACTGCAGTGTTTTTCCTGTGCTGCGGTCTCGGCCTCACTGTGACGGCTAGCACAAAATCCATACGTTGTACTGGTTGTGCTTACGCACGGCAGGACAGGTCTCAAAAAGTGTTGACTCTCGACCACTTTGCGCTTCCACACACACACACACACACACACACACACACACACAAAAGAAGAACCAGCCCGTCCCTTCCTGTGTTGACGTGAAAATAGAGGGCAGGGGGCTTTTAAAACACCATTCTATTTATAGCTCGCTNATACGTTGTACTGGTTGTGCTTACGCATGGCAGGAAAGGTCTCGAAAAGTGTTGACTTTCGACCAGTTTGAGCTTCCACAAAAAAAAAAAAAAAATAGAAGAACCATCCCGTCCCTTCCTGTGTTGACGTGAAAAAAGAGGGCAGGGGCTTTTAAAACACCATTCTATTTATAGCTCGCTCTCCGACTGCCTTGGGCAGCCGTAGGTGTGTGAGGAGGGGGCCTTTCCCCAATATATTTTGAAATATCCCATTGATGTTGTGATTTTGTCATGTAAAGCAAATGTTGGTCTTCAAAATGGAAGATAGACTGCCTTGTATGAATAAAATTAACAAAGCTAGGCGGGACTAGTCTCTATAGTAGACAGCGTATGGAGTATTGCTCTCTACAAAAATTGCCCCGTTCATGAGAAGACGCGTTACTGTCTACCATTAAAAGACCCAGTTCAATAGAAAATGGAACGACTTTTTATATCAACCCTGTATCAATTTCTGATTCCCCAACGAGTAAATTCTGAATCATTCTTACGTATATAGAGATTAAAATAGATTAAAATAAATGAAGAGAGCGAGAGCGAGAGAGGTTGAACAATAAGAATGGAACTATACGGCATTTCGGTACTGAGTTTACTTGTGAATGACCCTTAAATTGGGGCTTATGTAAGCTCAGTATCTGTGGGTATTTTTAAGGGCAAATTTGGGACAAAGGAAGCCAAGATATGAAGTTGCCTCGTACACAATTTTTGAGTGCACTTCTTTTGTTTACGTACTAAAAGAGAGGAATGTCAAGACTCGCCTACTGCCCCCGGTTCTTCTGTTTAAACCCCTTTGACTTATCTGCTGACAAACCGACTTTTCTCGACCTGAGCTTAAAACTACGGAAGATTTTTACCTAATCTGGGTTATAGAAACAAGTTAAAGATGTTTTCCTATGACAGATTAGTTGACAAAAAAAAATACTGAGAGAAAAAAGCTTCATTTTTAGTGTCACTTGCGGTATGAAACGTTAATGTACTGCACGTCGAATATTAACTGCAAAAAGCATGCCAGGAAATCTATTGCATTATAATATGAGCCTTCAGACAAAAATTCATAGAATGTGCTAAATGAGGCAAAGTTGTTGTCAATGCTGAATTAATTTTGTTTTTACTTAAAAATAGAATAAAATAAATTAGATAAAAAAAAGTATGTTTTCAAGTAAATATTCAGTCAAATATTAATTCTTATACGGCGTAGCAACCATTTTATATATAACAAAAAGATAATATTTTACCAATCCGATGAAATATAGTATGAAATATTGAACGAACAACTTCCATAAATTCAACCAAGAATTTCAAGTCTTTCATTAAACCGGCCTTACTTATTCCACTATCAGTTTATTTTAATAAAATTAAAAATTTCAAGCGTTATTGAAATCTGGAGTTTTTTATACTTATGAAGTACTAACAATATATCGCAGATTAAAGCTCGAAAGATTGTTATTTCATTGCATAAAATTGTTTTCAATTTTTATTTGGCAGTTTTAATTGTGTAGTTTATTTAAAAAGATCAGTTTTCACGCACGCTCCTGCCAATATACAGAGACGGGCTACTTATTGCCCCGGTCCTTTATAAGGAACATACAAAACCGGTACTTTTTAATTTTACCTGGCCACTAACATCATTATCTCGGCATTTTTTTCTCTCCGTAGCTCATGAGAAAAAGGCAAAGTTTTATTGTTTATACCATTCGTTTTTTTTTAAATGGTCGAAAAATATTCATTGGGTGTAAAAGAACATGAATAAATTCAGTTCGTATACGAAGTTCCGATTTCGTACGAGCACCAAAGAAAGGGTCATGTATAGTCATTTTACATCATATCCAGAAAAAGAATGACAACTGATTTTTAGTACAATTAAAAACAACTGTGAAAGAACCCGGGACTCTTTCACGTTGTTAAATTTCAGTCCCTCGGTTGAAATAAAGAACCCGACGTTTTTTTAACGAGCTGCAAAAAAAGAAAATAGAATGCCCCCTACCTGCAGAATGCTACAACATGTATTGTTATAGACAGGTATGAATCAGATTCAAACAGGCTAATCCAACTTTGATAGAAGCTGTCAAGCGTACACGACTATGAATGACAGTTTTTTAAACAAACGGCAAACACAATTACTACACTCTTCTCTCTGAACATGTAAAACTCCAACATCCTTTGATTGACAAGATGCCAATCAAATTCAGTTAATTTTGATATTTGCTGTCAAGTAATAACAGCTTGATTGGCAGGTTATATAAACAAACGTCAATCAAATATGTTTACAGTAGATCACTACAGTCGTCGAACACGTTACGTTCAAGCTTCCTACATCCTTTGATTGACAAGGTGCCAATCAAATTCAGTTAGTTTTGATAGTTGCTGTCAAGTAATAACAGCTTGATTGGCAGGTTATATAAACAAACGTCAATCATCGCGCCCAGTGATTTCTCTCGCTGTGAAGCAATGGTTACGCCGAAAGAGAGCGCTAGAATCTGAAGTTGGTATAGTAATTAACTTGCAAAATATTTAAAGAGAATTTATACAACATGTTTCAAAACTAGTTTTCTTTCTGAACCCTTTAGCGTGTCTAATACAACACTCTAGATTACAAACTATTTTGTAAAAAGAAGAATTTAGCAAAAGAAACCAATTTAAAAACAGATTCAAGTAAAGAAATATGACATTTAGCGTTATTCTGGAGGTAGCGCATGGGTCATTTCAAAATTAGTACAACTATGTGCCCCTGTATGTGATTGGAAGAAGGAAAAATAAATGTTTTTGCATTATGTGTGGAATATTGACATATTCTTTTACTGTCAATGTTTACTTTCTACAAAATAAATAAATAAATAAAACAATACTAATTCATCTTCATTAAAGGTGACATTCGTGTTGTGGTTAGGGTACATGTAAGTGGTTTAATTTTTGCGGGGCTAAATGTTAGCAAGGATCTGTAATAATAAGTGGATGGGAAACAAAAATATAACTGTAAACAAAAATATTACTATCTTATTTAACAAACAAACCGCCACTTTGCTCTTGTAACTATTTTTTTAGTTTATTCTATTGCAGTAAAGCGTGGATAAAATAGTTCAAAACGCCCTCACAGTACCGTTGTTTTTTTCGACTTCAGCTGCTGGGGTTAGGTGAAGAGGAGAGGACAGGGGCAGATCCAGGATTACTAGAAGGGGGGCGGAACACCAGGTCTCGGATGCGAAGCCGACTATCGCCCCCTTGGTGTGGGATTTGGGGTCTGCTCAACGGTACCGACAAAAACGTGGTGTTTTGGAGAGCAAACAGTGCAACCGGATACCTGATTACTAATTTCAGGACAAAGTAATTTACTCCGTTACCAAAAAGAAAAAAAAGGTAGAAAGTAGTTCCTTTCCCAACATTCAAAGCGTGCTAAGACTGCCATCATATCAGCTGTGTACAAATATAGCCTTGATATTAATATAATGGACAATAATGCTGACCAGGACCCTGTAACTCGAAAGCATCGTGCTTTGCGACCGAACTCAAGTGTCTCGATTCCATAACTCACCCATACTCGTCCCATTTAACAGTGGCGGATTTAGAGGGGGTCAGGAGGGTCTTGACCCCCCCCCCCCCCCCCCCCTTGTCGGTTTCTGAAAAATCACATTAATATTCCCTTCTTGGAATTAGAATTTGAACTAGCTGATTTATAGTACTAAACCGTACCAAATACCAAATGGCACCGTTCGCCCTCTAAAATACCAAAAATTTCGGGGGCTCACCGGACCCGAACCCCACGCCATTGGGGGATGCTTCGCATCCGCGGACCCCCCTTCAAATAATCCTAGATCCGCCCCTGATTTGTATAACTATATCACATGCCACATTAAGAAATAAATACTTTACTTTACCATTTTAGTGGTCTTAACAGATATATAGCCCGCTTTTTCCTATAACACTTCATACTTGAAATCAGGGGTAGCATGTTCAGTGGTCTAACGTGCGTGTGTGTACTGTATGTGTGTATGAATGTATGTGTGTGCGTCGATGTATTTTTTTCTGTGTAAGCGTTTGCACTATGTGTGTGCACTTTGTGTGTGTGTGTCTGCGCTTTGCATTTCTATGCACTGAATGTGTGTGTGTGTGTGTGCGCGCGTGCGCGCGCGCGCTTGGTGATCGGTGATAGCTTCCATTGTGTTTGGTGAGATGCTCTTTGGCTGCATTGTTGGTGGCGATAAATCTCACCATTGCCACGCGTTTCATCGTCAGCAGGAGCACTTGAACCACTTTTGGTTATTTCTGTGAAAATAACGTTGTAACATGCAAAATAAAGGGAGGAGCGTTCTTCTTTGCAACATGTAGTAAATTAATCGCAACCTAATTCAGAATTATTATGTAGGGTAAACTTTAAGACTAATTATTAAAAGCAACGCAAATGTTGCGTTCGTAAAGAATACTATGTATGGAGCACGGCATATTAAAATGGGGGTTGAATATCGATGCAAAGCGCTAAATGAAAACAAAATCTGAATGGGTTTCTGACTCTTTCCTAATTCACAATGCCAATCGCCCTTTTCAATTTGATTTTGAGATAGAGAGAGAGAAAGAGAGAACAATACAATAATAATCCACTAGGAAAAAGTCATTAGATAAGGAACCCCTAAATATCATAATTCATCAATAACAGCATCATCAGCTATATATTAGAACTAGATTTCCTGTCTCATCTTCATTAACTTCCTCCATTCGCACATAGTTAAACTCATTTCCGCGTTAGCTTAATTGTGACGAATTCGTGACATGCGATCCACAAAAATAGCATTCAAAATACGAACCAGAGTGGCTTCATTCCCGTAAATAAGAGTGTTTTCTTATTCCTTACTTTCTGATGAGCAGTTTCTACGTAAACAAGTCAGGGGCAACTTAAGGCAGTGACTACAAGCAGCACTGTACATAGTATCATTATTGTTTACAGTTTCCCATCTGTAGTTAAAGAATATGACTGCGGCAAATAGAGGTGCCGAGCTCACTCAAAGCTTGAATTAATAGAACAATCTACTTACTACTTATTGTCTATGTGGTCTGACAAAACCAAAACATTAGTCTCGGGCCGTCTTGGTCCATATAGTTTTTATTTTCTGACATAAGAAATCCTTACTAAAAGATGCATATGAAGTCAGAATAAAAGCCCTACAGCGTGCATATATTATTGGTACCAGTTTCTAACATGACACAAATAAAATATACATTTAAAAAACTAATCTCACAGGTAGCAGAAGAGGTTCTGATGTTTGATCCGTGGACTAGTTATTCCGCGGACCAATTGGTTCTGAATGCAGCCTGTCTTTGAAGAATTGAATGTGTGGCGTATGTGAAATACGATTTAGGTGTAGAAGACCCCTGGGTCCTTGTAACGGACAGAAATCTAAGGCGGACATGTTAGATAAAAATGTGTGAACATTTCGACGAGGATGATAAGCTGCGAGTTACCAGTGATAAGCATCTGGCTTTTCATATCGCCAAATGTCATGAGTTTTTTCCGGCCCAAATGCAGTTAAGATTATCAAATATCATTCAGAGCCGCCATTACTTCTATTTCTTATTTAATCAATAGTACGTAAAAAGGTTAAGGCCAAATTCTACCGAACGCATGATAAAGGTTATGCTTGATATCATTTATTTCGTGGCAATCCGCACCAAAGCTTTTCTCCTCAGCCGCCGCCATCATATTACATCTCTAAAATGGTTAAATGTCACAACTGATACCCCTTCTGTAAGTAAGATGTATCTCTCACTATTTCAGTGTATCCCAATGTCTGTCCCATTCGCCCTGGTACGACAATTATATTAAAATCATAAAGTATGCAGATAATGGTTTGCCACCCACGTAGATCGATACCGCCATGACGTCAGAAAGTGCGTGGTTTAAGACTAAACTTGGTTTGGACTAGTCCTAGGCGTAGGAGGCGCTTTTTGGGCAAGTCAGTCACGAACACAGAAATCATAGTCTGAAGAAGCCTGTTTACTTTATTGAGTCAAATGTATATTTAGATAAATGTATACGTAATGCCAAACTCCCAAACCAATCTTTCCGAACGCTAAGCCCCCCTGCCCAGCAATCCATGCTGTCTGTAAGGGACCTTGGTGTGAAGGGGCAGAACACTGGATATGGTTATTGTCAATTCTGGCGAATTCGTTTAAAGTTAACACCAGGTGTAAACTGTTTTAGGCTGCAACTGATTGTTTGGTAAGGACGCGGATAGTAAAGGTGACGCAAGCACAGTGCGGCTAACACTGGCGAGAGCTTCAAAAACGTCGTTATCACAGTCCGGTGTCAGTAAGCCCGAGTGTATAGTGCCCGGATGATATGATTTCATCTCTTTTTGTCACTTGTATTTACATGCTTATAAATGCTTTATTCAGACTTTTATAGGAGATATAATATTTGTAAAATTCACTATTAATTCAAACTTGTCTTTGTGTATTACAAAGGGTTATTGCCCATGTTAATTTTAAGATTAAGCTTGAGGTTTGTCTTTAATTGTTTTAAAGTACATTTTTACAATGTCAAGCGTCAAAAAAGATGCACCGTCAGGCCTCATAAGCGATAATAACCGTTTGCTGACACGAACCTTAGATTTAGGAGCACAAATACTCAAATGAACGACTTCAACCAAACGCTGTGCTTGTGGAAAGTACTTTTACATTGGGGTAGTGGCTGGAATCGTTTATTTGGTCTCGATTTAAAAAAGCCTGATCGTGATGGATATACTCCTTTAAACGCATGTCAACACTTAATCCTGATTACGATTTCTTCCCCGGGCATTATAAAGCCATATCCATAACCATGTAATCATATAAGTGCATCTTTCCTTTCAACTAAGCCTTGTTAAGCAGATTAGTGCTCTCAGTACTGTAAATGTTGAATAAAGCAGAAAAAGATCATTTTTCATGTCAGTACAATATGATGCACGTATCTGGAAGTAAAAGAAGTCACTACGGCTCAACTGCCGGGTGAACTGAAACACTGAAACTGGACATTGAAGAGTTGGACAGTTTCTCCATGTGCAGAGAGCTCCACCTACCCTGAACCTCACCCACCCAGGGCAATAGAGACGAGATGACACTATCCGTTCTATCAACAGACATATAAAATTCTTGTGCTTCTCACATTCTAGGGTAATTTTAGATATTACTTTCTGTGTCTATATGCATAGCGGATAAGTTTTTTTTTAATTCAATTTCCACGAGCAGGCAGGAAAAAGCGCTTTATAAACTTGATTTTAAAAGTATATATGTATATATCGGTTGAATAACAGAAAAACACGTGTAAATGTCTTAAAAAACAACCCATTGCTTTACACTACATGTTTGTTATAGTATTCTCTACTACACTAACGCATTTAGTCCAAAGCCCTTGTGGCACTCGGTTCCAAAACCTCGCTGCAGGGAGTGGTCACAGGGTGTGGTAACAGGGAGTGGGCACAGTGTGTGGTCACAGGGTGTGGTAACAGGGAGTGGGCACAAGGTGTGGTCACAGTGTGTGGTCACGGGGAATGGGCACAGGTGGTGGTCACAGTGTGTGGTCACAGGGAGTGGTCACAGAGAGTGGTCACAGGTGGTGGGCACTGGGTGTGGTTACAGGGAGTGGGCACAGGGAGTGGGCACGGGTGTGGTCACAGTGTGTGGTCACAGGGAATGGTTACAGGGAGTGGTCACAGGCAGTGGGTACAGGGTGTGGTCACAGGGTGTGGGCACGGGTGTGGTCACAGGGAGTGGTCACAGGGTGTGGTCACAGAGAGTGGTCACAGGTGGTGGTCACAGATAGTGGTCACAGGGTGTGGTCACAGGGTGTCTTTCGCCTTCTCTTGGAAAACTGATTATTCAGTCTTCACTCATGGTCGCATACTGCTCTCAGTCCTTGCTTTATGAAAATACTGTTCTTCACATCTGACAGCAGTTCTCACCGCTAGGAACCGTCTACGTGGCGTCAGAGGACACACCGGACCTCAGATATAAGAAGGTTAAGCTTGGAAAAAAGTAGTGGGCGCGTAAGAGTTTGGAGAACAGCGGGAACAAATAATTTCCCAATTAGCTGCCTCTGGTCGACAGGATGCACCCCGTGTACATGTAAGTAAAGGTATGCGGTGCATAGGTTACTATGGTGCAGGCGAGCTGGCAGTGTTCAACGGGAATCTTAACGCAGAGCAATGCATCCAAGTACCGGAAAAGATTTTTTAAAATTCTTTCGAGAATATCTTTAGGGACCATGATCACCCACTTATGTTTCAACGCTACTCCACGTACAGTCAATGCAACAGTAGGTTGGGTATATGCCAATCAGATCCAGACCCCCCAATGATCGGCTCAATACCTAGATCACTGAGAATATGTGGAATATCCTCGGAAATGGATAACCCTTCAAACAAAAATGATCTCACACTCTTGTCTTTGTACCGTATTTGGAACGCCATTACTGCACAGGCGTTACAGAACTTTTTGACTCCACGCACAGACGCACTAGGTGCGTCCTCAAATCCAATGGATATTGTGCAAAATACTAGAATGTGGCTTTGATTTTTAGCATGGTTGGTTTTTTATTGGTTGTACAACCACTAAAACTTTGTGAAAAAATCCTTTTAGAAGTTGAATAAAAATCATTGTTTCATGATATGATTTTCTGTATCACTTTTAGTATTGCATTAGGGTGACAATTTTTTTGCTGGGGGGGGGGGAGGGGGGAGGGGGGAGGGGGTTGGGGGGTAGGTATATCTGACCCTTGGGTTCCCGTAACGGGCACGCAGATAAACCTGATAGACGATTAAGTATCGATGTCCAAAGTCAAATGCAGCGCGACAAAGCCCGATAACCTGAGTGTGATTAAATCTTGATGTGTGCTTTTCCGGCAATATTCCCTGAATGTTTTTATCAATAATTTATCCATCAATCCCTGTGCAGGGAAGCTATAGAGGGAAGCTATAGAGTGCAGGTAGCAGAATGGCGCTGTATCCATGGTATCTGTGTACGGGACATTGTTTAACTGGACACACACCATGGGATAAGGGCTAGTCACCTTTAATATCAAGAAGAATTTTAGAATAGGAAGAATTTGAGAAATAAGCAAAACCGCCTTTTCTAGAGGGGAGGAAGGCTCGATTTTCTAAAAAAAGTGAAAGGTGCCTTTTTATTTATTTATTTATTATTTTTATTTTATTTTATCTTATTTATTTATTTATTTATTTTATTTATTTACTTATTTTTTTTTTTTGGAGACGCTAAGTGACACATCTGAAAATCGTGAGACATCTCCCACGCTGGGCAAGCTTAAAATTTCACCAGTCTTTTAAAAGTAGCCGTGCTATTACTAGTTTCCAACGTAACCTCCCTGTGGACATCGCTACTATCATTGAGGCGAGGTCATTCCTGGTCGATAGGCTTATATAGTTAGAGAGTTTCACGGTCAGCAGAGATGGTTCTAATATATCTACACAAATGAACTGCATATTCACCTTTTTGAATTCGTAAAAAGTTCACGGAACATTAGAGTTTATCACAAATCCATCAGTTAAATACCTAATATTAAAAATAAATCTATTAGAAAATGAATTGAAAATAAAATACGTCTACATTATCAAATAAGCAAGAGAAGATATTCAGGTCATCCGTTCGTGGACCTTTATCGTAGATAACATTAAGGTTATTTCAGACAAGAGTACCGGTATTCTTTAATTTGGCAAAATAATTGGTGTACAGGAGATACACCGACAGGAAGTGTTTTAATTTTGACATTAATGACCGGCGTGCGCGAGAAAATCGCCAATTTTGCCACCTAAATACGGTTCGTTTTGGGGCAAAGAAATCCAATTATCCTTATTATGCTTCTACTTATGTTAAAAAATACAATGATACAGACAAAATAAAAGTTTAACAGTGAAAATGAAGAACGCAGTGCAAAATAATAAGTTAATACTCGTCATGTTAAAGCCACTCTTAACACACACAAATGTCATTGACTCCATAGAACGCCAGCGAGACCCACTGTATTGAAATGCACATGCATGTTTCACAGTTTCACTACTGTTTTATTCTTTGTGTGAAAATTTTATTTATTTATCAGCAATAGGTATATGTAGGGATGGTATTTATTTTCTTTCTTTTTTTTTCTTTTTTTTTGAAATTAAGAAGAAAAGCAAAAAAGGATGAAAAAATTGGTGCGGAAATAATGGACGCCAAAAGTCATGGACCCCCCCTCTCTCTCTGTGTGTGTGTGTGTGTGTGTGTGTGTGTGTTTGTGTGTTAAACTGTCTGGTGTTAAAGTAACGAAATCATTATATCCTTTTTGCCGTAAATTACATGAATTATCCCTTGATGTTTTCATATACACGTCTTGTCCAGATATGTGCTACATTTATGAAAGTGTTGACGACAAAAGTTTATCTTCGTAAACCAAGAATAATACGTGACCATGGAAGTAAGCAAGAGGAAGAAGAGGTGGGGTGACAAATGTTAAATAGGGCATGTTTAATTATCTTTCAATCATGCAGAGTGTCATTTTTCTATTGTGATTGAAATGCGGCGAATGTATGTTTACTATATCATAAACGAAGGAATGGCAGCTGTAATACAAGGGTGTTCGATGTATCACAGACAAAGGCAGGCACATTGTGTAACCAACAACGATCAACACAGTGAATTATAAACATGATTGTCGTAAAGGGCGCGAGGTCCTGCCCTCCGTCAAAGTTTAATAATCATTCTATCGCGTCCCCCGTTATATGCAGGATATTAAACGACTGCTTCAAGGAAAAGATGCGCCAAGTTGGTCGCAGAAGGTGTTAGCGCACGCGATCAGAACATTCATTACAGGGGCAGGATTCTCGCAGGACTAGGAAATTTGTTTCGGCTTTGCTTACACCAAAACCAATTAGTTTCGCTTCTGCTTACACTAAAAACCAATCAGTTGCACAGCACGCACGTACGGCGCGTTACAAGCTTTCATAAAATATCGTGAGAATGGGAGAGGTGTTGGTTAGATGGCTTTTATCACGCACATTGGTTTCATTAAAATAATCTGTCAGTTCACCGATTTTGTCTTTGAAGGCAAGTTTCTGCGCATTGTCTATTGAAATGATTTCCTAATACCAAAGGAATGGCGTCCGCAATTTTTCACGTGTTCTTTCTCTTACACATTTTCTGAAACCACAAGAGATACCGCAAGACGTCATGACCATCGTTTAAGCCCACCTGACGGCGTCCTTTCTGCGTCCCATAGTGCGACCCCGTGTGAGAGTAAAAAATAAAAATAATACTTTACGTGCCGACAACTGGCCGATCATTGAGCATTCATTTTTCAACCAAAGCGATGTTTGTGCCTCCTTACTACGACCACAGCGATGTCAGTTTCATGGTCGCACAATGGACACAAAAAGGACGCCGTCCATTGTAAAGGGGGTTTTACAGAGTAGCTTGATAGTCCTCTCCGCACACACCACATCAATATTAGTAATCCTCACCTGTGTGACAGCGGGCTCATGAGACAAATTTTCAAGGGGTCCTGCTCCACCTGCTCTCCTGCGTGTACCGAGAACATGTATTTTATCGTGCTCTTCACTTCTTCAACTTCACTAAGAGTTCGTGGCAACAAATATATGTAAATAGTCCCAGGCATTTACGACATTTTCTGTCTACATTGGGAGACTTGTTGCTAGACGAACTGACACAAAACGACCATACTCCAACTTACCCTCTTTTATAGGTTACATATTTAACCTGGGAACCAGAAATCTTGTCGTCCGCCAATTGGGGGATGGGGCATGGAATTCAATAGAAAAATCTAAACTCTTCTTAATTTGTCAGTGAACCGTTCGGCACTTGTGACACGAATCAGTGCAGACGACACGACGGGTCACCACCATTCCTGGACACGATTTCCAGAAACATGCCCTTTGATGGTAGGCGTAGGAATGGAAGTCCGGGGAACCATGCGATTAGTACAGATTAGGGTTAGTCGGAATATTGGGGTAAGAATATGGGGTGAATGTCACATGGCGTGAGAAAAAATAAACGGAGAACAACCATTCCTGTCACACCGGGTTGGTTATTTGTAGTTAGATATCTTGATTTGGTTACATTGCTCTAACTTATCTTCTTTTCGTTATACAGAGTGCCTGATGTGCGGCATCTGATCAAATTTGAACTGAAAAAATTGGTGGTTTTCTAGGCCTCACCACACAGACTTTTTCATCGCCGTTTCCGAGCGATTTTCATTTTCCATCTGTGTCCGCACGCCTTACAGATTTCCGCACTACCGATATATATTTCACGTTTCCACACATACGATTTTCCCTTATGTAATACCGAAGGGCCACGGCTACCCTTTAGAAACAGTCCTTAACGTGAGATAAATTAATGCATGCAATGTCTTTTCTACCTGTTAGTGCATCTCACAATTAGTTTTCGTCTGCTAAATTTAAGGGTAAAATACATGATTTTCTGTAGCTCTGAAATGAAATGAATACAACAATCATCGAATGAACTATGTTAAAGTGTTGAAGTGTTCCGCGCCTCGCTTCACCGTAAAAACGAGACGCAAAAAAACCGGTATCTGAGTATGAAAATTGTAACGGAGTTCAAAGATCAGTAAATATATCGGTAGTGATGTGCAGAATATAGGGGTATGGTGCGGAAAATTGTTAATCGCGTTAGTCAGGCCTGCTGTAGGATTCCGATTTGGTGGTTTGCTAACAGAATAAAACTAATTTTGTCTCCCGTCGCGCGGCACGTGGACATGCAATATTTTAAGTACATTAGGGGATCTAAAAGGGGTCTTGAACTCTGCGTCCCCATGGGGCTGGCGTGGGGGGGAGGGGGTCATAGACCCGCTCTTAAACTTGTATGATACCCTCGGAGCCAGAATTGAGTCTGGGAGCTGTAGCACGGACAGAGACGCCAGTTGACAAAATAACCTACAGGAATCTCTGCTGTCGTAGGTAGAGAAATTATTTTGAAATATAACCAAAGAGAACACAGGGCTGCTTGCTTGCTGTAGGACGCGGGTACAGTTATTAGGGCAGGAGGTCCAAGTATATA
>NW_019775562.1:151256-153756 GCF_001039355.2 Lingula anatina | reverse complement strand
GTCTCCGGACTTAAAGTATCTCCAAAGATGTCCCCATTTTCGTATTCGTAATTAAAGAGTAAAAAAAGATAATAAACATGTAGATACATAGTTAGAAATTGGTAAACCAGTTTTGTCGTTCACTCCCCGAGTTTGGATACGTTTGTATTGCAAGTTCCCTCAACGTCAAAACTAAAATGAAGTAATTTCCCATCACCGTAGGTGCAGGTACATACATGTATGAAGGTCCGAACATGATTTAAGGTGAGACATGGGTCAATTGCACAAAACAACCTGCAATTTGGAGAAGGTGGTCGTCCAAGACATATTGTTGAAGAAGACAATTACATAGAGCACTGAATTTACTTGTGTGACATTTGACTAATGGCTTGTTCTGTTGGTTTCCAACACTGAGCATTCCAGTGAAATATGGGCTGGATTGAATCCGTGCCCCACGAAAACTTCTCACCGGTCTCTCAATTGCTCCTCTCTTTACCGCATTCTGTAAACAGCGCGGTTACAATGCTACCCCATTGTTAGCGTTATGGCGTCTTTTTTAACCTTGGCAAAATGTGTCCAGGGAACAAACAGCCCGAAAGACGGGATTGCATGCCGTGCATTATTGCGGTTCTGTCGATTTGGGAACAGTGCATATTAGACTTTAATGCGATCTCTGAGAAGAATTTCACCCGCCGGGAAATAATGCGTCGTTTAGCTTACGTGTAAGACCTGAAAGTGTTAATCTAATACGTTTTATAAGATAATGGCATCCGTCCATTTGCAGTGTATTATTTATGTTCATGCTTAGGTATTCAGGCAGACAGAGTGACGGACAAACAGTCAGACAGACAGACAAGGCTAAAATACATGGGGATGTTCACCAACTGGGCAACCAGCCAGTTCAGATAATACACAGGAAACTCGGACATTACATGTAACGCCATTATATCTTATTGCGTCGTTTATCAAATCTGGGATTTTCATTACCATTAATTTAATCTAGCTTCATTCACTAGGAAGCTGGCAAGACCTCGTGGTGGTTTTGTGATAGGTCAGTAGTTTAATTGTCTTAACGGCCGAAAATTTATACATGTACTTTGACACCACATATATCTTTAGCAGTTTATTTCAATCAGGATGTATACATTATGTTCAGCTAGTTTTATTTAAAAGTGGACACTGTTCTTGTAGCAAACCAACATTTTCAAACTTTCGACTTTGCAAACTTCAAATTGTTTACCGAAGCTAATCACATATCCCCACCAACCTGCGTCCACCGTGAGATGATGTCAGTCCTGATGTCATGTTGACGTGATACACAGATAACGAAGAGGCACACAAACAACACAGTTTACTCTCACATCCGGTCTCTGAAGGAACTTGCCGAGCAATTACTGGTAAATTTAGGTAATTTTGCAAGAAAGTAATGAGTGCCAATTATAATGAAGGTTGGATTTGTTGAAGCACATGCAGGTCAACAGAAGTTTTCCAGGAAAGACACTTTTAAATAGCAAGCTGTTGAGTGGATGTCCATAAGATATTTCGTTCCGTCTTTTCAAGGAATGATTAAGTTTTGTCATTATATCATTAAAACGGGTAATGAGATTTCGAAGTAGACGACCAATAATGGGGGAGATGGGTGTTTTCTGCTGTCCACCCGTATATTTACACATTGGTACATGTCTTTGTACCAGAACATATCTCTTTTACTTTTATTTATTTATTTATTTATTTATTTATTTATTTCATAAGATAACGAAAAGCCTACCAAAAGATCTACATGCATCACCACTGACATGTTGATATGGATTAACACGTTGCTAAATAAGTTAATATTACAGAAGTGAAAGTTTTTTATTTTCATTTTATAACAACTGACCACATAAAATAACAGAAACACGCCGAGTCATCGGGTGCACCTGCCAGGTTCATTGGCCCCGCACGCATCTGAGCTGACAGCCCGAGGAATATCAACAACACAAAACGTTCAATCAAAAGACGGCAACGCAATTACTTGATAGCGCGAGTTTTTTATCAACTGTAGAAACTGTCACACTCCATCAACTGAACGTGGGAGTGAGGGGATAGCGTCAGCGACGAAAACGATCCGTAACTTTATCAAAAATATCTAATTCATTATGTTTTGATGGAAGCTTACTTACCAAGATATGCTTTCATAGGTCCATGAAGAAGTTAACAATTATTCAAGTAACAAACTATGGTTGTGTCTTTAGAAGAGCTTTCATTTCATCAAAACATATTCTGTGCTGCCACTAACAAAAAGAAAAAAATCAAAATGCGAAAAGAAGAAAGTGGAATAAAGGAAAACAACATGGAATTCAAACACACAATCAAACTGTATTAAGCAATCGGCCGTGAATGATACATTACTGGTGTGTTGTGACGAGGGAGGGTTTTCAACAATCGACGACTCTGTTCCCACACACACACGCACACACACACACACACATACACATACACACACACACATATACACACATACACACACACACACACACAT
>NW_019775562.1:125841-150723 GCF_001039355.2 Lingula anatina | reverse complement strand
ACACATACACACATACACACACACACACACACATACACACATACACATACACACACACATACACATACACACACATACACATACACACACATACACATACACACACACGCACACACACACATACACACACATACACATGCACATACACATACACACATACACATACACACACATACGCACACACACACACACACGTGTCAGGGAGGTAATACACGACAACAAAAAGCATGAAATAAACGCAATATACCAATATGCATTTATTTACGAGCAGGCTTTTACCAGCATCAGCCCTTACGCCAGTTGTTGGAGTTTCAGAGACTAAACAGGACAGTCTTTTCATTTCACAGTCCCATGCGTCCGCTTGCCACCCCTGGTCACTTGTGATGAGATCACTTGTGTATCAGTCAATCGTCGAACTTGTTTGAATGAACGGCCACGATGTGTCCGGTCCTGAATCTTGTTCTTCAATCCAGACATTGTAAAATGCCGCACATGTATACGTTGTATGTTCGACTAACAGAAGCAATCTTGGTGTCATGATCAAGTAGTTGCCCATTTTTTATACATTATCTGCGGGTAATATTTTAGAAAACGTTACATTTGTTGTTCAGTTTTATAAACTAAGATAGAACCTATTTTAAGTATAGGTTGATATCAAAATAATAAATGTAATATTTGTAAATATGTATATATTGTAAAGACAAGGTAGTACATATATATTCACAATTTTGTTAGGTCAAAATACGCCCCGGTTACCAAATTAAATAGTCATAACTACGTCACCAAATTCCTCTCTATTCGGCAAACATGGCCTCGTCCAGACACTCTGCCTCGATACATAATGGACACATTACTCTTAGATGAACAAACGAAAAAGAAATCAAAACAACGCTGCACTCTAAACTATCATAACAAGACGCTTACCCTATCTCTTACATAGTTGTAATCTGGCAGACATGCCCGAAAGCAACACAATGTGATATGCATTGTCTTAAAAGACTGAATAAGAAAGAAGAAAAAGAAAGACGAACACTCTCCCTTCAGTTCTACTACCGCGCCAGGTCTTAACGCGCCCCCTGTGCTAATGTGTCTATGCTCCAGTAATGGGCGGTCACTGGCGGTCTTGAACAACGCCTTAAGAAAAGAACATAGGAAGACACTTAACCTGTGCGCTCTGCGGTGATCTACGGTCCATGAGTGTGAGTTAAGCGTGTCCCCGGTACAACCCTGCGGTCCATGACATTTGATTTTAGTCTTGCACAAAGCTTTCCCAGTGATATATCTCCCAGAAGCTTGTATTCTTTGAGTCTTTTGTTACACGACTTGTAAATGTAAAACTCTGTCTTGGCCAACAGAGGGACAGGGGGGTTCATAGCTGTTCGAAAACGATTTTTTTTACAAAATTCTGAGCGAATAAGTCTTTTTTCCTTCTGCCCACGCCTACTCTCAGTAAAAACCCAGATCTGCCCGCGCACTGTATATCCAGTGTCTAGCAAGGTGAATAGAAGGTCCCCACACCGGGTGAGAACAGACTCACCGGGGACCGCGTGTTCGCTGAGGACAACAAAATACCTACAGCAAAGCATCTATTTTCACAATAGAATCTGCTCGGAATTAACATAAATCATCCAAGTTTTTAATCTTAGTTTCATGCATCTTGTTAATATGTTAATATGGCAGCCTGAACACCCCCTTGAGAGCCACCCAAGTGATTGATGATAATTTGGAACACAATGTAACATTTATATAAGTTGGGCCCAAAGCACTTATGGGATATTGATATTATAAGAACAATCAGAAAAATCCGGTGACGGATCCATGGCGACGAAAAATATTGAAAAAAGGTTTCTTCTGACTTCAGTATGGTTATTCTACCCCCTTTCGAAAAAGTAATCCCCCCCCCCCCCCCCCCCCATCGCTACGTATAAAAAACATGAAGTAACTTACTATGTTGTTATAAAAATGGCTGAGATATCCAATTAATTAAAAAGGCACTGCATGCACCACTGTAACATTGTATTTATAGGCAGAATACCTGTACTTCTAGCCCTAGAGACTCTGGTGTGCTTTTTAGTATCACTGATAATCAATGATTTAGTAAAATCCAAGAACTTCGAGGCATCATTTGATCTCAAACCCCTTGAACATACTGTGCTCTCTGGTTTGCATGTCAGATTTGTATGCACATTTTTTGTTTAAATTGTATCTCTTATAACATTTTATCGAACCTTTTTTTAATTTCCCTGAAGCGTTTTCCCCTAAGAGGACAATACCATATTTGTTATCGAATTCCCAAACATTTTCTATAAACTTCAGTTGTACTTTGAAGGTAAGTGGGTTTTGGTTGTTACGGTTCAAGTTGCCTTCGAAGTCTTGGATTCCGTCATGATAAATATGAGCCACAAATATATTTTCTATCTATATGAAGCTGTATGTATTTTGCAAAACATTGTTTCAGCGATTTCGAGAGACAAGGTTGAAAAAACATCAAAATCAAGTTTAGATAACAATAATGTATAATCTCAATTTTCTAACGTTCTTGGTTCTCGTAACGTAAGATTTTTCACAAAATCACAAATAATATGTTCATGTATACTGATTAATAATGACTTGGTCTGAGCGACGATCTTTGCCTTGAGATTCACCTTGTATTGCTCAGTACGGTGAAACAATGGAGAGATTGAGGTGGGTCTTATTGGTTGTCACCTATAGTCACAGTCAAGAATCCCAGGGCCGCCTGGAATCAAGCCGTGTTTGCTAACGAATAAATTAGTCAAATGGTCAAATTAGTCTGAAGATTTGTTGTAGAATCTTGTCTCTTGGAAGGGTGTGTACAAGAAAATATTGCCTGAGGTGCGATGTGAAAAAAACTAGTAGTCCTATATGTACAGGTTAGGGTTTGTCTGAGCACTGGGATTAGTTGCAAATTGTTCTAATAATTATTTTTATAATTTGCTTCTCAATGAGCTAGCGTCTGACGTAAAACCATAGTTCTAAGATAAAACGTACGTCAGTAATATTGTTACCAGGCCAGTAAAATAGTCGTGAAGTCAGATATCGCTGCATTTAGGTAGTTAATTACACGAGTAAATAATAACTTTCAGAAATAGCTCCTAAATATACAAGTTTAAGCCAGAATCAAACAAAAGCAACTAAATCTGCTCTGGGCAATTTTAGCCTGCCGGTCCTTTAGATCAATAGTTATCTAAGGCATGACGATTGATCAAATAATTATTTTGTTTTACCAGTGTTTGTATGGGACTCAGATAACGATGAAATACCAATTAGTTTTGGTGTTTAATGAAGTTCAGATTGATATTAGAATTAAACGACCCTGGGAACCGTCATCTGATAGTGTGTCCTCTAGTATCCGAGGCTTTGAAATGATTAGAAGGGTCGCTGATATCCGGGGAGATATTATAATACTGGCGGCGATATCAAAGCTCCGATTTTGGGTCGAACTAAAAGGCGAAACCGGAGTACCTTTTTTGGCACAGTCAGCTGTTGACAACTATTTGTTATTTTTGAATAGATATCAATACAAGAACAATAAAAAAATCCCATACAATATGTTTTGGAAGTCTGCACGTTTCTATTTCGTTTATTTATTATTGATTTTTTTAAGGTTCCGCTTTTAACTTAAGCGAGCCATAATCCCCACAATAAGAAATAAGTATCTGCTATTTATTTATTTATAATTGCAGTATGTACAGAATTTTCGAGAAGCAAATCTGCCTGTTGGGTGGTAAACCTGGAGAAAATTCACTCATGCTTCTTTTTCATCAGGCTATCTCAGTTTCAAAAATCTAAATATAACTGGCATCACCGGAAAAAAGGTTTACAGACTGAGTATTGTAAGTAGTCGAAATGAAATTTCTGAACATCTGATGACGCTGCAAGTACGACTAATTCTATATATGGAGTAACATTAATATGAATATAGTAGAGGTAATTTATTTACAACAGATGTTGTCTTAAAAAGAGCTTATATTTCTGCATTTGTTTTGAGGTGGTGCTACCTTCATCAGTTTTAACTTAAAAGTAGTACTATCAAAGAAGTCCAAAATCTTTTCATGCATACATCTTTTTAATTTCATCCATTGTTCTGGCGAGAAAATAATAACTGAGAAAAGCCCCTGACGTACGTTTGATCGGTGCTTCTGGTAATCTATCAGTTTTTGTCCGTGCTGCGGTATATCACCGTGGCCATGGCAGTAGAAGTATCATAACGGCATTCCTGTAAGAACCGGGTATCAGAACAGAAACATAATGCCGCGTCAATACACTTGTTATTACACAATTTCTCCGGTACGCTGATTTCTTGTTTGACTTAAAGCGGTAATACAACCAGAAACATTTCGATAAAGAAACCAAAACAGTCTTTATATCATTGACGGCACATTTGAGGTCTTCTTCAGTGCAGATATATATAGGTATAATAGGCATATCAAAACTCAAACTCTGCCAAAAGCGTTTCCTATATCAAAATAAAAGGCACCATGAAAGGATATTACAATGTATTGTACTAGTTCAATACTTCATGGCTTTGGGAGCACTAGAAATGATTATCGTGCTCGAAATAGTTCGAAGAATAAAACAAACAACCACACCTTTATTGTGCCCTGAGACGCATTTCCGCGTCAGCTTTTTTTTTTTTTCTTTCTTTTCTCTGTTTTGCGATGTTTTAAGAAAATATAAGCTGAACATCAAACTAAAGGACCACATATTTCAAATATTTAGAAACGCGTATGTCATTATCTATGTTATTGTACCTATATTTAAATTAAAAATTCGGTTTCACAATCGCCCGATTTGGTCCACCCAATCGATCTATGCCAAACTATTCGACGACGACAAGCACTAAATTCTAAATGTCTCAATCGGTATGATTTCATCCAATAGTTATTATAACATAAAAAGGTCTCAGAGAATATTTCTATGTGTTTTTGGGGAATTTTAACAAAAAAAGATGACTATAGATCGTTTACTTTAGTGCGTGGAAAATGGAAAATTTGACCGAGTCCACTAGACCTATATCTACGCTTTTGAAAACTACGCAGATGTCACATTTTTCCATTCTAAGAATCGATGTATGACAAACTTCAAAACGAGGAACACCCAGAAATTATCGATATCACATTTGCCCTATTGTATACTGTTCGTCAAGGAGAGGCCTTTGTCTCTTCCAATTCACCGCGCGGTCGTGCATTGAGAGTTGGTCTAATACAGGATATATCGGATGTTTGCTTATAATCTTTTTACAGCTTGCATTTCTCCTCATCGTCAGTGTGACAAGTATCAAAGACATATGTCGGTCTGTCCGTAATCGATTGGAGACAGGTTGTAGCACGGGATCACCCAGTAAAATTGGTATATTGACTAGTATAGCATAGATAGATAGATAGGGTATATTTAAATCTAAATACCAAAAAAGGAGATGTTACTTACACAATATGCCTCTGATATTTATAAGAATAATTATAATTTGCCTGTAATATTTATAAGAAAACCACCCTCACAGGCATTTGTTGCACATCTGTTTTTATTTGTTAAACATCAGATGCCAATTTTTCAAATTCAACGTTTTACAAAGTATCTGGCCACATGCTGAACATAAGACGCCCAATTTGTGTTAACCACTCGATATGTGTTAAACACTCAATTTTCCAGTGTAATTAAAACGCCGGATATGTGTCGCTGTCTTGTAATCAATATAACTAAAATTAATTTGTCTGTGCGCTTTTAAACAACGTAATCCCGTGTACATGGTGGCCTCCAGCCCTGGGCATCGTAAGGCAGTGTACATGGTGGCCTGCAGTCCTGGGTATCGTAAGGACGTGTACATGAAGGTCTGCAGTCCTGGGTATCGTAAGGGTGTGTACATGAAGATCTGTAGTCCTGGGTATCGTAAGGGTGTGTACATGAATGCGTCAGTACTGGGTATCGTGCTTTTTACATACCCGTGACGTCATGTGCATGCAATCCAGTTTCTTTTAAATCTTAGTAACCTTTCGTCAACAGATACCTCGACATGCACATCGTGCATAAATAATTCCGCAATCATTTTACGATGGTAAGGGCATTTACGATGCATTTTAACTCAACAGATTTGTCTATGAGAGTGTTATAAAGTAACAAATATTTGAAAACACTGCGCCAAAATAATATCAATTTACGTGTAATTAGATCCCCCGATTTGGGAACATAACTGACGACGCTGCTCTTATTGGATTCGTGATTGTTTTGTGTTCTCCACTAAGAGCTCTTTAACACGCTGTTATCAAAATGGCTTTTTGTTTTTGGCTCCTTTTGTAAACTATTGTATTTTATACTAACGGGTCGATGGTGTGAATGGAATTTTGATATCGATTACAGGCGCTTCTATCCATCTATCAGTGTATATCTGGAGCCAGATGATAGTTGTTACCTTTATATTCTTTCAGACGTAAGTAATATTGTTCCAGAACACTGGCAATTGTGTCAATATGCTCGTGAAACTGTCGCGCATATCCTCGAGACATACACCGGGCGAAACTTTCTCATTTGGGTCAAAACACCACGTGTTCTTAATGACATAAAGCAGTTATAAAACAGACATATAATCAAAGCAGAATAGGTAATAACGAGATTGGTTCAGATAAGTTAATGATGTGCCGAAATATACCTAAGGGAAGATATGGGAAACGTAACTTGATGAAGAGTATTATAAAGAGATATAATAAGCCAAAAATGTCCAATTTCTGCCTACAAATTTAGTAAATAACCTCCAATTACAAGCCAATGCAACTGCACACATATAACAAAGCTTATTAAATTGCCCCCCGGTTTTCGTCCCGTTGGGTAAGACAAGTCTCAATATCAACTGTTAGTAAGAGCCAATAAAAAATTACACAACTTGTATTAAAAGTCAAATTAGGCAAAAGTATTATGAGACATTTATTATTTTTAGCGGAATGTGGTGTTTAAGAAAAAAACAAAGCTTATTAAATTGTTCCCGGTTGTAGTCCTGTTGGGTAGGACCAGTCTCAATACCAACTTTTCGTAAGAGCCGGTAAAAAATGACATATTTTGGATTAAAGGTCAAATCAATTAAAAGTATTACGAGACCTTTATATTATTTTAAAGTAACAAGTTTTTTTAAACACTGCACTTGAAATATCATCTTAGTTAGTCGACCCCCTCCATTTGTGAACATAACTATTAGATTTTTGATTGTGCAACCTTGTTTGATTACTTATTTCTAAGAGGATAGCAGCTTGAAAACGCAGAACCACTTCAACTATAGATCATGTAGATTTTTATTCTTCACACACGGGCTACAGGCTGGCACGCAGGCAGGGACAGTCACGACCATCTCCCGGGGTCTCTCTCTCTGTATCTGAGAGGCCCAGAATTTATAGGGAATCGCACTGATTCCTGCGTGCCCAAAAACTATTAGTAAACGTACATGATTTAAAAAGAAGACAATTAAAGCTAAATACAGGGACTATGTTATTTGTTATAGTAGCCCTGAACATGGATTTATTCTCCGGGTAGGAAGGTTACATAACGCTCGGACCTGGAATTGGCTTTAACGAAGTTATCTCAGGTGTGGCGACTTGTTTTTGGTAGAAGAGATCAAAAGAACCAAATGGAAATAATGAGGCCTTAGTACCTCTACGATTTTAGGATCGTCACCGGGTTTCCCTTTTCTGTCATCTGAAAGGGTGTACATGTATCTTCAATTATCTAAATTAATAACCCTAACGAGATTTTTGTTTCTAATTTTGGTTTCTCTTCCGTGATTGAAAATGTGATTTAAAGGCAGAGACAAATTGTATAACGCTACCGTGTTATAATTGTTTTGTACATGACACTAAGCGACCCTTAACACGCTGTTATTATAATGGCTTTTTGTTTTTTTCTCCTTTTGTGAACTGTTGCATTTTATACCAAGAGTGGTTTAGTTAAAGTAATGATATCCTGAAATATACGAAAGGGAATATACGGGAAAATCAACTTGATAAACAACATTATTAAGAGATATATTCAGCCAAATTTTTCCATTTTTGGAAAATAATTTAGTTGATAACCTTTAAAATTAAAGCCATATAACTGCATACAAATAACAATGCTTATTAAATTGTCCCCGGTTGTAGTCCTATTGGGTTGGACCAGTCTCAATACCAACTTTTCGTAAAAGCCGGTAACAAATTACACAACTTGGATTAAAGGTCAAATTAGATAAAAGACCTTTATTATTTTAACGTAGTGTAGGGTTTAAGAAATAACAGTCTATGGGCAAAGTCACCGGTATAGACTGGGAGGGGGCTGGCTACAGTTTTTGTATTCCTTTATAAAGTTAAGAAAGTATTAAAAACGTGATACACCAACGCACGCACACAAACACCGGTTAATGGACGTCTTCTCTGTTTTGTAAATAGTCATTAAGTGACGTTTATATGTCACATATGAAGATAAAGACTTTAACTTGAACAACCAAACAGTTTAACATTGCTGAAAGGGTCGCAGACATTGTTTGAGGTAATGGATAACAAATACCTTGATATGCATATCGTGTCTGACGCAAAGTTAATATTTTTCCAATAATTTTACGATGATTAGGGCATTTACGATACATTTAACTCAACAGATTTGTCTAGGGGAATGTTTTTAAAGTAACAAATATTTGAAAACACTGCGCACGAAATATCGCCTAACGTGTTAGTTGACCCCGATTTGGGAACATAACTGACGACGCTGCTCCTATTGGATTCGTGATTGTTTTGTGTTCTCCACTAAGAGCTCTTTAACACGCTGTTATCAAAATGGCTTTTTGTTTTTGGCTCCTTTTGTAAACTATTGTATTTTATACTAACGGGTCGATGGTGTGAATGGAATTTTGATATCGATTACAGGCGCTTCTATCCATCTATCAGTGTATATCTGGAGCCAGATGATAGTTGTTACCTTTATATTCTTTCAGACGTAAGTAATATTGTTCCAGAACACTGGCAATTGTGTCAATATGCTCGTGAAACCGTCGCGCATATCCGGGGGAAACTTTCTCAGTAGGGACAAAACACCATAAAGCAGTTATAAAATGGACTAATGACATTAAGCAGTCATTAGACAGACATATAATAAAAATAGAATAGGTAGTAACAAGAGTGGTTTAGTTAAAGTAACGATGTTCCTTAATATACCAAAGGGAATATACGGGAAAAACAGCTTGATAAACAACATTATAAATAGATATATTTATCCAGAAATGTCCATTTCTGGAAAATAATTTAGTAGATAACCTTTAAAATAAAAGCCAATACAACTGCATACAATTAACAAAGCTTATTAAATTGCCCCCGGTTTTTGTCCTGTTGGGTAAGACCAGTCTTCAATACCAACTGCCGGTAAGAGCCGGTACACATCTTGGATTAAAGGTCAAATAAGATAAAAGACCTTTATTATTTTTAACGGAATGTAGGGTTTAAGAAAAAACTTTTCATGGGCAAAGTCGTCGGTATAAAATGGGGCTGCTTCACAAGTATTGAAACTGCGATACACCAACTGGTTGATGCACGTCTTCTATTTGGTAAAAATCTCATAAAGTTACGCTCATGTGTCACATCTGATGATTCTAACTTGATTAACAAGCGATTTCCACTTTGGCCACTTTCAGAATACTGGACTAACTTGTCCGCGGGTCAAATATGGCGACCCACTGAATAGCTTACCGGCTAATTAATCCGCTTATAGACACTGAATAGAGTCCCCGTGGGGAAGTATTCAAGTGAGTCGGCCATATTTGGCCCTCGGACTAGTTAGTCCTCTGTTCTGAATGCGACCTTGTTGTGAGGGTCGCAGATATTGTTTAGGGTGATACACGAGGTATCGTCAAACCATTCAATACATAATTCCCCAGCGTGCATATAACGGGAGAAATCACATGGATGATCATCGCAATGTCCGCTGGTATCTCCATGAAGTGGTCTCTATTGATAGTGTGGGCGGAGAGACAGACCCAAGCTAAATGGAGTCATTTTCAAGTATAATGTTAAAAAAATGACGCGAAGCAAATCTGTATCACGAGGGTCGATATTTGAGATGGATAGTGTTACTCAATGGACGCCTCTCAAACGATTGTCATATTTAAATCCAATTACTACGCATATGTTGCATATGGGGGCCTCCAAACATAGTTAGATAATAAAGGAAACATTTTTCACGTGACTTAGAAAGCGCAAAACATCACCAATCAAATACATATTCTGGATCCTATTTTCAGAATCAATGTAGTTGGTACTGTGTTACAAATCTTTACACAAACGATACCACCTGATGGCATCAAACTTTATCCTACGCTTTCCTCGTGATCTAAAATCGTTCCCAAATACATTATTACCAGAGAAAGTCTTTTTCGGGTTCTTTGCATAAGTAGTCTACGCTCATATCGTTTTCAGCAATAACGCTTGCCGAACATGACGTCAATATACTATGTATAATTATTTACCGACAAGGTCGTGCTGTAAGTGTTTCTCTTCCTCTTCCCCCTCTCCCCATGACTTGTAGGATATCACGATTTTATTTCTTTTCAATGCTGTCATTTGCACTGCCAGGCTAAAGGCCGCAGTTCCGATCTTACATAAGAGAGGAGAAAAGAAATGTTTAGATAACTTACGTGTGGTATACGACAGTAGTTCTATATATATAGACATTGATTTGCCGCCGCAGACAGGAGACTGGCTAGCGGCAGGCACTCTAACCCAAGACTTCCTCGCCTCTCATTGGTCGGGGGAGAACTTCATGATGACGTCGTCGCGGTCTATTCAGCTCTCCAATAATTCCCACAGTCGCTAAGCTTCCACGCGTATTTAAGCTACGTTCATTCTTTCAAAGACAATCGACTAAACGAGCGACCCACCGGCAAAAGTGTGACAAGGAAACTATCGCAGCTCTAAAGGACAGACAGAAGGGAACCGCCAAAAGAGAACAGTCAAGGGCTAAATAACTCTATTTGTGGTCCGCTCGTTTTGGAAACAAGAACAAAAGCTATAGTATTCTGAGGACTCCAGAACAGAATTTGTGCACCTGTCACGAGCATTATGAAGTTTGCAACTGGGTACGTCACTTTTGGAATGATGGTGGTATTGGCGCTGGCAGATGTCAAGGTACGTGGCTTTCATTTAAATTCTTACACATATTTGTGATCATGCCATTGCTTAAGAGAACTGTTTTTGCTTTCGTGACCAATGATAAGATTGTAAATTATAAAAAAGCTCACCCTTCGTCAAAACAAACTGAACTGCTTTCAGAGAAAAATATTTTACAAGCCTTATTTTTGATGAATAAAAGATGTTTCTGTCCTTTTAGACATAGAAATAACTGTTATCGAAGCAAATACATAGTTTTTAGAGAAGATGCTCAAACAGTTCGTAGTTAGCACCTCTTCTAATATAATAAGGAATAGACTCGTAAAGCTTAGCACATCATAGTGGCATAGTTGTCTTGTCTCCTCTCAGCAAGTCAGCTAGGCGCAGTCTGTGGTCGGTTTACTAGTACTGCCCGGAAGATAACTCATGGTTTGTTGTCGACTGAATTACATTCAAGAAGCAAACACATGGTCTTTAATCACCGAGCGCGTGGCGGGGTTGTTTTCTGTTGGCGTTCATGGACATTTGGCACCATCTTGTAGTGTCAACTTTATGTCACACCTGCATTAATAATGTACCGTATGTACGCGTGCCGTTCATTTAACCAGATTATATATGTGCGTGCGCTGTTGTACCAGCTACCAGTACCCCCCGCCGGGCAGCCTCCTAGACCTGCGTGACAGAGATCAGGACTTGCCGCGTCTGAAGCTTTCTAAGTGACTTTTGAGAAAAAAAGGTCACGAAATGTTAAAAAAACATACTTTAGAAACACCTGCGCGTCGATGAACAAAACGGACAACCCGGCGTGTTCGTTACTGAAGTTTTGGCGATCATTTCTACGTAAGACCGCGAGCTTTTGATGAGCGCTCGGAAATTTATTACTACCCGCTGCTATGCTGTTCATTGCAGAAAACACTCAACGGCAGCTTGCAAAATGCGTCTTATTGGCTTTTTACCTTATCTGCATTATACATTTGTCTAACGGCATGCGCGCACACGAGCGGGAGTACGTTAGTAGACACGCATATGCTCTTGTTATTGCGCGTACATGTACAGGTGTATGTGTTTGAATAATGTTCAATATCATGCCGCCGCTAAGTGACGGGTTGAATGTATGACGTTCAATGCAGATTCCGCATGAAATCATGGCTAACGTGAACATAAAAATGGCCAACGTTTTCCCCCGACAACGTAAAGAAAGAACACTATAACAAATATATCTTTACAGAGGGCTGTATAGATTTTCACCACATCGCATACCAATTCGAACTTATAGCCACAAACAGCGTGTACATGAACCCTTGTCTTGACATTGAACCTGACTAACAGATCTCGACACAGTTGACTTAGCGTTCGGAGTCTTAGTCAGAATTAACGCTATATTAATGTTATGCAGTTTGATTAACGCGCTGCACGTTGTTCATTATAAATTACTCACGAAACAATCGGCGTTAGCCTGCGAAAGGCGACTAATTGGCTTTGTGTGTAATCTTGGGATTCTGACTTGGCTAATGTTTATATAATATTACATATTTGCCCTCATCAATTGGAGTTATTTACATCGTCAAGAAGCAATTAGCGATCAATCAACCATTATACACTGTAGATCAGCTCTGTGGCTTTTATACAAGTAATTGTAGACCTAAAATCGGTCTAAACATTTCTATCAAAATGTTAGTCTCATTCCACTCAAGATAAGTGGAAAGTTGTCCAATTAAAAACAAATATCGCGGTTGTTGTACAGCAAGAAAGGCACGCATGTTTCAAACCTATGCCTACATTTTTCTTCATATCTATTGTGTACTGAAGTAGACGAGAAATTTTAGTTTAAATGTTGCACCAACTTTGGGCTAAAGAAACCGTCTTCGCTTGGCCTAGGACAGGGGCAGCACTGCAGCTGAAATCGACTGAGTGCCGTTTGCTGAACTACGCCAACCCCTGAGACCACGATTACACTGTGAGAAGTGTTCTTCTCTTTACATGGAATTACCAATAGTCTCTCACTTTTTAAACTTTTTTTTCATTTTTTCTATTTATTTTGTCCCTGCCAATGTAATAAGCGTGGGTTACTTCTTTCTTTTTACGTAAGGTCACATCTTTGAGTTCTTACACTGATCACTCCTGCTACACTAATTATAACGTTTTCCAAAATATTTCAGCTACATGTTTAATTATAGCGTGTGTGTATATTCAGAAACATAATTATAAACATATAATTTAACAAATGTAATTATTACTGAGATGATTATCAGTCCAACTTTCCATGGCACTATTTAACGTAACGATGTTTATTAAGGGTAGTGACGAAAGTTGTTATTCATTATAATCTATGGTAAACACAATTTCATTCAGGGAAATATAGAATAGCGACATCCGGTACAAAAAGAATCGAAGACCACGTCCCGTCCTTTGATTTGTTATAGGCGGCATACTCTTTACCAAAGAGGAGGTATTTTAGAATAAGAAAATCTGTAAAACTGTTAATAAATGTACCTCTATCGCCCACGAGGGAAAAAGACCAAACAGATAGAATTAATAAACCTACTACTGAGTGGAATAGGAAATGAAAAGCACCAGTCTTGTTCCAATATCTTTGGAGATGATGAGAAAGTTTCTTTGCATGCATTTATTTCCTACTGCGGAAACGGCAATGGAAGGCTGGTGCTTGATTTGCACATGACACCCGCTATATCTTGGACAGTTCCGATAATTAAACGCTCCACTTGTGCGGACATCGCTCTAACAGAATTGCTTGCATCCATTTAGCAGAGTAATTCATCGTGTATTCAATGCACTGTCAATACTTGTGAGAAGCCAAGTCACATCAACACATCAAAGATAATTAGAACTCATTTTTTTATATCAAAAGTACAAAAATGTCACAAGATCCCATTTATTTTGTTATTGTTAAGATATTGATTCCCGGTTCAGTGGTATCATGTTGTATTGGGATTAAAATGTGCCCTTCCATTATGAAATATTAGAAGGACTTAGATAAATACTTCATTAATTGATGAAGTCATTAGGCAAAATTTTCCTAATATTGTTAATGTATATTTCATGTGTTGCTCATGATGTATTAGTAGGATCATGCACTAAACGATCTCTCTCTCTCTCTCTCTCTCTCTCTCTCTCTCTCTCTCTCTGTGTGTGTGTGTGTGTGTGTGCGTGTGTGTGTGTGTGTGTGTGTGTTTTAAATCCAAATACCTGTTGTCAGATGTGCCCAGGATGGGTGCTATGGTTTCATACTTTGCCGTAAGATGTTACGCTGAAGGTTTTGTCCTCCATGGCATTTCGCGATCGGTGCTATGGTGATAAGACATCCGCCTGTTTTATAGTATCCAAATTTTGACTATAGCTGTGTTTCCGCTTCCGCTCCCAATGTTAAATCACATTCTCAAATTATTCACCACTGAACCATGCAATTCTTAAGTGAGGTGATACATAAATGTAATAACGGTGAAGCGACGGTCACGTGATTTGTCATCTTCTACAAATTACCTACGACATTGTACAGAGTTTTATAAAATTGTTAGATATTAGTTGCAAACTTTTTCGATGAAAGTGGACATTTTCTGGAAATGTACAACCGCGTACATTTTGTCAAAAATTCGGTCAACATATCTAGAGACTTTTATAAGAAGATAATATGTCGTATTAGAATTTTATATTATAGACCTGGCTCAATGGACATTCAGTCGTTTGAAAGGACTTAATAATTAAAGTAAGTGTCAGAATTGGTATCATCAGACAAAGACGGCCCTGCTCATTACTGGCAATTGACTCTGTCCGTGTTCCACAGCTTTGACGTCGTTGTCGGCGTCATTGTTCACATGGAAAACGTTTGTTCTGACGGTAATGTCTATAATAAACATGTCGTTAGGTGAAATGTGTAGCAAAAATCCATTGCGAAATTGAGGACGCTTCACAAAGTCCTGTTTATATTTAAATTAATCAGGCCGTGAAAGGAAATTGTCGACGCTATTTTCAAACAAATTACGGATATCGCAGTGCAGTGTAAATCTCCATTGAATTTGACAAAGTAACAAGACAGTTTTTGGTAAATAGCGGTTAATTGAGGTTATATAAAGACGATATAGTTTCCCCATTAATGCCCTGAATGGTGCTAAAATGACGACTAAGCTTGTTAATGGGTCAAATTAACATTGTTTCCAGAAAGTATATCTGCTATGATCGAACCACGCTCTTGGAACACTACTTTGTCGTCATACTCCATAAGGGTTGCCATAATACAAAGCTATGCAAATGACTATTAATACCTTTCAAATCTCTATTGGCACTGACAGAGGCACAATTGCCGTGGAAACCAAGTCCTGGAGAATTAATATCGTACAAATAACCTTATGGATATTGGAAATACATTTAATGATACCAATTAATTTGTAGATATGACATTTATATATCACTTTGGTAATCTGGTGTCGTGTCGAGTGGATGTCTGTCTGGGAGAAAACAGCGTGTTTAACCACATGGATTTCCATGCGGTGAATTACAGATACCCCATCTAGCATTTAGAGGGATTATCGGACAAAGAGAAACATCTTGCAAATCCACATTGGTCACAGACCGCCGATAGCAGTTTCCTACATCATGGTTTTCCAATCCCTGTCATGATCATCATTATTGCATAAATGGTGGTGACGTGAGATTGGATTAGGTCAGGAAATAGTCCACAGATCTTTGCAAATATCGTCGTTAACAAAACTTTGCTCAACCTAACTTAGTAACTAGTTCTAAGAATTGATAACTTTTTTGTTTTCTCAGTAAAAGTAATAACACACTTTAAATCAGTTTTGAACAAAATTTGTAAATTGTCAGATTGTCGGCCCAAACACCGATCCTTTCATTCACTTTGTGTACGGACTTATCGTGATTCTTGTAGTGAAACATTCACATTCATTACAAGACAAAATAACTGGAAATATGGCGGTCCTCGACATAAGGCGGGTTCAGAGTAATTGGGAACGCACCTAAATAAGCACCTGTGTTTGCATCGTTATCTAGAACTTGAGTGTAAAACCACGCTATTGTCTTCGACAATTAAAATCATAACACACATGTTGGAATAGCTCCAGGTGACAGTTACAGTTTCTCGAGCGCACTAACGAGATAAACGAAAGACGTTAAAACAGCATTTTATTAGTAAATTATGTGAGATGCGCCGTAAACGTCGTGATTAAAGAACGCTGTACCCCAGGACCTCCTGTGTTCGTCAACAACTGGTGACCGGGTCAACTAACGGTTATTTGCATATATCACGATTTCTTTCTCTGAATTCTAAGACAACAACAGCAGTAGCAGCACTGCCTTTAAAAAGCAGCGCTGAGAGAATGGCTTCGTTTCAGTGAGCAGTGAGCGTCTCCGTGGCAGTGGGAGATGTTGTAGTTCAGAAACATGGCCAGACGCTTTTTCTCTTGAAGTTTTCTCAGGCGATTTTACCTAATTGTTCCGGATTCTTATTTTGCTAAAACGTTTTTAAGATCACCGGCTCTTTAAAGTGGCCTAGCTATTCAAACTTAACTATTTTATGATAACTGTTCCTTTTCCGTTAAAAGTCAACTCAAAGTTGCCCATACATTGAGGTAAACATCAATTTTGCCGTTTGACCGTCAATCAGTAGGGGTGCAGTGCTATTTAAGACGGTCGTTATGGTCTAATACACCACACCGAGCCTTCAATTACGCACTCTTGCTGAATTTCATTGGTTTAAATCACAATATGTCACACAATATTGACGTCTGGTGAGATAGAAATTGGTTCAAAGACGCATTACGGGGATTGAAAGTAGTCGTATGAAAAATTGAATTCGAAATATCACGAACCGTTTCTATCATGAAATCTCCTCTAATAATGTAACAGTTTTAGAGAAAAAATGACGAAAAACGTCAAATGTGACCTTTCAACTATCCCACTACAGAAGACATGCGAACTCATAACTGTGAAGAACACAAGCTAATGTGTGTTCAAAAATTCCTTTCAGCCTCCATCTAAACTCATTTAAGTAAACCTCTTAACTAACCAAATTCTAAGAGATATTATAAAAACTATCCTCCTACAAAGGGTAACTGAAGCGATGTACTGTACACGTGTAAAGGTGTATTAAATAGTAATGTGAGGGAAAACCAATAGTGACCGATATACGAAAAAAATTCGTAGAATTGCCACTGCTTTGTAAAGTAATGCACTGTGTCCGGCTAACATAAAACGAACGTTCATCATGAAATAACGTTTAAACAAATTGCACGTTGTTTGATGGATCATGCGATATATTTCTATTTAATTAAGCCGACTCCATAGATCTGTCTCTGGGAGTATTTCAGGGGATTGGAGGGGGTTATTAATGGATATGTGAAGCGTCATATACTGTGGTGTCGGCTGATTTCACGCCCATCACATTTGCCAAAATGGTAAGTGCTCTGATATTTCGTTTTACGAACTCAGCAAAGAGCTCCACAGTGCGAGAGGTGTTTGTGTGCCACATCTTGAGCCCCCGACTCTTTAAAGATGAGTTGTTCGGGGACAGCGGTCTATCTCTGAGCTGGCGATTGCCTAAGGTCCTATACGTATGTGATATACATAGTGGTTAGTTCCCTGTGGTGCTTAAACAAGTAACATCAGCCAAGTAAATCACTAGATGTAATATATATGTATCTTATTAAGCTGAGTCCATATCTCTGCAGAATGTCGCTTTGAGGCGTTACACATAAAATATGTCAAATGTTTCTTCATTTTCGTAAATGACTTTTAGACATATTTTCCTTTCCAAACGATCGTAAAAATCAGACACAATTTATTGCGGACTTTCTGACATAAACAAATCCCAATCCCACCGGGAAGCCTGCTGTGGTGTTCCAGGAATGACAATGGAAGAAACGTGTTTCAACCGCTCTACTCACTAACAATGCCTCTAATTACGTTGTGATCATGTCCATGGATTTATCAGTTACGATCAGAATGACATCTCAAACCCACAAGAAAAAAGTGTCTTGAATATTGCACTGGAAAGAAGTACAGACCGAATGCTTCAACGGTGAAAAGTTGGTAATTGACAAATGGATGCAGATTTTACACAGACTGACGCTCCTTTGTGTCCTTATACAATTTCTGCTTTTAGAAACAAGTCATCTGTGACATTTTGATATTCAAATGTGGACAATTAAAAAACTCCCTGTTTGTATCTAAGATGCAGAGTTTTAAATGTGATTAATCAAGTCGTTCATTTATACTTCAAGGCAAAGGCGGCGAAATATTTGCGCGAAATACTTGATGAATATTCGATACCTTTACCTCACTAACCAAAGACACCTGCACCAAATCAAATCTTAGGTGCTGTATCCCAAGATATTTTATAGATGGAATTTGAATCCTTTTTGGCTCATTCTCTCTCAAGTATCAGCGAAATCAGGTCGTTCATTTCATGTACAAGAAATACAGAATATAAAATTGTTGTCACCATAGTATTGATGTGTCATTGTGGTAATAAATAAAATACTCACTTTACTTTGATACAAAAATTACCTCCTTTGCCTTTAAATTTAGGATGATTATGCGCAAAATGGCATATTATGTGACCATCATTTAAATAGTGTTAGTTAACAGTGACGGCCTTTGTTAAACTTTTTTCCAGTTGTCATTTTTGAGTGCGGAAAGAAAATGGCCGTGTGATGATTAGTGGCATAGTGGCAATTATGTTGTCTCCAGTAAATACCACGTGAGGTGCGTGTGGAGTCTACAGACATGAGAATGTTCTTCAGTACCGTGTTATCTCAGCAGATGGGGAGAGGGGGGTCTGGTTTCTAATAAACGAATAGAGAATAACGAGTGCACTCCAAAGATTAGTGCTCTGTCAGAGCAAACACGAGGCGAAGTGAATGGCGATATTGAATGACACGAAAACACAGACTCACTGTACAGAATATGGTACTGTAACCGCCCTACATGTATCAGAGGCTTCAAAATTCTACAAGAGGTAAACTAAGTCAATCTAATCCCTCTCCTGTCCCGCTCACCTTCGTAGACGGAAGGTCAGACATGGTAGTAGCACGGTATGCTGAGATAATGTGTACCAACTTAATCCGTCATAACTGGACTGGGAATGTGTTTGTAAACATGTGTTGGGAACTGTGGGTCAAAAACGAGTTCATCACATATTTAGTGAAAGTTTAGCATTATTAGCTAAGCCTTCCAAATTTGGTCACTTCGTGAAACGGGTCCTACGGTACCTTCATGACTTCGTGTCATCCACAAGGAGCAGTGTTCCTGCAATTATACGCCACTTCACTGATAATGCTCTCCATCCCTGGAAATGTCAGGGGAAATCGTTTTAAAATGATGGAGCATTACTTTCTGCATTTTTAGCATGCTCTCACCGAGATGACAATCAATACGAATTTGCATACAAATGGCTACCGGACCGGAACGAGGGGCTTTGTGTTTCTTTTAAGTTGTGGTTTTTACCAGAATTCTTAGGTTCAAGTGAATGCTATCTGTTTTCTACTGAACTCTGAAGTATTTGCACAGTTATTCACGGCACTGTGTTCATTGTTTTAGGAAACTTGCAGCTCCAGAGCTTGTGTTCACTGCAGTGTGTGTAATACAAAGAGCCCACTAAATGAACTTAAAACACAAACGATAAAGATTAGACAGTAACTAGAATAAATATCAAAATTACCTAAATTCTCTTTTAATTTTCAGAAATTGCACGTAAGCAAAATTCACTGTAACAAATAGCAGCAAATGCCGGTACCTTGGTCCACTGTTTTCACAAAAAGATAGAATAATAAAAAGGTAGATATCATTTAGTTGACTTTTTAAAGTGAAACAAATCAGGCTAATAATTATTACACTGATGATTTCTATATTTCAAATAATGAAATGATCTACCACATTTTTTAGCAGTTGACTTGTCACCCAGCGGTAAATGTAATACTCCCGTTTCGTCCATCATCTCGCCTAAAGTCACTAACGCGCGTACAAATCCACCATCAGGTTTTCCTTGTCAGTTAAAAGCATCGATCTGTCTTTATTTGTAGAGATTGTTGCCATTATCCGCACACTGTCATTATACTGCTTATCTGGCACCAAAGACAAACCCCAACTGATGAAACTGTGAAAGATTATTTGAGTATTTAACGATACACGCACAGGTCTTGAATGAAAGGGAATTTTATAGCAAATCGCTGCAATGCCCATGTAAGAGGACATGGCACCATCAACAAACTAAAAGAAAAAGAGACAGTGTCAAAAACATGGTGCAGCTAATAGCGAGTATAGATAGGCGTAGTTTTTTAACAAACATTTTGATGTTTACAGGGGTCTCAGGTTCCTGGGGCTGGACGAATGAAGCATATTATCATATAATTGCATAATAACGATAACAATAAACATATATTTATTTACATGCCGGTTACTATTACTTTTTCTCATACGACAAATTAAAACTAAATAATAAATGTTCTTTCAGATATTTGATCAAGGAAAACTGTCTAAACAATCGCTAATGCAAGTATCAGCTGAAAATGATGACCCCAATATCTGTAGTGACTAATTTTATTTTCTTTTATCTAAAATGCTCATATTACGAGCTACTCCAGTGCCTGTGTGGACTTAAGCCAGTGTGTTTCAGTACCATAGTGTCATCTGGTACCGCGGTGGTACAGTGGATACGCCCCAGGCATGTACTATATTCATCATACGCTGCACAGGAAATGAAAACTGATACTCTTTTTGCCAAAGTTCCTAGCATGCTATTTGTTGCTCATGGTTAAAAAGTATATTATTTAGAAAAAATCCAGAAACACGTTCCAGTGATTTTCGTGAACGCTGATATTGATAGCTTTAACAGAAACACTTGGAGTGTGTGAGCCGTCTGTCCGTTAATCCCCTGGCATCTTCCACTCCGGTGGGTCGGGACTTTCTCTTTAGGGGGTCTTTTGATTCAGACTGGCGGATGCAGAATGTATTCTCTATGATAGAAATCGATTGGTTTTTGTGCGAAAACGAACAATATGTGTGCGGTTCGTTGCTTATTGTTCTTACGGGCGGGAACACTCGGGTTAGGCAAAGATGTGGTGGGATAGAATTAAGGTTCGGTTAATCGTTGCGTCCATTTTTTTCAAGGTTTGCAGTCCGCTGAAGTAAACAATGCTTTAATGCGAGGCCTACGTACATAAGACCAAAGTCATTTTCTGGGGCAAGTTCACAATGGTCTCGGATAGTTCGAGTCCGAATCGATCTAAATGACGCACCTAATATTTTGGTTGTTTTAATTTAAATCTACCTGTCTATACAAAGATTCCGTGCTCCTAACCGGAGCTCTTCGAATTTTAGAATCAATGGTTGGCTGCAAAGTGATCGTTTTACCCCGTCCTCAGTCGGGTCGAAGTAGCCGAATCCAAAGTGAACGTGCCCAAAGTCACTTTGCGATGTGCCGTTAAAAGGAAGTCAATTTGCGCTGGAATGACTCTGTATTCTGTCGTTGTTTCATCACCTTTGTGTATTGAAGTAACCTCAAATCGACGGCCGAATTGACACGAAAGAGCAACAAATCCATCTTCATTGTGTACCGAATTGATTACGATACGTTATCTCTTTTGTTTTCATTAGTCAGTATTTGCAGTCTCGTCTAACAACATCGAAATCAAATCGTTTGACTTTCTATTAATCATGTTTTAGCATCCACGGCAGAGTGAATGCGCTGCTACAGGGGAATTTATGTGGAAAATAATTGGATTAATCTGCCTGGATGTTACCAATGAAATCATGATGAACAATGACGAGGCATACGGGATGTTTTGTTGAAACCTTATTGTTCGTTTAGGCTCAAAAGCACGACGTCAATGGTAAAGCAAATATAAAGTAATTGCATTTGTCTTGTGTCGTAATATTACATTAGCAGAAATGGATGCATATATGTAAAAGATACGGTAATTCAATTTGTTCTGTTTATTATTGTTGTTGACCAGTGATTTGACACGTTCTTCAAAATCTGGCATGGTTGTTTTATGTGCACTGTCTGGGTGTTGAATAGCTTAGAAACAGTACTTTTTCCTCTTCTTATTCTCCTGAATTCGTTTATTGTTTTTCTTGGGCGAAACGGATATGATTCCTGTTTGTATCATCTTACAAACGGAAGTAAAATAAATATATGGACTCTTCCGACTTTCCGCATTTATTTATTTATTTATTTATTTATTTATTTATTTATTTATATACAATTCGTCCTTAACTGCTCTCAATCGCGGAGGTGACACAAGCCGATCAGGGTATGGTCAAGGTGAGGGTCAGCGTCATTTGTCAATAAAAAGCATGGAACTGTCACTTTCTCTCAGCCTTTCACAGAAACAGATATCTCAAGCCATCTCGGGACCTACTTGACCATTGCATGAACCAATATTACAGAGGTAGTCCGTTCTCCGTCTTAATTAAAAGTATTCCAATGTCTCAGTAAGTAGGAAAATGATTTACCAGTAACTGAGTGGGTTGAAGCCCAAAGAAGTATAGGTACATTTTAATATATCGTTAGTTATTTTGTTTTTCTACGTACCATATTTACATCTCAACTGTTCGGGCCAAGTTAAAACTGATGATACCGAGACCTTTGACCGGCGGTGACGGTATAACTGTAGGAGCAAATTGCCGGAGACTGGTGACGGCTCTCCCGGGGTCTACTGATTAATGTGCAGAACGGTGGTTAAAATCTCGTTGGTTTAAATCTCGTGTCCTGTATGTCACTGCTGGTAACACAGAAGATCAGTGTTTGAAAATTAACTTTGATTTTAAACGAGGACATTTATGTTAAAAATCATCAATGCGTAAGGTTAGATATGTGATACGAAAAGCCAAAACTTTAATGTCGGTGTAAACCGCAGTTGTAAAGCACAGGCCTGCATGTTTCAAAGTACACTCAATATCATGCACGTCATGACATTAGTCGTTTTACCTGTGGTTTTGATAAAAGAAACAACACAGCACGTGAGACTGTGAATTTTATTATGCATGGTCATATCGCAAGTGGCCTCGATTCTGATACATATTTTTAAAAAGATTGTGTTGTGAATTCAGTAAAATGTCTAGAAAGTCGTAGGAAGAAGATGGTTCTGATATAGCTGTCGTCTATCATCAGAGTCTGTCGGTAACGGCTGCAACTATACATTAACTTAAAAGACAGGTTCTGCATGTAAAATGACTGCGTTTTTCCATTTTTAATCTATATGTAAAAATAGGCTTTTCTAAGTAAATCAATCAACGTGATATGCCGTTCACAGACCGCCCAGGTAGAGGATCAATACGTGGCAGGAACGCCGACAGGGACCTTAATGCCATCTGACCTTGACGTGCAGCGGCCATCTCACGAAGGAAAAAACAAGTCGCTGTTTTCCAAAAGGTTTATCTCCATCAAGATCTCTAATCTAGGCCACCTACTACGGTTCAGACAATCACACCAATAAGGGTAGCAACAACAAATTGTCCAGCTTTTTATGGAATACGTTTTTCTAGCATTATCCCTGAATTGTGATTAGCACATCTGAAAGAATCTCACTCACAAACAACGTCTTCGAATTGTTAAAACTCAAAATCTTCCCAAGTCGTCGGCTTTGTAATTATTGTCAGGTTTCGCTGTGTGTAACGACTGTAGGGCCCCTACTGCATGGCACACGGACACACGTGCACTTGCGAAACTCATGTACATTAATAAATTGGGTGGTGCCGTTGTCGTGCGCACTCTTTGACTAAAACCTTGGTACATCGGCATGCTCCTATACATGTATAGTGCAGTGTAGGAGCAGCAGGGTCTCGTTACAGGTGCTGAACCGAGCTCATACTAACACATACTAATTGTACAGACCAATTTCTTTTTAGTGTCAAAGATGTGAGTTAAATCAACAAACACTGGGGAATTGAAGACACCCTAAAGGAAGGCAAAATATCTTATGTTCCTTTTCCTGTTCATGGCTGTAAAATGAACTGGGTACGTGGCATCTGCTTCTGTGGGTCACGGGACCTCTCCTTCCTATTGGAAAATGAATAGAACCGCCACTTTGTTTTGGCTAAGGGGTTGGTGGATCGCCGCGCCCCTTTCGCTTTTCGTTTTAAACGATTTATAATGTCGCCCAATGGGTTGATCTGTCTATTCCCTGATAGCGTTATCAACCTTAATAAGAAGTAATGTTGCGCTCAGGCGTACATAAATGGCAACGCCACAAAGCGCTGATTCACCACACATAATGGAGCGCACCGATAGCGTTAAAATCAGCGGTACTCTGCGATCTCAGCAAACGTGATTTAATCGTAGATAATTCAGCGAGTGGCAACAGGACCGTGTTAACCAAGTGATGGACTGTAGATAATGTTACATGTAATCAAGTTAGTTTTCCCCTTTGTGGGTTGCATTTAAAGGCGTCCAGATTAGGGTGAAACTCACAAAATGTGGAGTGAACGGAATAACCTGGTAATGAATAAATTATCAACATTCTATGATGCCATACTCCTGTTATCATTAAACATATAAATTGAAGGTTATAAAAGCCTGAAAAAGTAGGAGTGCAAAATATCCCTCTTTTCCCACTACGAAAAAATATTATCATTACTATCATTATTTATTCATTACTTAATTTTATTTATCTATTTTATCTATCTTATTTTTCATCTATTTTATTTATCGTTATATGTTTATTTTTTGTATATTTTATGTATATTTTCAATAATTGCTCTTTTTTTTTTTTTTTTTTTT
>NW_019775562.1:87767-109857 GCF_001039355.2 Lingula anatina | reverse complement strand
GACGAAATTTTCAAGACTTTACCGTAATACAAATGCACATTTAGGCAACCAAATGAAGAACTTACTGAGACTCAAGCTGATTGGAACATTCACATTAGTTGAAGAGCAATAATCTAAATGACAAGAAGCAGCAGGTGCCTGGCACAATGTTAACACACCTAGCAGGAAATGAGATCCCAAACTAATAGAGGGAAATAATGTGGTTTAAAAGCTCTTAGTCACATTATTGTGATAGACATTCTCCTTCTGCAGCAGCCCTATATACAACCTGTGCACTGAAGATTCTTATAAATAAGACCAGGATTAAATTGCTTAAAAGATTGTGTGTTCGTGTCATACTGACAGTTGTTATGATTTAAACAGATTTATTTCTTTAACTATAGATAAAATGTACCTGTCATTAACCAAGGTGTACTAACTAGAACTATACAATCATGAATACAATTATTAATTTCCTTTCAAAGAGGTGCAATTAAACACACTCATTTCTAACCAGCCAATAACGTCAGACTGTAGTCTCTGTAAGTCTCCAGTGTGCTAGCTAGCACTCCTCACCCCTAGGGACTGCTATAGACTGCCATTACCTACCACAGACTGTAGTCTCTGTAACAGTCTCCAGTGTGCTAGCTAGCACTCCTCACCCCAGAGGACTACTGTAGACTGCCACTACCTACCACAGACTGTAGTCTCTGTAACAATCTCCAATGTGCTAGCTAGCACTCCTTACCCCTAGGGACTGCTACAGACTGCCATTACCTACCACAGACTGTAGTCTCTGTAGCAATCTCCAGTGTGCTAGCTAGCACTCCTTACCCCTAGGGACTGCTACAGACTGCCATTACCTACCACAGACTGTAGTCTCTGTAACAGTCTCCAGTGTGCTAGCTAGCACTCCTCACCCCTGAGGACTACTGTAGACTGCCACTACCTACCACAGACTGTAGTTCTGTAACAGTCTCCAGTGTGCTAGCTAGCACTCCTCACCCCTGAGGACTACTGTAGACTGCCACTACCTACCACAGACTGTAGTCTCTGTAACAGTCTCCAGTGTGCTAGCTAGCACTCCTCACCTCCGAGGACTGCTGTAGACTGCCACTACCTACCACAGACTGTAGTTCTGTAACAGTCTCCAGTGTGCTAGCTAGCACTCTTCACCCCCGAGGACTGCTGTAGACTGCCACTACCTACCACAGACTGTAGTTCTGTAACAGTCTCCAGTGTGCTAGCTAGCACTCCTCACCCCCGAGGACTGCTGTAGACTGCCACTACCTACCACAGACTGTAGTTCTGTAACAGTCTCCAGTGTGCTAGCTAGCACTCCTCATCCCCGAGGACTGCTATAGACCGCCACTACCTACCACAGCTAGGCTGTCACTGCTTACCACAGCTCTGGGAAAAGTTGAACAGTTTCCTAGCAGTCACTGCGCCACGCCCTGTTGTGACCCCAGCGCCCCCTGCTGGTGACCCTGGACTGGCCGTGAACCTGGCAGGAGATATGAGTGGGCGTTTCTTCCCCAGTGATCCCAGAATGCCGTGTGGTGTAGGGGTGGTAGAGGTGACGTGATTGGAGGAAATGACACCCTTCAAGTCAAAAGCACCTACAGAGAAGATAACAACTATGGTAATAACTCCCATCTTTTCAGCTGGGAAAATTATCAATTTGTCAAATACATTTGATTAGCATTATTAAAAATTAAATTCTATGTAGCATTTGTGGTGCTTTTATGGTATAAAATATAATTAAAAGTAGCCTGCTTTTCTATTTATTTATTTATTTATGTATTTCTTGCTATTGCTTAATGGGAATGATTTTATTAGAATTTATGACTTAAAAAAATAGTATAAGAAAAATTCACAATTTTCCCCCACTGAAAAGATCAAGTTATAACTGTACTTAACAAATTTGTCCAAACATGAAAATACAAAAGATTTAAAACTAAACTATCAGATCACCCTAGGTTTGCTAAACATAAGAACGCGCCTCATAATTTTGGGGGTGTGGGCATTTTTGTGAAAAACAGTGTGTCAGATGAATATAAACTATCGGTGGTAGATAAGTCCGTAGACGGAATCGTAAGTATAGAATTAATACATAAAATTACAGATAGAAATATTATACTTTTTAATTGCTATCTCCCTCCTGAAAACTTGCCTTATGGAAGAGATGCTGCTAATTTCTTTGCACATTTATTAGCGAAATGTTATATGTATGAGAGTTGCAACATACTTTGTCTATGCAGAGATTTAAATGCACGAATCGGTAGTATGAGAGATTTCACGACTTAGGTTGATGAGATCCAGGGGTGGGATAGTATTGATGAGAAGACAAGTTCTCACAAATCAGAGCTGATTGAATTTCTTACTGAAAGTAAGACATGCATATTAAATGGTAGGGGTGATAAGGCACATAACAATTATACTTATTTAAAGAGAGGAAAATCAGTTGTAGACTACATTATTACTCCACATGAGAATTTGTCCAAAGTTACAGACTTTAGGGTACATACGATGAGTGATTATATAGAGAGAATCACAATCTACAGAGTCTTTTAAGTGGAAGATATAAACATCCTGATCACTCAATGTTGGAAGCTACACTAAAACACGGCCATATGGATAACTTAGGTTATGATGACATGCACAATATAAACCAACACAAACAAATAAATAGTTACAGCAGTGACCGCAGAATATACAAAGTTAAAGAAGATAAAAGTGACATCTTTACATCAGATATATCAAGGCTAGCAATCAAACAGCTTATAGATAGTATCAAACTCATGAGGGAAAATCAAAATGAAGTTGACTACATGTATGAACGCGTAGTTAAAGAATTAATTCATGAAATGAATGCCACTGTTCCCTTTATTGATATAAAAAATGGCGGGAAATCAAAAAAGAAGTTGAGAATATCCAAACTATATTGGTGTGACGAATTATCGGATTTATGGAAATGAATGCAGAAATTCAATACTCTAAATCTGAAGGCCATCAATATATTAGAAATAGTCTGTTCATTGATTATAAAACAAAATTACAAGAATTTGACAAATGACTCCAGTATCATGAAAGGCGTTACAACAGGAGACTTGCATGTTAAACAGAGATGGCCTGTGTCCAAGATCATCGCAAGTTTTGGGACAACATTAAAAAAGCCGGATCTAGGGGCAAATCACAAATCCCAATGGAAACGTATAACAAAAATGGTGATGTAGTATATGATATCAATATTACTTATAAGAAATGGGAAAGTGACTTTAGAAAATTGTATAATGAAACTGACATAAATGATTTTGATGTTGAATTTCTTGAACAAAGTCTAGAATATAGAAGACATATGGAGGGTGTAATGTCTGATCCCTTGTTTAATCCTAATTACAGCATAAATGGCACTATTGAAAAACAACAGGTTAGCGCAGCAGTAGCTAAGGCAAAGCAAAAGAAAGCTACGAGAGTAGATAATATCCCCAATGAAATTTTGAAATACAAAACTATTATTGATTTACTAATGCCAATGTTCAATTTCATATTTGACACAACATTATTACCAAGTATGTGGAAAAAGGCAATTATAATACCAAAACATACAAAAATATTAAGTAATTATATAAAGCGTGCCTATACGATACGGAGAGAGTTCATTTATAACGAGTAACGTCCTAGTTTGTATATGCATTCTATTATTTATACTAATATGTAATTAATATTTTATATTTCCATAGTTACTCTTAGTTGAACGTACAGCATTGCTATTTATATGTTTATTTATACATTACTGTATTTATACGTTTCTATGTATTTTCATGTTCATTAATATATAAGAATAACATGAACATGAAACAGTGACTTATAAGACCATTGGGGCTGGGTGCAAAAAGATAAAAAATGTATCTGTATTACTTGCATTAGAGCACAGGTCACTTAAATAAATAAATAAACAAAACAGATCAGCTTAACCTTTAAATAAAATCTCAAATAATTGAATGATTTTTCTAATGGGTATTGTTGAAATAATCCTATGATGGCAATCCATGACTTGTTATCCATGTGTCATTCATCATTTCCTCATAAAAATTATACTCACACATTCTTAATAATCACTGCATGACAACATTATCAAAACGTTGAACATTCTATCTTTGGTACAGTCTAGTGCCATGTGTGGTTATTAAAAATGCTTCTGGCCACCAGAAACTAGTGTCAATTTTCAAAAGCAAATAACAGCCACCAGAAACTAGAGTCAGATTTCAAAAACAATTCTGGTAACCAAAAACTATTGTTACTAAAAAAATGATAATAAAAAAAAAGAAAAAAACAATTGTGGCAATGAAGTTGAATTGTTTATGAGGGTGACTCACTGCTTGATAATACTTCTTATATATGGCAAACAATAGTATCGCCTGTCATGATTTAGGGAGCTCATTAGATTTGTATGTCTCAGAAACACCTGAGAGAATTGGACAAATTGCAAAACAAATTTATTTTTATTATTATTTCCTCCAGATCTGATATATCAGATCTTTTAAACGTTCTAGTAAATCCAAATACTAGTGCTGCTGTTATGAAATCAGCTAAATCTCTCTTCTGTAGGGCTATGAGCATTAGCTCACCCTACCGTAAGATTTTATCACATCAATATCTCATTTTATATTCTATCACACATAAGTGAGAGAGATGCTGCTAGAAAGGCTGATCTCCTGTGGTATAAATCTAATTATAGACTCATGAAATCTGCTAGCAAAGGGTCACAGGAACCATAAGGACTAGTAGACACATCAAGTTTTCTAGTCCATAGTCCCAGATATCAAGACAGACATTCTAAGGAATACATGCTTGGGGGACTAATTTTATATCTTTTAAACTGTCTTCTATGTGCGCTGTGTTATTTTTATGTATTTCATTTTATTCCACCACATTTTAACTTATTTATTATATTCATTTTTTAAAAAAATTATCCTTTAAAGGGGGTAATATAAATAAATAAATATGGAATATTCTAACTAGAATGACCTAACTAACCCTAAAAATATTCATATTCCACCTACCCTTGCCAGTTTTTCTCCTGGATGGAGGTCCCAAACTCATGGTTTCCAACTTGCTATCAATAGGATGCCCAGACTGCAATGTCTCTCTTGTATCATTGTGATTGGGCAAATGTCTTGTCACGTGACTTGTGGTCAACATGTGATTGGATGTCTGATGTGTCATGTGACCTGATGCTCCTGTGTGATTGGATACTTGACTAACACTGTCAAAGTCCTCTGAAGATGCAGACATTCTGTCAGCGCCAGGACTAGAGTGGTGAGACAGGTCTGATATGTCTGACATAAAGCTGCTGGTTCTAGAAAAATTGGAAAAGATCGGTTTAGAGGCCCAAGAGGACAAATACTAAAAATAAGCTTTACAGGTAAGGAATAAAACATTCTTTTGAACAGATGACCATGTTTTTCAACATTGTTCAAGCATAACTCATAATAATTCCAAAACAAATAGATTCAAAACACAAACTTAGTCATGACTGGCACTATTTTTGGGTTTGTACAAAAAGATTAGGCTTACATAGGTTGCAGTTAACATAACATGCCAATTTTTGCCCTTTGAAAATTGTCTATCAAAAAATTTATGACCTAAAAATTAACAGTAGTTCCATGCTCCTTTGAAACTTGTTCAAACACTAGAACCAGCATACCTCCTGTGCCTCCCTCTAGTGAGCTGCCTTCTCTGACTTCTAGGTGTTCTATCAATTAACCAGCATAACATGCTTAACAGGGTACAGAGCAGCGCTAGCGCCACCTGTAAAATATGGCTGTCCTGGGCCTGTAAACGGGTCAGCTTTGCTGGGAGACTGGAGTGGACGAAAAGGAGTCCCAGCCACACAAAGGAGGCCACAGCATCCCACAACACTAGCCTGGAATAATAGGTCATCACATTTATCTATACATATTAAGGGATCATGCTATATAACACAAACTTTGAATCACTTGTAATGAACCAGGACCCAGTTTCATCAACACTGGACAGCACTATCCTACAGATAACACCATCCTTTGGATAAGATTGTTATCCTCTGTACAGTTATCCTAAGGACAGCCTTTTTAATCATGGAAAGCAATATCTGAGATAAAATAAGTATCTAGTATTTAGTAAACATTACTTTACCCACAGGATAATTGCCCAGAGGGTAACAATTTTATCTAATAGATACTGTTTTTCATAGTTATTCAGCGCTATCCAATGTTGATGAAACTGAGCCCATATGTTGTCATGTTCACATCATGAATATAAAGGTAGAAACAGGGACATAAACAGGAGAGAAAATATAGGTAACATCAAGCAGTATATACACTGTAAACTTGTTGTACTGAGGATGAAGTATATTACCTGGTGCTTTTTTTTTTACTTGGCGATCAGAATATACTATATATCAAGAAAATTAGATATATATACTACAACATTACATAGCTCACAGCCAAAAGTCAACATTTCAAATCACCAACTCAAGCATTTAAACCAGTATTATAAAACATTTTACTTGACTGCTTTTACTAAACTGTTATTAAAACTCAAATAAGGCTAAAACCTGAACCTCAAGATGTGAAATCAGTTTTTAAATAAAAACAATAATAATAATAAATATTATTATTATTATTATTATTATTATAAAGACAGTGCACTGTATCACATCATCCTATCTGCCCACCTATCTTTCCCAAACAGAAATGTTGCTGTTATCCCACTGAAAAATCCCAGAAACACCACTGTATATGCCAGGCTGTAGATCTGGGACAGATACTTCAGAGCACTTCTAGGTAGATATCGCTGCAGGTTGATGAGGGGAGTGTCGCTATGTTCCTGAAGACTGTGGAAGTTGATGACTAGCAGCGTGATTGCACACAGGAGGGAGGTGAGGCGTAATAGATTGATGTGAGCAGGTGGCCCCACCTTGTGGACAAAATGATCCTAAAATAAAAAGTACACTTGAGTATGCATGTTAACAGTCATTTTTCAGGTATCTTATTGTGAGGGAGATTTAGACAATGATGCTCTCTGTGGCGCACTGTTCTTCACACCAGCCTGCTTGCCCTAGACTCACATAGTCAACCATCAAAGAACCTTCCCAATTGACCAGCTACTATGTACTATTCCTGATTTATTCATGAGACAGAAAATGTCATTTTTCCAAGAGGCAGCCTAATTTCCTTTGTTTTACATATTAGATGAACATAAACAATTATCCCAAATGTGACACTTTTGCTTTATATCTATCTTAAAAAGTGTACAGACTAATATATCTCTAGTTAAATGTAACATGCAGAGAATGAAGTCTTACTGAGCAAGCAGAGGGGGAGTCAGGTGTCTTCAGGTGTTGTTTCATCATCTTTCTCTGTAGCACCTGGTCTTGCTTGTTTAATGTTTGTTTAACTTTGATGTGACAGGTCTTACACAGTTGATAGGTATGCTCCAGCTGATCTCTGTACATAGCCACCTCTGTGTCATAGTTACCCTGGCAACAGACACAGCTGGTCAATTACACTACATTACCAACACAACACAGACGGGATTACTTTGAAAATATCAATACACAAGGATATAAATGGAAAAAAACAATATAAATATTATTATCAAGGCTTAAATACAACTTAAATAATAATGAAAAATGTATCATGCCCAGCTGTCTATATATTTATTGATTTTAAAACATACTTTAGTAATACAAAATAAACATGAAATAGAAATCAGGATTATATATATATATATATATATATATATATATATATATATATATATATATATATATATATATCTTTCAAACAAATATATTTATATATTTTAAAATACTTTATCACAATCAAGTTTTTTTTCCAGAGGGGGGAAAAGAAAGAAAAGGAAATATTGCAACGCTATCAATTATCAAAACAAACAATTTTAGAAATTGCACTTGTAATTTTCACTAGCTGTCAAAATAGGTAGACCTCAAGAGATGTGGTCCAGTGAATATCACACAGAAAAACCAGCAGCAATATTCAGGTTTCACAGGCTCAGCATACCTCATTACAGGGGACAAAGTTGGCCAACTGTTTGATCTTGAGGAGCTGATTCCTGCTGCAAGCCTCACACAACACACTGCGGCTGTCTTTGTAGGCATCTTCTGTCTGTACTGCCGTCATAGGATGGTTCATACTCTCATAATACTGGGACGGGATGGGCTTGTTGTAGTCACCATCCTGGCATGGAATGTAGTACAGAAATTCCATATTATTGTAATAAAACATATTTATTAAGGCTTCCTTTAGTATGAAAATGAAGAGCATAAAAAATTTTTAATAATTTTTAAATCTTTTTCCTCTCTCTCTCTCTTTCCCCCCCTCTCTCTCTCTCTCTCTCTCTCTCTCTCTCTCTCTCTCTCTCTCTCACACACACACACACACACACACACACCTGAGTCAGTAGAAGGTTACCTGAGCAAACCCGTTGTACTGTTCACAGTGAGGGCAGTCCCAGCAGTCCTTGTTCCCGTACGGCACTACTGTATCACGGCAACAAAACCAACAGTTGACACGGATGCTGAACTTGGGTCTGGAAATGAAATAAATGTACTGCATTATGACAAGGTGTAGAACCAATTCCCTCTCTCTCTTTATCTCAATTTTATTATCAACTGTAGTAGTAGTAGTAGTAGTAGTAGTAGTAGTAGTAGTAGTAGTAGTACACTTGATCTGGGACAGACTGGCAGATCTAATAATGGTTGAGTATTTTAATACAGTAAACTGATAAAGTAAAGAAAGTGATCTGTTGAATCACTCACAGCCCACTGGACTTCAAATATATACATTGTACATCTAGTACTAGTTAGTTGGCAACCCCTTGCCAGCTTTGTTTTTGCTTTCATGTTTTAATTTCAATTCAGTTCTTTTTTTAAAGGTATGTTTAATTCCAAATCAATAAAGAAATAATCTGGGTCTGATCAAGGAAGGTTCAAGCAATACCATTTGCACTAAACTATGTCCTATTGTGATTCACATACATCTTGGACATTGACAACTTTATTTTGTTATCATATAAAAGTGTATCACTTAAATGAAGCACTTGAATTAACAGTATAATTTTATTGGACTAAACAACTTTTAAAAAGTAGAAAAAACCCTCCAATTTTATAGAGTAATTACATTTTAATATGGTGACAACAATAAAGAACAAAAAGAGTAAATTATTTCAAACAATATAATGAATTAAAATCTTAATTTGAATGTGTACATACATTAAAATTAAAAGGCATCTGATCTCTGAACACAAAAATCCCTGTCTCTACACTGGAAATGAAACTTCGTGTGTCTTGCAATGGCTAAATTATGGAAAATATATTTTTAGGATTAGTCTGGACCTCTATCCACTATGTAAACCAGTCACGATATGGGATATTTTTCAACTGTTTATTGCAACTAACATTTAAATCTCGTAAATGAAATCATATCAAACCCTCAGAAACATGGTTTGTATGGAAGACCTTTCAACAATCCATTGCACGCTGTCGGTGCACCTCAAGTTCACCACAACTTCCCAAGACTAACTTGAATTCCAAGGCACAGTGATTTACCGGTAGACATAAAAAAAAACACTTACCTAATGACTCTGTATAAAATTGCACCAGCTGCTATTGCACTTGACGTTCCAGCAACTAAAGGCAAAACTGTAGTCATATTTTTCAATGAAATCAACTAGAAATAACCCCAAAAGTGTACGAACGTAAGGGGGTTCACGCTTTGTGACACACAGACAGACGCCATCTATCGACATCTCTCGAAAGAAAAGAGCAAACATTGATTTATTGCTAAATTGTTACATATAACATTTACAGTGTTATTATGAATACCTACGATATTTTTGCGATACATATATTTTATTTTATGTTGATTTTAGGTACATAGCTAGCAATTTCAATAGTTTTTAACCCCAATTAATAAACTTTGCCTTGGTTTGTCTTGGCAAAGGGCGTCTGCTTTTGAGAGTTAATGTGGTGCGTGGTTTTACGTGATTCTTCTCATGATTTGGTGGGCAACTCGTCCACGGAACTATTATGTGATGAAGAACCTGAAGAAACAACGAACATTAATCTGGCAGTTGAAGAATATGAGTTTATTGACCTTAACAATGATGCAACTGAACCACCCTCGCATCAAGATGTTCTGAATGGTGCTGTCGATACCGCAGACAATGCAGAAAGTCGCCAGCTCTGGGAGCAACCGAATATTGAAGTAGCACAGTATTTTCCGTGGAACAGGGTAGGAAATATGTTCATTTCTTTTCTAAATTAGCCCTTTTTCTGCCAGCCTTAGGATGACATAGAGCCAGAAAAAATCTCTACTAACGCAATCGTCAAAACTAGATCTTTGGAGAGGGTAACACAAAATTTATGCTGTAGCACACGGTCACCACATGTATTTATAAATTTTGACTTGCACTCAATAGCACATCCAGTACTAGTATACATACATTGTACCTGAAACGGTAATAAACTATGGAGGGGAAGCTATGCCCTGTAGCAAAGTTGTGTGTTGATGTTACATGTACATATAGGCTGATCACTTTACCAAAAATATCAGAACAATTTATAACATAAATATCGGCACAATAACAATAGCAACCATTTAACCCCAGTCGGTTTAAGTCGATGTATTGAGAAGTAAGCTCTTTTCTGACGCTATAGGCCTAACTAACCCTCTGACTGTCCAAGCTGGCTACACAGTGGCAGGGATGTAGTTGTTTAATGAATTCCATGATTTCAGGAGATTGAATTAACATAAAAAATAATCCTAATTTAGTAAAAATGACAATAAGTGTACGGAAAGTCACGCCTTTTCAATGCACCTTAATTTTTTATTTTGACATAGGCCTAACATTAAGTGCAGTTTTTGCCCCACGTTGTTGTGTCGTCCTATATATAAACTTGTAGTTGAAGTATTCTAGGTGTTTGCCTACACGTCTATTACCGTTCAGAGTGGTCACTCTGATTACACTCCAGATAAGATGTGCAGGGGAGGTGAACGGGTAAAATGCGTGCCGAAAGAGTGCAGCAAGTAAAATTACCCCAACAGCATTCAACGTGAAAATGACCAAGAAAATTCTTAATGTGATCAATACATTTTACCCTTCTCTGGGGTTTAGTTGTCTGTCTGTCTGTCAGCTGATAACTGTTTCATTTTTATTCAGTGAGACGCGCTTCATGCACACACACACACACAAACACACACGCACACATACACACAAGCAAAAGTTAAACTATATCTTTCGGCCAAAATGCAGGAATAGATCCCAAATGAACTGAAGAATTCAGTTTGCGCTTTACATGTACAACCACCCGCCTTCAGCCCCATACTATCACTGTAGGCTGTGAGAACGTCCTTATATACAGAACATCTGGTGTAACTTTTCTCAGGTAGAGGTTAGGACTACATATGTTTGATCAACATGTCTGTTTTCTCCTTGCAAACAGAAGCGACATATTTATCCGATAAAATAGAAAAAAACTGATACTGCAAGGTATCTGTCAGCAATGCAACTCAGCTATGCTAATCAAACTATGCCAGATTAAAAAAAGACGAGATCATTGATGAAAAAATTAATAAAAAGTAATAGTCGTGGGTTTCTCGATATTCGATCTTGTTTTATCTGAGTGTACGTGATAAGCGGTTATGATTCATGAACAAGTTCTCTCTCTCTCTCTCTCTCTCGCGCGCGCGCCCGCGCTTTCTCATTCTTTTCATAAACTGATTTTGAAAAACAAACACGTTTACATTCCAAAAGGCCAATTAATGTCGGCGACACGGACGTTCTACATTTCAAAGACAACGTTTTTGTCAAGACAACGTTTTAGGATCAAATGACCCTCCGTTAGCACGCATTGTATGCTAATCTACACGGTATGCGAGAAGGTTGGCGGTAGTTTTGGTATATCTTAACCCAATCACTTCACTTTCTATTAGTACCTCATTCATTTTAATTTTACGGGACAATCTCATGTTAGATAAAACAACAAATATGCAACGCTTAATGAACTGAGCGTTTTTTATTTGACAAAATTTGATTTTTTTTTTTCAATCAGTGTGATTGACATAACGTGATTGACATTAAGAGGAGCTGGCAGAATGTGTTACCACAGTTGATTTATGTCTTCTCATGCCGCTTACAGCAGCTCTGAACCCTGAAAACATGCAGCTCGCGATAACCTCGTCTTTGAAGCCGTTGTAGACATGGAGTCCACACCAATCACATTAAATAAGATGTGTTTCCCGATCAGCTGATCGAAATGATCAGCACATTAACTCGTGCACACGTTTCAAACACTCCTCAGTGAATTTTAGAGATAAAGGGTCTGTTTGCACAGTTTGGGACGCCTGCTGCATGAGAACTCGGTCAATTGACGGTGACAGTGAGGCGACTGCACGGCACAGAGCAACTGGCCGAGCTCTCTGAGCGCCTGATTATCGTTTCGAAGGGCTCTCCTTTTTTGAGGGAGACTTGTTCAGTTTTTCTTGGTGATAATTCGAGATCACGCTGAAGTTTTGCTATACACGATCACGTTTCTAAGCATAAAAGAGAAGGGCGATAGAAATAAGTGCTTCAACTTTGCACAGGGACGGCTTGGAGACTTTTTTTCAGTTGAGCAGTTAAGATTCAGAAAGTAATCTCTCTGTCACCGCCATGCCGTTAACGCTACCTGAGACCCTTGCTTCCAGCACCTACTCGTTAAACTATAAAGGCCCGGTGCAAACTGTCAGCTCAGCCTGGTCCATCCACTCCGCCCACAGGTCCAGGTCCCACTTGGAGTTACGGTCAAGAACGGATCTGTCTAAGGACGAGTATCATAAACTTGATGAAAAGATCGATGAACAGGCATCTGAAAGCTCTGGTGACACCTGGGGGCCAGGGGAGGTAGGTGAACTCAGCCAGCCCCCTCTCTCCTCTCTCTCTCTCTCTCTCTCTCTCTCTTTTGATCTTAATTATCACCCCCTATCACATCTATGTCATCTTCATTGATTTGTCATTCTGCTTATCCTTCTGAATTTTGAATTATTTAGTAGTTGGTAAAAATGGACTGAAAACAGAAATTAAAGGCTTGTGAAGGAGCATATCTCGGGCCTACATGTGACTGTAGGTCCCTGCATGTATCATATCAGTGCAGAGGCTGATTATCCTGAAATGATTTCTCCGTCTAGTCTGGGAAGTGTCGCAAACTGAATCGTTTACGTGTTCTCACGTCAGTTATTCCAGGACTTAACTAATTGTCGTTTAATTACTATCATGTTTGTTTGAAAAGAGAAATTGGTTATTGGAGTTGAGTCACAGAGTGTTCTTGTAGAAGAAGTCTGTCCAATGAATAAACTACCACGTGGTGGAGGGGCCTTGTATAAGTGTCACCTAGGATTGCGCAAGGACATAGCCCATGCTTTGTCCATGCTTTTTACAGAAGTATGTAAAAAAAAAGTGGTACTAGCTTCTGATAACCTCCAGAGATAACTGGGCAAGTGACCTAGTTTCTAAGGTATTTGGACAAAGGTTAAGCAAAAGAAATTATTCAACGCCAGCCTCGTTTGATTTGACTCTTTTCCAAGGTGACCACACCTGTTTGTTTAAATTGAGTAGCTTGATACAAGAAGATAGAATCCAGTTTGTACAAGTCATATTGTGCGACAAAAAGTATGTGCATTAAATTTTTTTTCAATCAAAGCAGAACTATCATGTGTAGTTAAAAGTGAGAAGCATATATATCGCGGTTTTTAATGCCAGAGACCGCTTGGGCTTGACCATAAGCATTATTATGGAAGTATTTTTGTGCACAGAAAACTTGCGTCAGCACAGAATTAAACGCGTGGTCTTAGCTGTCATGTGGAGAGAGACGACTTGCACTGAGCAAGCAGGCGCACTGTAAGCTAACATAGATAAGACCTCACTGGAAAGGCTACCGTTGATATAACCTTCATATATTTAACCTAGCTGTGTAAATTTACAACCAATCAGTTTACCATTTACATTTCGATAAATGAGCGTTATTATCCAACCCTATAATAGGCTATCAGATCATCAGTCTGGTGCTCAGTTTACATATGTAGGTGTCTTCATACGAGATAGATACTCGAGGTGCATTTTCCAGTTCTTTTTATGACGGGTGAATCAATTCTGTACTATATCACGGACACTGTGTTTACGGTGACTATCTCCCCCAACAGATAGGTTAGACTGGCTTCTTGTGGATAGGACCGTTTGATAAGATGGTGCGGAACTGTAAATGTTCATTTAGACACGAGGTGCACCGAGGCTTCTTATTAAAACCAACATAAATTCCATGGTTGTGTAAAAGGGAAAGTTGCACCCCCGCCAAAGCTATCCTCTCTTTTCTGTTTTTATTAGTGTCACATTCGTGTTTATTCTGTAATTTTCTTAGAGAAAAAAGGGGTTCATTGCATCCCATCACACCCTCTCTCTCTCTCTCTCTCAGCCCAACTCGTGGTCTGATTTTGCCACGTGATTGTTCGGCTCTGTTAACTGCACGCCTGATGAGAAATTAGTATGAAATTTAACCAAAGACTACAAGTCACTATTTCTATCACGCAGGGCAGATAACACTTGTACGCCGTCATCAAGAGCTAAGATGCATTTGTCTGAGTCTCGTTTTTCATCTTATTTTATCTTTCAAAGTATATCAAGTACATTACGTGAAGAATAATTTTTATCCAGTTAGACTAAACATTTATATAAGTGATTTACACGAGCCCAGCCTGTCCATTAAGGCTTCCATTCAATGCTGTAGAGAAGTGACGCGGGTACAGCCGTCGCATTTATTTCTTCCCAGCGTATTGTATCAGCCTGCTGAGAGGGACAAAAATTATAAATAGGGGTATTTCATATTGTTCATGTCACATGCTCCCGCCAGCTGTAATTAATGGTAATGACTTCACATCATGCTTCATGTCTCATAATAAAGTATTGCTGTCAGAAGTATCCAGACGTCATTTTTCTTGCTGCAATGATATTGCACTTGGTGAATGCAGGATATCGAAAAAAGGATACCCTTTTTTGTGAGTGATTGAGAGTCACTCCCGCCCCTCCCTTTGGAAACTAAGGTATACATGACTACCCCCCCCCCCCTTCGTACCTTCGCAGATATGTATCTGTACAGAATTTCTATTTATTTTATTTAGTGTGTGTGTGTGTGTGTGTGTGTGTGTGTGTGTGTATTTGTTGAGAGTGTGACACTGTATGGCGACACTTACTGCCGTAGACAATACGTCCTCGTATCTATATTTATATTATGTTATTATGTTGTTTTTGCTCGAGCAGGCCTTGGTTGTAAGATCATGCGGGCGGTATCCAACTAAATACGTTTTACATTTAGGGGCGAATTATTTCCGCGAAGAAATACTTCACGGAACGGGTTTTTAAGGGGCATTTCATACTTTTTTTTTCATTTATCAGTGTCGAGTTTTCCAGATAATTTTGTGAATTTCAGTGGCTCAATACCAAGGATAAACATTTTCATCTCCCATCAAATTTAAACTCAAAATTCTATTTCATTTTTACAATTATTTAAATTCAATCCTTCTGATATATCTTTGAGTCATAATAGGATTTTATTATTCTTATTCTTATATAATACAAACTAGGCCCGTACTACAGGGTGACCAGCAGGGTTGTTATCTAGAGGAAGAGTGAATATCAGAATGCTTTGTGTCTGATGGCACATCTATACCTCTAACGGATCCGGAATATTGGAACAACGTAATGATTTATGGTGAGGCCGATGTTTTATTTCCTATTGATCTCAATTTACATGAGTGCCTGGAGTTGGTGACAGTGTCAAATAGTGGATGTTATATTCACTGTGTGTTTTTTTTTTTCACTGTAGGTTTAGTTATAGGTAGCTACATGAAAACTAATCTTTCTCAAAATGAAGGAGCATTTGCATTTTTTTGTGTGACTAAAGTAAATTTACAGCATTCTGTGTACATGCAACCTGGTATTAAAACCATCATAAAGAGACGGTCATGTGTTTAACAGTTATCTCCTGTATCCTAAATGACCTTTTTTTATAGAAGCCATGTATTTTATTAAAACACATGGCACAAATGGATTACATGGATTAGAAAAATAACCGTCTTCAACCTGACGTCTTATCCATAGCCAAGTTCAACTCTCTTCTAAATCGAAAGTGACCGTGTTCATTCAGAAATGCGCATCCGATCTTCTCGTAGTATATACTATCATTATAGTGTCTTTGTACAGTTTTCTATTATTTGTCTAATATCTTAATTTAGAGAAAAATACGCACAATAATTAGAAACAAAAAAAAAGTTGTCAGCAAATTTAAAGCACAATAACAGTAAACTAGTGGGTACTAAAATAACATCGTAGTGTGCATTGGTATTTTAGGTATACCCATGAGCAAATAAAACTACAGTGCCTTATTTTGTTTCTACTTAGCACTCAGAAACAAACACGGTTTTATTCCCCCATTCCGCGTGCCTCGTACTGGTTGGTTGTCGTGTTCAGCATAATAATGATATAGTAAACATTTGTAACGATATACACGAGCAAGTGTGTGCGCGTTTTTAAATTCACTGCGCGCATTGACTTGGTTAAATAGAACAAATGATCTTAACGATTTACAGTTGTTTTTGTATACGTAAGCCTTGTTACACCACGGTGTTTTGATTGGTTCATGCGGCTAGCATGGAGGAGAGATCGATCGATACCGACGCATAATACACGCCGTATACTCTCTAATGAATACGGCCTTCAGTGCAAGCTGCATAATGTACTCTATGGCTGAGTAAGGTCGTGAAGGACGCCAGTGCTGGTTACACGGAGGAGTTGTATCTCGGTGGGGTTTGAAGGCAATTAAGACGGTATCTCAGGGTTCACGATGGAGGGTTCTGGTACAGATCCAGTGTTAACGGAAAGGTTGAAGGTATGTGATGGTTTGAGAGGTGACGTCTCTTCTCTGTGTTGACTTTCCAGCGTGCTGTGTAGGTAGATAGCTGTGTCATTGAGATTTAACCTTCCCAATGTTTTTAGCTCGACCTCTGTGAAAATACGTATTGTGTGGTATGTGCTGTCAACAGCCGCCGCTCCCGCCACGATATAACTGCCAGGCGGTTATGTCCTGATTAATACACACACCTGTAGTAAAACACCACAGTTAATAGTAAACCGATACTACACCAAACCTCTGTTGTACTAAGGTAAATATTTTATGGGTTTTCATGCTTGTGTATGGGCAAGGTACGTACTTGAGCTAAACACCGTACATGTTGAAGTATGGGTATGTGTAGTTGGTGACACAGTAAATTGCCGCTATTCTAGTTTTTTAAACACTGTTTTTACTCCATCCTGTTTAAACAGGATATAAAGTAGGACTTGACACTTTATGTTATTCCTTAGCCGTGCCCTTAAGCGGACGCTCGCCCGAAGCTCTAATCAATCGCATTAATCAAAATACAGTGGCAGTAGCTCAATCTGGCTTTCCTAGTCGGACCAGGAAGGTCGGACTCTGTTAATAAGTTCACTGTTCATAGGGTGCTAGTTCTCTCTGATCATAAGGTGCTAGAACCCTCTACCAGGGTGGCAGATATTATAGGCACATATTTCACATTTAGAAGATTGACCGTATTAAGCCAGATACATTATCTGTTAATATGTAGTGAAAATCAATCTGTTGCCCTGGTAAAGGGTAGGGCGCTCGTTTTCACTGTACATAGGGCGCTAGTTTTTAGAGGCATGCTCTCAACAGTCGCTGGAACTGAGGGTGGAGCAGCTAGACTTGCACAAGAAAGTCGCTGTTTTGTATTTAGTGAACTACCCTGAGGCCTGGAGTCTAATAAAACACATTTCTTTACACTGCATCCTGAGAGGACCTAGTTTCAATAGCGGTGGCGAGGTACGTGTGAGTGAATCACAGCGGATGCAAAGAAGATGGATTTACGTAACATGTGGTTTTCTTGTGCGATCATGTTTGTCAAAGTTTATGTACATTGGACTTGACGCTCCAGTTGAATAAGTATACGGCTTTAAGGAATCGATGGATGTTGTACTGTGATTTCTTGCTTTAAGTTTGAATTCTCCAGCAAATAAATCAGGGTGCGCTAGTAGTCTGTTACAAAATAATTGTATGCTCGTACTTTAATTGTGTATACTATTTTAGGAGCCACTGATGTCAGAGGGTAGTCTGACTAACTCCTTTATGTCTCCTTATTAACCCAAGCGAAAATTTAAGTGAACGACAAACACAAATATGGTGTTCAAAATATGGCCGGTGACGGCCGCTTTTATTGAAAGGTCCCTCTAGTAAAAGAAAAGTGTAAAGTTATTATAAAGCATTAGATAATGTTCAGTAAAATTAAAATTGCGCGATGTTACAGCATAAATGATAAATATCCAAACAAATAGTGCACATATTTACATTTGTGGGGTTGCAAAGAGGCCCTATACGGACAATGTAGCATTAAACGGAGCCGTGATTGCCAAATCTACTTTTCTGCTTCATTTTCTATCACAAACCCTGACTGACACTTGCCTCGCGTCCTTGTCGGGGCGCAATAAGGAATATTTAGTTCAGAATTGTAGTGATACGGGCTGGTTATACATAATTCGCACACACACCCAGGAGTCAGCAAGGATCAGCAAGGTGCACGTACATGTACATCTGCACCTAGAGCTCAGGATGACAAACTCGTCAGGCATTCCAGTAACAACAGGTGCGCACTGCTGGCGACTCGAGGCTGATACATGTTTTATAGTGGGTGCACACAGGGTGCAAAAATATGTATTTTTCCCGACCTTGGACACGGGAATATCCCACTCCCGGCTACTACCATTGTGACTTAAGCAAGCGGGATGTGCTAGCTGAACTCCAGGGGTCTTCTCTCTGGCTGATATAATCCTGGTCCTATTGCGATTCTGTGGAGACTCTAGTTTTGTTTTGCCACATATCACACCTGGGCATCAGCTTATTGGGAGGAAAAAATTAAGTAATCGCATCGTATCATAGCAACTTTAGTTCTCTTCCCGCAGATGTTGTATGTACATTATTTACATAATCGCACTGTTGACAAGTGTATAGAAAGCACACAGTGCAGACAGGCAAATCCAATGTAAAGCAAATCTGGGTGGGCTTGAGGAGGATTTCGTAGAGAGAGTTAGGTTGGCGTACTTTTTTCCCTTTCAGGCGGATGGTTACAAAAAATTAATGAATAGATAAAAACTCACCAAATCAACTTGAAGTTAAAAGCTGCATCAAACACTTGGAACATACTATAGTACCAAAAAAAATGTGTATACATTTTATCAGCTCTCTTTCAAATTAAACGAAAACATTCTCAAATAAGAAAAACAAACATTAGACATTTTAAATAGTCATTATGCAAGAAAAAAATATTATTAGCCTAAGTAAATTAGTCTAGCAGGCTGTGCCGCCAGCATGGGTTGAGGTGTATGTAAACTGAGGTATTAGATCTGGCCTCCTAGGAATTGCCTGCTTCTCACATCTATAGGTCAGTCTTCTACATTTGTGGTGTCCATTTACGTACGTTCACCTCAAGGAAAGCCGTTGGTTGAAGTCTTGTATTTACCTGCCCATCCTTGGCTTGGCCTGCCCGACTGTTTATCTGATGTTGATGGTTATTTTCGCTTTCTTATTTCATTTTTTCCTTACATTTCTTTCTTTTATTTCTACAGTTAGTATAACCTTCTCCTGGCCTTCATCGCCCCCCCCCCCCCTCTCTCTTTCTCTCTCTCTCTCCACAGCTGAAATGCTAGAAAAGCAATTCTAATATATTTCCCCACCACAACACGAGACAAACTCGAGTCGTAAGAAAAAACGTCAAAGAGATGACAGGACTGTATGGTCAGAGATATTAAGATGACATTCATGACCTACCCATTTCATGCTTGACTCCTGCCTGTGTCCGGCCATACCTGCTAACAACCCACCCGTGACCATGACGTGTGACATGTCCACTGGTTAACTGTGACAGAAGGGACAAATCGCCAGAGAAAGTGCCTTCAATCACATTCTAATCTTTTCAAAAAGTTATTCACTTACACTAGCTAGGGAGATTGACTAAATATGAAAGCAGCACGTTTTTCTACGGTAAAGCGCTCTGGTTCAGCGTAAGCAAGGACCTGAAGTGCTATGGTTTTGATTTTTTCTTTCGAATCAGGACGGACACCCTGTATTTGGTGTACGTGTTTTGCGAAAAGTCCTACACGCTTTCGGTGACAGTTAGTCTGGGACTTGCACTGAAGTAGACACGTATATGACACTGTATATGGTGTATTGACTGCGATAGTCTGGCGTCGCAATAGATTTGTGGGTCTAACTTGATATGATGCGATGCACTGTGAGCTCACTTTCACACAACGAACAAACATCGTGTGATGCACGTTCACAACAGTCTTACTTATGCTGCACTCAAATACACTTTGAACGTGACATCTTTCACTTGCATCCAGCTATAAATTAAACAACATCACGAAACTTCTCAAATAAAAAATATCAGAAGATTCCAATAATTATTTTAATTTCATGTAATTTATCAGTGTTTAAGAGGATAGTGTTGTACAGTCAGCAGCTTCTTGCGACCAGGCACTGTTGTCGTCACTTGGGTGAGCAATGCGGCTCTTCTGTATTTTTTACACGACTGGCGGACGTTGACAAAGTAAATGATGGCATTCTTTTTTTTTAATAAGAGGAATGACTTTGATATAGTGTTTTGTTTACTACATACGCAAAGCGGTTGAATTGCGGAACTTCCTTGACAAATACTGCTCTCTGACCCCAGGGTGCGCTAGTAGTCTGTTACCAAAATGTTGCCCATAGTGTGATTGTGTGTTGTATTTTAGATATCAGAGGGTGAAAAATACATGTCTTTTTAGTATAAACTGTGTACATTCAAGACTGGAACTGATCATTTTCATGTTATGTCATTTTAAAAGAGAATTTATAACTTAAAGGATATACTGCTCTACCACAGAAATGCATTCTTCATTGTCGTATTCTTCTGCCTGATTGAAAAAAAAATACTTGGACAAAATATACGTAGAGTAGAAATAGTTTGCGATATAAATAATCGTTTTCCTGTTTAAAAAATCCCCGACGACGGTAATGTTTCGTCCTTCTTAACTGACAGCATCTCCATGTACATATATGTTGTCAAAGTCTTAGTATGACAGACATTAGGCACCTTAAGATTTTGTTGATACGCATAAAAGATACAATAAAAAAAAACTCTTATGATAGTTGTTGACTGGAGCACTGACTTGATAAGAAATGGGTGTCGTCACTGACCCCAGTTTTCACACGACCATATACTACTAGTAGTCTACTGACAGCCAACTGATCACTGTGACATTGAGGACCAGCCACAGTCAGCTGACAACACACATTTTAGACCTGGAGGGGCACAGCGACATTTTACATTCAAAGTACTCTAAATTTAGGTTAAAAGTCAGACACAGTTAGTTTGAAGTTGACACGTCTACCACATTTGATACCCGAAACCTGGCAAATTTACTGTCCTAAAAAAGCGGTTATCTTCATGCAACTTCATGTACTATGCAACGTTGGCTGACCTAGTTGGAACTTAAATTGAAGCAAGAAGTAGACCATAACTCGTGTGAAAAATTATTACTAATCCCGAGTCTCAAAAATGAGGGGGTAAAAACAATTCTCTCCCTTCACGGTATCCAAGATCTGCAAACCTGCTCAGGATTTTAAATCCCATGGGCAGCTTTACAAAATGCCAATTGCACACCGTGCTAATCACTGGTTTTGTGAGCTACTGGACTGTTAACCCCAGTCGATGGTCTTCCCAATATTCCTGTCAAATTATCTTTCAAATTGCTGTTGCAGAACGCACACAGGAGATATTAATGAATAATGGGAATTCGTTTTATAGCGATGTTTGGTTGATAAAAGCTTTAATGGAAATGGGTGTAAAGGACTGGAAAAGACTATAGAGCATTTCGTAATTGCACAGTTCTCACAGGTTGGTGCAGGATATTAGAAGCTATCGCTTTTCTCCCCCCCCCCTCCCCC
>NW_019775562.1:21753-87566 GCF_001039355.2 Lingula anatina | reverse complement strand
CATAAAACAAACCTGGATATGTCTCCCTGGGGTTCTCTGGCCTGTGTGGAAACATAGTGGGTTAAATATTCGCCCTGCCCTCTTCGGGGCCTGTGTTTATACCACAAGCTACTAGCTCTTCAATAGTCTATACGGTCGTGTGTACATTGATATAACTAAAAGACGTGGTAGATTATCTTAAAATAAATGTGAACATATAATGTCCTCTCTACAACCCCCCCCCCCCCTCTACAACGTCCTCTCTACAACACCTTTAAAACAGCTACTCCTCATGGTGCAAAATGTTGACAATGTGAAATCACATTTGATGTATACGTTAAGATTAATTATTTATTTAAACCCTATATTTTTTTTTCTTTTCTTTTTCTGCCTAAACGACTTCAAAATTTTAACTTAAAATATAAATCCAAAACCAATAAAATGTATATTGAAACAAACTGTTAAAAAATTGCTAACGTTAGAATGCCGTCAACTGGTGGCGGTGGACACACACACACACACGATTGCTTCCCCTTGGAGTAGAGAACACTTGGAATGCTGTGGTAGTCTTTACCAATCGATATGTAATTTAGACATTGAATGATTTATTTTTTCGAGGAGATGAACCACTTTATGTATGTGTTTGTAATTGTGCATACAGTCCAGGTCTCGCCACTGAAAGTGGTGTTATTCAGTTTGATTATTTTCAATCTGAGTGTGGTTGCGGGGCTCGAGCCGTTATTGAGATCGATTATTATCCAACTATCTAGTTATGTTGTTGTGGATCTCACAACTTCGGACAATGTATTCATCTCTTTAATTTATTTATTCATTTATTTATTTATTTGTTTGTTTGTTTGTTTGTTAAATTAGTTATCGAACTGATGAAATGACTACGGTATATTTCTCGCCTAATTACATTGCCAAACCATTTGTTAATTCGAGATACATTGGCCAAGAATGTATAATCGTTGCACAACATTTGCGCAGAGTTCGAATTTATTTTTTCCCTATCTTCTTGTTGCTAGACCTAAAGGGAAAACTCCCTCTGAATAAGTTTATGTTGTTTTCATTAAAGAAAAGTTAGGTTATTAATTCCACGTGGATTTTAAAAGTAGGTTAAGTATAAGTCAAAATGAGAATGGGATATTGTTTATCACGTATGTGAAATGATGGATATGAGAATTCCGCGGAATAGGTCTCCTTACTGTATTAGTAGCATACCGTCACACACAGGGACAGACGACCGCTGTCACATCACAGAATATATACTGGGTACACCTGGACTTGTGACACCAGCACTGTTTACACTGGATTTGAACCGACCCATCTTGGCAGACCAGATCATAATTAGTATAATATTATAGACTAGCGAGCAAATCTAACCTCTCTGTAGCTGCACTATTGTAATATAACTTGTAAAAAAATCGCATGTTGTTAGAAAGGAGTGTGTCTTTCTAGGTTAGACCAACCCCCTCTTCTACAAACAGACCCTTATTTTTTCCCGCAGTGATGCACATGTTCGAGGTGAATTCATTGACAGAGTGATACTTCTAAATAAAAAAACACAAACACAGTAGTTTATTGTTCTTTTGATAGGGGGCGCTGGTTAATTCGTCCTGGTAAGTCAGTCACTGTCGTCGACAAATTAGAAAAAAAAACAGTCGGTTTAAAAACACTGTAATCCTTCAGGTATCTATTTATTTTACTCAATCATATACGTAGTGACATATCCCCCAAAACGTTTATTTATTTAATGGCATACATGTACTCTTGATGATCAATATCCAATATATGTCCCAGTCCATACGACCCACGCCCATTATAATACATATACATAATCTGAGGACATGCTAAGGCGTTGCCATTTAGAAATATCACATATTTCCTGGAAGGCAGATGTCACCATTGTATTCTAGTTGTACAGTTGACTTCGGTATTGTTGGAGTGCCAAGCTTGAGAGAGTGGAGTTTATATGGTGGTTTTTTAATAACATGCATCGCTTTGTTCAAGTTATTGCTACGTGCCAGACAGCATTTTGTGTCTTTCAATTATAATGATATATATTCTTCTTCATGGCGGACACATGACTGCACGCATCCACGTCGAGCAGTTCAGTTTTTTTTTCTCTTCATGATGCTACCCAAAGAAATATACAAGTGTCACCGCCAAATGTAATTGCCATTCCGGAAAAGAAATATAAATCCTATAAACGCTAGGAGTGAATAAAGGCCCAGTATTCATTGCAAATATAATTGTGCAATCATATCCAACGGGGAAATAACGCCTTTCTTTTGATGGAATTTTAAGAAAGGGTCGGATATGGAATACACGTATATAGAATGTTCAATTATTAAAAGGGAATCAGTGGATAGGGCCTGGCGAATAAAGTAATGATACTGTATTTATCTTTAGCAGGTTATATTATTATCAACTATATTGAAATAGCATACAAACTAAACTTTCAGTGTGGCCTGGCAGAGCGAGAATTTTACTTTTGTGGCATGGATATAGTGTTATTATTTCACGGTATTGTTATGAACATAAGGGTCACCACAGGTCAATGGTTTGTTGTGCTGGAATGTTAGTTACGTGTAAACCTCCACAGGTTAGGGTCACTGGGTACGGCGGGGAAAACCACAGATATATATTTTGTATTTACATTGTACAGTCAGAGTCTCCTTTTTGCACTCCTGTTGCCTAGCCACCCCCCTTGCCATCCCCTGCCCCCCGTGCCATCCCCTGCCCTGCCACCCCCCTTGCCATCCCCTGCCCCCCGTGCCATCCCCTGCCCTGCCCCCCCGTGCCATCCCCTGACCTGCCCCCATGGTAGGGGAGGTGGAGGCAGGTTGTCCTCCTCCCAGAAATCACTGATGTAGATGTACCATACCTTCTATATTTTTCTCGAAACAACACGTCCGGGGAAATACCTGTAGGGTTTGGGCCCCTTTTCGTCATATAAATATTATAAATTCATGGAGAAGCGAGGCAAAATGACGAAAAGCAACCTTGTTCACCAAATGGGATCTCCTGACCTCCTCCCCCCACCCAACAGAGCATTGACTTACTGGTTTTCTTTGCAAGTTGTCCTCTCCTTGTGTTAGTATGTCCACTGGTCGTTACTGCCAGATGTTCATATTCCTCCTCTCTGTTTAAGCTTCTCTGAGTCTACACTGAACACGTGGACAGCACAAGGTGAGGTCTAGACGGGGGCAGCTGGTGCACCACCCTATCCTCATTAGCTCTCCTAGAACACCACTGCATGCCGACCATCCCAGAAATGGGAGTCGCATTTTCATGGAAATACCAGTAATCCCCCTGGTAGTAATGGTTAGGATGCGTCGGTGAAGATACTGTATGAACTCTAAGACTATCAAGACTTTTGAAATTTGATGACAGAAATTTTAATTGTTTTAATTAATGTATATTGAAGTAACGGAACATTTGATTAACCACAATCTGGAATCCGCTCGTCAGTGAGACGAGTGTACATTATTTATTGTTTTGCTATACAGTGTGTTGTACTGGATGACCTGTCCTGTACACATTGTGCTGTGTATACAGACATAGCTAACCAAATAAAACAGCCGCTACATCACCACTAGAGGTTTGAGTAGTCCACATTTAAGTCAGACAGTAATTTAACGAGTCCATGAACACCAACACATTTGTTACTCAGTAAATAATTCTAATCATTATTTAACAGACATCTTGACAGGTAAATTGCTGAATTTTCATCTAATCAAAATACAGGTGTTTAAATATGTGTTACTCCTGGGCGATGTGACATTGAGAAAGTAGGACTGTTGATGTCGCCATTACTTCGTGTAGGATTCGTCAACTTGTTCCGTTTGATGAATTACAACTTTTCCTCCCCTGGTCTGTATTTGACATGCATGCACGCGCTCATGTGTATGTGTGTGTGTGTGGGGGGGGGGGGGCAGACCTAGCACCAAACACAAGCTCATTTACCACATTCATTCATGTAGCTACTGTCCACCTTCCATCACTATGGAGTCATCATTCTCTCTCTCCCTATTATGTCCATATAACTTGTTTAGATTTGTAATATAACTATAGTTTAGATTTGTAATATAACTATGCGTTTATCATTCTCTCTCACTATTATGTCCATATAACTTGTTTAGATTTGTAATATAAGATGTTACCTTTTACTTCTTGTATCTATAGGTGACAGCGACTCGTATTGCTCCACAATTTGTGAAGCAATCAGAAAACGGATTGACAAAGGAATTATTTGAGTAATCTGTGACAAATCATTAGTTTTTATTTAACTTTAAATCATTATGTAACGAAACGGCACGCGCTGTTTACTGAATTCAGAATTCAATACCTTATCTGAGTTTTCATACCCATTAGGACTTCACCGTGGTTTATGTTTGCGTGTCTTAAGCCACATAGAAGGTTAAGTTAATGTGGTTGTTTTGGTCTGACCCCCTCCACCTCTCACCACCCCTGCACGTACCTCACGGCACATGGACGGTATTTGGTAATCAGTGCCGCCTGAACCGGTTCTCGTTGACCGGTGTCCAAAGATTGTACATGTGACACGCGACTCCCCTGGAGATCGGGCCTTCTGTTTTGTACTGTAAAGGGTTTTCCAAGGAAATTTGTTAGGTTTAATTTTGTGCCAGTCTTTATCATGATACAGTGATGCAAATACCGCACAATGATTTACATTGTATACCCCCCCCCCCCCAACTAACCAACACACGCACCCAAAAGAATATACATATGGCACGACAAGAAGAAAGGCAAAAAGGGAAGAAAGATTAAAGTGAGACAAATTGAAAAGTATCATAGTTGTAACCCGCATGTTTTACCCTGATAATGCAATGCAAAGGCCTCCATACGAAATATCTTTAAAAACCCCGCTTGAAACAGCAGTATTAACAGATCAATATATGGAGAGGCTGACGCAATGAGCCCATTAGGGAAATTATTTGGATTTTTTATACTTCAGCGATACGATATTAATATCATCAAATTTAATAACAGCTTTAGGGGTAATGCAAAACGTGATTTGTGTCTGCTACTAATGTTTGTGGTTTTCATCATGTAATTGCATTCAAATCCTCGACAACCGTCAGGTCACACGGGGAATAGAAGGAAAATAGGACGATTTCGTCATCCACAGCAATGTCAGCCTCTCAACCAATCAGTAGGGCGTAATTCGACCAAGCCTCCAAATTATTGATTTTTAACTGACGCAGTAGCCGTTATTAGTGAATTAGGGGATTCCCGACTGACATTTAACTTGGCTCTTTGCCAGGCTAAATATTCCCTGAAGACCACTGAGATGTCTGTGTCTGATACCAGTGTTGTAAGAGAACCTGTTCCCGTAGACTTTCAGGGGCGGTTATCAGTCATGTGCCATGTACAGAGTTGTAGGCGATTCTGGCTTCCTTGAGAGAGATGTCGAGTGGTTTGATCTCTCTACTGAAAGTATTACAGCAAATGTGAAAGTTAAGACTGTTGTTACCTTATGGCAATACCAAATGCTTTTTGTAGTTCAAAAAATGTGTACCGGAAAGAAAGAATAAAACTTCTGTGATATATGTATCATTATGAATGAAGTAACGTCAATGTTGAGTAGAAGGGTGTGGCTGGAGTGGCCTCTTGTGTAATTCAACTATCACACTCCCAGGTGGTGAGACACGGGGGTGGTGTGTCAGGAAGAGTGTTCATAGTACCGTGGCCAGGTAGTAGAAAAAAAAAACTAATCACATAACATACCCACGTGTGGTTATAAGGATGGGCGTTATGTTTGAGATTCGTAATATGAATCAATATTGGGACTACTGATTGATAACTAAATTTCACATGCAATTCCAAGTCACGTCGCTATATGCCTGTGTTATCTACACTGTCAGTTTACGAAGACATAATTTCTTACAAGGAACTACTGACTTCAATTTGGGGCCAAACGAGGGTGAGGCCATCTTATATATAAGACAATGGAAAGACAGACACAGTAGCTGAGAACGGTTTTAACATTTTTTTTCAGTCACATTGAGTTTCACGTCCCATATAACGCACCCTGGGTTTGTCATTAAACGCCGTACCTACTAGTACTTCCGTGATACCCCGTCACTGCGCGCCTCAAGAACATTAACCCTGTGACGCCCTGTAACAGTGTATTGTAGATACACCTGAGTGTAGAAATGGGCATTCTCGTAGTCGACCTGGTGGGAGTTGAAATACATGTACTATATGAACATCTTGGCGAACAGTGGGTGACTGACGTAAATCTCTACTGCTTTCACTGACGGCTGTGATACTGTGTTTGTGTGTGCGTACATGTCTTTGTGTTTGTGTGTATTTATGTGCTTGTGTATGTGTGCGCACATGTACATGCACGTGTTTGGGTATGTGTGTATACATACTCGAATAGCAAGCACGCCATGTGCGCCATATATGAAGTAAAACTACCCGCATAGAGACTATATTCATGTTTGTTTGATTATCTGTCGTTGTTTTAAACATGAGCTGAAATGTACAGCCCATAGCAGCTGCGGTCTGCTGCAGTGAGACTAAGCTGTATTAATTTGCTATTGCAGAATAATTGTGGATTCAGCAGTATTTTTTTACATGTCGGTATTTTGAATACATTTTTGATTCGTCGTCCTTAGTTTGAGAGCGTTTATATAACCGTGTTGGCTCGGGCAAATATTCGCTCTTGTTGAGATAAAATTGCTTTCATAATTTTGCTCTAGATCTGAATTTACATATTTTGTCCCAGTTTGAACCGAAGTGCTTTGGAACAGATAAGTGTTAGGACAGCGGTGTTCAAAAAATGCCGGAGATATTACTTACACAGACGACGCGTGTTTGAATTTAAAAAAATATATATGTGACTGAGCTAGGGCCACAAATTAAAAGATGCACACAGTCGCATACTTGGCATTGCTCCTCCACGAGATGTTTTGTTATGCAAAAGGATTGCTATCAATGTCATTAGTGAAACCACAAAAGATGAAGACACAACTTGTTTTATTTCCCTGAAGCCTTAAATCATCAGTCGAGTCATCAAGCCAGGGGAGTAAGGAGCGAGTTTTAATGTGAACGTTAGCTTGGCAGTTGAAGATGGCGGGGAAAATTAAGGAAACCTGTGGTGGATTTCTATCGTGACATGCCTTTATCCATCTTCCAAGTCCCCAAGTTCAAATAAAAAAGGCACGGAGTCTCAACAGGATATATTTTTCGAATAAATTTACAATTAACCATTATGTTCTGATGATGGAATGTATACTAGTATGAAATGTATCCTTCAAACTCGCAACTGTAGTCTGCATGTATTACTTACTTACTTACTTACTTACTTACTTACTTACTATTAATCCTCTTGGAGATTAAAATAAATTAACACGCGTGGAAATATCAGTATTGTGTCCGACGACCATGTGTTACATAACACATATGGGGGTGATGCCCGGAGTTCGTAGCAGGCGGAGACGGGGACATCTTTCAATAAAATATTTTTTTGTTGTTGTTGTTCTGAGAAATCGTACAGTCCAGTGATACTTCCAAAAACTTCCCATCCTGTTTGTTCGTAAATCCCCAGCTTGTTCTTTACGTCTGTCTTCCGGAGTGGGTGAGCAGGAACCAGCTCTATAAGACTCAGTGCCCTTACACTTGTGACCCGTGTGGTAAACAAAACTAGTTTGTAGAGGTTCGGTCTCTAATATCCTTCAAGAAGCTGGGTGTATGCAGTCAATGAAAACATGCTTCTGCCAAACCCACTTTTGACGGGCCCTGTACTTCTTGACAGTGAACTCAGTACATGTCGTGTATTGCTGTATCTAACAGCAACCTTGCTCCAACATTTAGCTGTATGTCCGCTCAATGACAATAAAATAACGGGATATATCCAGTAACAAGCAGTATCCCCATAGACTCATAAGCATTGGTCCTCGTGGTGATGTTATCGGCATAACTGCTGGTCGACTACAACGAGACAAGAGTGTAATTTTAGTTCCAAATTTTAAAAAATTGACAGACAGTACTGTGATAATTCGTACTGCACCGTCTGTCGCTCCTCAGAATACTGTTTGGAGCAGTTAGAGTGTATTTCTCTGCTGTTCACCTTGGCACTCACCTTTCACGCCGTGATCATAAACAGAGCACATGGGCAATGTGATGTCATTATACTAGAACTCATACTGCCGTTATGCTTGTATTTATCTTGCCTGCTGCTGTACAAGTTCTGGACACGTTGACAAGTCTTTCTTGGATTTCTAGATTTACTTTATCAAAACTAAAGAAAAATATAAATAAAAAAAATTTAGAACGATCTTATTTTATGGTCCTTTTTTCTAGGTGTGTCAATCATGACCAATGTTTACCATTATTTACAGGTTTTTCTCACGTTTATTGATAAAATGGCAAAAACATAAAAAACACGTTAATCATATGCCCCCCCCCCCACCCTAATAAAAGAAAAATATGCATAAAGTACAAGAATTGTCATACAGAATGGTGCGTTATTCACATCCCCCCTTTTTTCCAAGAAGGCAGAGGGGTGAGTCACTTTATTTTCACTTTTCACTTTTGTCGTGACAAATTATCTGCTTCGCTTTCTTACTGTTGTATCCGCCTTTCCTGAAAACTGCAAACAACGACATTTATTTTTTTATAAAGTCACTTCCTAAAAAATTAGTTTCACTATGCAACAGTGTAAACGGCATTGTGTCGTAAACGATAGGTCATGTAAAAGGGTCTTAGGACGTTATCTGGAAGTTGATTTCTTGTAAAGCTATTATGTTGTTTTAAATTTTAAAGATTTTGTACGTGATCCCACGATCTTTATGAGAATATTTTATAACACTGAGATTATTTTAAAAAGGTTTCGTCAATGGCAAAACTCATTAGGCCCAAACTAAGAAAAAACTAAAATATGAAGAGTTTTGCTACACAGGATGTTGCCATTGTTATATTAGAAAAATGTGTGACAGCTGAAAATTATGGATTGTCGACTGCACATGCTGCTGTGGGACATGACGCCCCTCTCCGTATCCTTCCACCCTGTGGTCTGTGTTGTCCTTGTGTTCTATACCACCCTGTGGTCTGTGTTGTCCTAGTGTTCTATACCACCCTGTGGTCTGTGTTGTCCTAGTGTTCTATACCACCCTGTGGTCTGTGTTGTCCTAGTGTTCTATACCACCCTGTGGTCTGTGTTGTCCTTGTGTTCTATACCACACTGTGGTGCGGCGCATTATTTCTTTTGAGACTGTCACTGCGACATTACAGATCATGTTACCCACGGTCATGATGCCTGAGACATCAAAACCCCTCCGCAGCCATACGATGTCTGGTCATCTCTGTGATCTTAATAGATCAATCAATAGCTATGGGACCTTGGTCACGATGTAATCTAAGCAAGGTGTGTCTAGAAATGCACATAAGCCCGGCTGATGATCTTCATTTTATAACATGTCGAATACTTTATTTTAAAAACAGTTACAGTAGGTTGACGTTCTCTTTATCACCTAGCTGTGCCATCTGTCTTTTTGACATTAAGTAGATTGTATTTTGTCTTAATCAAAGCTTTGAAACTTGGTAGCTCAGGTCAAAATAAACAATATTAACCCTTTTCCTTAAGATGAAATGCACAAAGCAAAGAAATTGTGACTAGTTTACTTTGTCACTTAAAAATAATATTAAATCGAAAACGTAAGTCAAAGCTTTGAAACAGAAAAAAAAAACGTAAACATTCCAAGCAGAGATCATATTTCAAGTTTTATTTCTGAAACAAAGAACCAATAGGGCACAGATCCACGGATTTACCACCAGATCCACAGGTAAACTAATCCCCAATGTTAACTGACGAAATCAACGCTGTGAATAGCAAGGTATTTGCCCTCCATGACGCGCAGTGACCTTTACTTTCATTCATGCGCAAGTTGTACGGCAGCTTGCATGTGACTGCCACACCTCTGAATACCAGCCAATCAGAGCCTCCGCCGTGAGAACGCCTTCAGTGTCTGATATATTAAACAAAGCCACGTGTATTGCAATCTCCATAACCTACCAAAACATTGGAGACTTCACAGACAGTGATCAGCGCTGACTCGTAACGACTTTTGACCCAGGCCGTTTGGAAGAGTTGAATCTGATAATGACAGCCGAGAAAGTTGCCTTTACACATGACCCAAGACTTAAGGTAAAGCTTTTGTGGCATCGTTAAGTGCGGCGTGTTCTGGATGCACTCAATTATCGGTGTTTTGTTTTTGAGGACACGGTAATCTCACGATCAATCATGAATGAAAATTGTAACCAATCGCTTAGATTTGGTATTTGTATTGGACTCAGTTTTGTTATTGATATTGTCAACAAGCTTTGACTTGACAACGACCAGAATTTATATCGTTAAACTGTCGGTGAGAGATGAGGTGTTAACGTGAAGGTCGTGAATTCCGTGGACGTGTATGCGTTCATACGTGCATACAGAGCGGCTCCGATCCTTTGCCTGTAAATCCCTGTCATATAAGAAAACCTCTCTCTGTGTTCAGGAAATGTGAACAGTTTACTGGGGCAACACTAGGGGAAACGAGGATGTTTTCTTCTGCGTTTTTATTCCAGTCATATTTCGCTCTGTGTCAGTAAGCATGTATGTCAGTATATGAGGGTGATGAAGTCTGCTGTGCTATCGACCAGGCTCAGTTCAGACATCACATCATGAAGATCATTTTAGAAACAGTTAGAACATGTCTGATGTATTCAGGTTGGTTCAGTGGGTTGGTAAAATGAGCGTACAGTGTGTTCACAGACAATTCTTTCTCACATAGCACTAGGTATATTATGTAGAGATTTCATTCGCTGTTGGCGTGATATGTACAGCAGTATTATATAGAAAGATGATCGATTGTCCACCGAGTATGTGGCACATTGCCAACCTGGCTCTCTTTTTACAAAGTACCACCACACAGTGATGTTCCGCTTGGTGAGACACGGGGTCGGTTATAAAACTTAATGCAAGGGGACACCTGGGACTTAGATACAGAAATAGGAAGAAAACAAGTCATTTCCACGTTAAGTGAGATATTGAAACGAAGGCCTGTTTTGTTGTGAATTAATGTAAGGTCTACGATGTAAACGTGCACATTGTTCATGCTGATGGAGACAGTGGTGTCCGTCTGACCCTCTAATACCAGTGAAATGACAGACCTTTATATCCACCAGAAACATACCATGTCACATCTACACCATTTAACGGTGAAAATGTCTCCATTACCGCCATGGAAACAAATGATATTGAGCGTGTCTGCTTATTGCCTCATTATACTGTAGACTAGTCTGAATAATTCAGTTTATTTCTTCCGGTGCTAGCATTTGGTTCAACTTGTACGTGGCAGATATGCGGGCACCGACCCAAACATCTCCCCCATATGAAAACATACTTCAATATATGAAAATGTAAACGATCGAAAATGATTGCGCAATGGATTTACGTGCTCGTTCAGTTCTATATACGGAGCATGCCGCACTCAATAGACTTAACTAGGCGCATTGACCGTCCTGATACTCGGTGGCTATTCTGTATTAATACCGCGCGCCACCTTCATGCAGCTATAACCACAAAACGAGAGAGCAATATGAACATACATATACTAAATCGATATTAGCACTTTTTTCAACTCGTTCAGCACTTAATGACATGCGGCGTCTTGCTTTGGAGGTGTGCCAACTTCGCGTCATCCTATTGGTGGACAAGTATGTAAATTTCATTCATTCTGTAATGTTTCCCGCTTTCAGATGGCAGTGTGTGTATACATACATAATGTATCCTCAGCTGTGCGCCGCCTAAATGTGTGCCATGGCGTGGGCGGCATAAATACGGGAATGTTAAATATAATATAAAGGCGCTGTACGTACATATTATTGTCTGAAATATTTTTGTAAAATGTCTTCATAGGTTGCCTGCATTAATATATGAAGGATTTATTACATCCATTTTAATTAACAAAATTGTACCACCAACTGCAAAAAGTTAGGCAGTGTCAATGTCACCTGGCACTCGACTGGAGACAAGCTCAGAAAAGTGCTCTTAAAACGCATATTAGAACACACAGACATGGTCGGCTAGCTGAAGAGTATTCCAGAGACTCCAGGACGCGTTAGGTGTATCATGTCGCGCTTAAAGCCTGTATAGGAACCATCTAATAATCGTTCTTGCTACATTTTATGGAAGGAAATCCTTAAAGACAAATTTTGTAGAACCAACTTGTATTTGAGTCCACGTTAGCCGTGTTGATATGGCCTTAAAACGTTATACCCCTGTATGATGAACTGAAACATGAAGAGCTTCAGGATAATCATTCCACGTCAGGTTAATAACTGCATTAATGATATTTATGTGACCAAAGTCACCACAGAAGCTTGATTTGTGTAGCTGTAGGTGAAATGAGTTCAATGTGGCTCAAGGTTATAATATACGTGATGGACCTCATCTTTACCATAACTAGCACATCAATACCGATGTGAATATATCTGCATTGACCCCGTATATACTGTACATGATATTCACGTACTGCCCAGTTGTATGTTAGTGTTAGCCTGTGCATTTAAAACTGAAAGATCAGATCCAAAATGGTTTGAAAAATATCCAAAAAGAACTTTACTAACTTTTTTCCCTTTTTTAAATTTGTTTATCAATTGTTTCTATCTTCTACCATTTAATTATATATTTCTTTCTTTTTATTTATTTATTTAATTTTTACTGACACTAAGAAGTAAGAAGGTTGGTTCGCTTGACTTATGCAGTGCTACACGACCCCAGTGTCTACTGCATATGGTTGAGACTGGTGGCGTAGGTCTGCTATGGCATAGAATTAATCCATAACAAGATAAATACCCGTGCACTACGACATATATGATATATACATCAGATATGAAAAAAAACGATTGTTTGACGACCACAGACAGTTACAAGAATTCGAGTCGTGACTGAAAACCATCTAGTTATTGTTTATGACCCTGGTAACCACTGCACAGTGTAGACGACATGTATGACCACCATCTAACGCTACTTGTGGCTAGCCCACACTGAGCTCCTGATGGCGAGTAGTTAACCTGGTACACACTAACCACGTAGAACATCCACCACATCTGGTCACCACAGTCCTAGGACCTGGACACTTTGATGTGGCTTCTATGGACTAGACGATAGTTGCTGACGTCCAGCGAGGACGGTCTTATGACGGCTATTACAATGCGGTTTCTTCTAGGTGTATGAAAATGAAACAGAAAGGCATTTTCGATTTTGAACTGATGTTACCTTAGAGGGAATGTGACTATTTACATGATAAAGGAAAGCATTAATACTGAAAGCAGTCATATGTCGTTGTGTGCATGTAACGTTAAATGTAGTATTTGTTTTTGATAAGCCTCATTTTCCACATACATGTCGCATTTTGTAAACAAAAGCTGACATTTTTTTTAGTAGCACATTGTTTCGTCCCCAGTGCAAATCTTTCACGTTGAAACAGAACTCCACAAATTTCAACTGTTTACTCAATCTCAGTATTTCTGGGGAACAGTTCAGTTCGCGGCCACATTTAGATTCATTTTTTACGCAAGAAACTAAAATATTTTTGCAGAATGTCAACAAACCGTCATCGTGACGATTGTAAGAGCGTTCGATCTACGCGATTTCCTAAAAAATGTAATTTACTTATCAACAAGACATTGACGTCTTACTTTGGCACTGTTTTCTGGTTATAATTTGAACGTCAATCAGATAGGAGCGGTGCTACCCGGTAAACAGTCAACAGCGAGGAGTGACCTCAGTGAAATTGCTCCCGTAAAATCCTATAAACTGATCAGATGATCTTATATGATATGTAGTGTAATTAAAACACCTGGAAGTTTTAAAACCCTAACATTATATTAATATCAGAAAGACGTAAACTGTCAATAAAGCCACCTTAGACTGAAAACGGGAACAGTTAAGGAAGAACCGGAAATGTGTATTCCTTTTTTGGCGTTAATGACAAGAGCACCTTGAATTACTCATAAAGTCGTCTGAAAGTCAAAAGGTAGATCATTCTGGGTGGTAACTTGCACGTCAGCTGCCATTCCTTGCTGTCTAAATTCAACCCCTCACTATGGGGAAGATTGCCCTCCACAGCGATATGTCTTATAATATCACCCAAAAACCATTTATATTCACTTCATATAACTGAGCCTTTTTTTAATTTCATTCAGTCGTGACAGGGATCCATTATCTAATATTTTTGTGACGGGTTGCTGCTATGGATTAAAACTGAACAATCACTTCAAAATTAAATTGCGCATACTGAGAACATTTTATGTGGGGTGATAACCATAAAAAAACGACGAGGAGAGGAGGGTCCTCTCAACCCCACCCCCTCGCTGCTGTTCCTGCCTTTATGACTGACGTGAAGAGAGGAGAAATGGCTGTAAATACTAATAGTTAGAATTATACATTATTCCAGGTAGTAACTACACTCCTATTTGCCAGTTGTTCACAAAACGAATGTGTCAGGGAATTGAGCTAAATAGAGGTTACTCTAGCACCTTATTCCCCGATAAAATTGTCTTGTACAGCCGTACAGATGATGTAATTCTTTGCTAAAGCACTCGTGGGTTTTTTAATGAAATCGCAGGAAAATTTCGTTTTTTTTTGTGAGTTATAGCTCACAGCACAGACAGAAATACTGAGTTCTGCAAAGCCGGTTAAAATAAAATGTTTTGAACTTATTCTCAGAGAAGCAATTTTCAGTTCAATTTTCACAAGACCCAGATTTTGACGTCTGACGTTTTTTAGGTTGTTGTTGTTGTTATTGTAAACCCGCCACAGGCGTCTGGTGATTATGCAAACTATTACAAAGCACAGGTAGCGGTGGGGTGCAAAAGTCGGAGTTCAGACGTATAAATCAAGAAACTACTGAAGAAGAGAACTTCTTGACTTGAGTGTCATTCACACAAGCCCCTTTCCACTGCTGTTCAACTTAAAGCTCGATCTGTTCTGATATTAAACAGGCTTAAAGCCTCAGAATGTCGTAAGGGATACTGAATGCGTTATAAGAAGTGACGTCACACTGTGTGATTACACATCTCTGGAGTTTTGCAATCATCTATCGTAACCAATGCTGATCGAACTGACTTCACTGTTGATCTAGTGTGTAGCCCTGGTGCACAGCTTGTATCGTGTAAATCGGCCTACTCGCTGTGTTGTCGTTCTTTGACTTCGACCTAGACAGTGAACAGGTAGTGCCTATTCATCTTATTCCGCTTGCCGGGATTCATCAATGACATACAGTGAAAAAGCATCTATTCATCTACTTGGGGGACGAAACACACGTAAAAAGGGCTTGTCTCGGCCTAAGTAATGAGACTATCGAGTTCCACAAATGGCGTTGTTCATTTAAAAGTCAAGTTTTATAATAATATGAAGAATGTTTTGGTTATGATGAGATAACAATTACTAAAGCTTTTCGTCACATTCTGCCATATTATGTGTCGTCCAATTCATGGATCATAAGCTTTGAATTGACTCAGTTCATGTGTAGACTCCACACACCCCAATGTTTCCTCATAAGTGATATCGCCAAGCCTATGACATCGGTGAGAGACCAGGATATCAAAAGTGTACTATCGCATGACTGAAGGTTAAGACGGGGTACAGTTATGCAATTACTACATTTCGGGCAGCTCCCTCTGTGCAAACTCATATTTCACGTCTTTAATGAAAGAAAGAATTGCGTCTTTCTACCATCTTTTTAATTCCGACAGGAGATCAACTGTTAATATTTCCACATTATTCTGTTCCAGGGTCGTGTTACTGTCCCGCTGGTAGTGACGGCGTTTGCCGCTGTGATCGGCGGCTCCTTTCCCCATGGTTACAACACAGGTGTGCTCAACGCTCCCCAAGATGTAAGTTGATGCTGCTGTTTTTCACCTTGGTCAGGTGGTTCACGTAACCTTGATAAATGTAGCATTATTGAGACTGACCGCGCTACTGTTATGAACGCTGAAAACGCTTCTTCAAGTTGCGCACAGTGAATCAGGCGATTTGAGAATTATTTCTTTTTGTATCACGACGAGTTACCTGTTTTCACAGTATTACCAAGTCTGATAAGCCAAAAAAAAAATTCCTACAGCAAGTGCATTAATCCAAAAAAGACTGAAATAAATTGTAACGCTTACATGTAGTATGCAAGTTTTTCGACTTGATGCCGTCATTTTACACGGAATGGTTTCAGTAATTATAGTTAATTGAACAATGTGTCCTGTATCTCATTTACAAAAATGTTTTCTCAGCTGTCTACATCCTTTCTCTTTATTTCAGTTAATTATCCAGTTTCTTAACGACACGTATCTAATCCGTACTGGCAATGAACCTGGCAAAGGCATGCTCAACTTTGTCTGGTCGTTCACCGTGGCTATCTACCTGGTCGGCGGCATGTTCGGCGCCTTCAGCGCAGGCTGGTTCGCTGACAGATTCGGGAGGTAGGGTTATAACAGAATAGGGGGAGGGGGACGACAGTGAAATGAGAGAAATAAACTTATATTGAAATATAAGAACGTCCAATAACAGTGGTTAACATGTGTCACTGGTTTTGCGTGTAGCACACGACTGTGGTCACCACCAGGCGACCAGGCGCTAGGGGGAGTGTTGAAACTGTCACCACCCCCTTCTTTGTAAACTGGGGAATGAGATTAATCAGTTCGTCATTGATCATATGGAACAAGCCTTTTATTCAACAGTTCAGTAAAGAGAATGTCTTGGGATAACTATATGATTATGGACTGTCGATATGTTTAGTTCAGTTATCTAAATAACAGTAAATCCCTCTCTTTTTCAGGAAAAAGGCCATCATCATCATGTACATTCCCACCTTCGTAGCCGCTATTTTGTTTGGTCTCTGCGATGTAGCGGAATCGTTTGAGATGTTAATAATTGCTAGGTTTATAGTCGGCTTTGGTTGCGGTAAGTCCTTCATACTCGGCTCGACGCACACTGTGAGACAGTAGCTGAGGTACCGCCTGACGATGTTTGGGCCATCAGTTCAACATGTACGTTGGGGTGAGATTCAAGACGTAGTGAATTATTCACTCGTGTTCTATGTGACAAACTCTCCAAAGATGAGGGAGGAGTTCAAACACCGAGTGTGTGAGACCGGGATTTCAGTCTGCTACATCACAGTGTGTACCGGGCTTAAAGCGCTCTCTGAAAGTGCTGTACAAGTCATGTAACCATCGGCCTTGTTAAAGTAAGCAATGGGGACCCTCTTAAGGATACAATGCCCGCTGATGGCATTTTAAATAACCTTTGTCAAATAGCAACGCACAATGCATTGAGTCACTGCCTCTCTCACCCTCTCTCAAGTACATACAAACAGACATACTATAATACATACTATAATACATACTACTCTCCAGTATAAGTCAAAATAAAGTTAACTTCATCACTCATTTATAGGAATATTCTGCCTATCATAGGTTATATACTCTCTTCGTTTCCGTGGTTTTAGGTCAGTAAGACGACATTTAATAGAATAACTAATCATTAATACTGAATAATGCACTGTTTACCTTCCAACACTCCATAACCCTCTGTCTTGTCTCCCTGCAGGTGCCGGCTCTGGGCTGGTCCCCATGTACATGACGGAGATTGCCCCGGTGAACATCCGTGGCGCTATGGGAGTGCTCCATCAGCTGGCCCTCACCACGGGAATCCTGGTCTCTCAGATCTTTGGACTACGGCAGATACTGGGTAAAAACACTTTGTCATTGTGAATACTGTATGATACAAATTGTTTTTCAAAAGTCCAAGAAATTCTCTTTAGCATGTAATTTTTCAGTTAGTGAATGATGTAAATAAGCTTCAAATTTTGTAGTATATATTCAATTTACGCAAAAAAAAAGTCAACAAAAAGTCTATTCTATCATAGAAATTGCCGTTTAGAAATTGCATATGTGTTCTTATATTTTTCAACATTGAAACGAAATGCATAAAGCAAACTCGATGTATGGTTTGAGATGCCGAAACATCATACACTTGTATTTTAGCAGTTAAACTTCAAAATTTACGTTGTTGTTGTTGTTGATCATGTAGGTAACGAAAATTGGCCCATTTTATTGGCGTTCGTTGGCGTCCCGTGTCTGATCTCCGCATTCATCCTGCCGTGGTTCCCAGACAGTCCCAGGTACACGCTGATTAAACTGAAGAAGGAAAAAGAGGCACAGGAAGGTACATCTTCCCTTTCTATCTGAACACGTTGACGTCTCAGTAGTAGAAAATTTGGTATGATTAAAACATAATTGATACAAAGAAAAAGTCAGCGAAAAAGATCGGTAAATGTTCAGCGTGCCAAGTGTGTAACTATAAGCCTAAGTGCAAACAGTAATTAAGATGTTCTGCGTATCTTCATAATAATAGCAGTCTAAACCAATAGCGAATATACGAGTATACATGTATATACACGATATACGTTCAATTTCTACAGTCATTGTCCATTCGTTGTCCACTTCAGTGTTATTTATAAAATAGCGCTCTATATTTATATAAAATATCTATCATACGCGTGCCAGTTACCCCCCATTATGTACAAGGTATGTCACCTGTGACCTCCTCCTTGTTTCAGCCCTGCAGACGTTCCGTGGCGCCGACCATGACGTGTCTGCTGACATAGAGGAGATGAGACGTGAACAGAAGCAGCTCCAGAAGCAGCCGCCATGGAGTCTGGGCAAGCTGTTCCGCAGCAAGATGCACAGGATGCCCTTTATGTTGGTCAGCGCCCTGGCCCTGGCCCAGCAGCTGTCCGGGATCAATGTGGTAAGTGGAATACTGCAAAACACCCCTTTAGAACAGCATGCAACGTTTAGAGCTTCTTGTATTGACTACCGTACGTTTTTTCTGAAACTCTACTAGAGTCATGTTGACATGATCTAACATGTCTCCTGAGTTTCAGGTGTTCTACTAGAGTAAGGTTGATAATATCTTCCCGTGTTTCAGGTAGAGTGAGGTTGATAATAGTTGAAATATCTCCCATATTTCAGGTGTTCTACTAGAGTGAGGTTGATAATAGTTGAGATGTCTTCCCGTGTTTCAGGTGTTCTACTACTCCAGCTCGGTGTTCAAGGATGCCGGTATTCCTGATGACTACGTGCAGTATGCCACCCTGGGGACTGGTATTATCAACGTTATCATGACAGTGATTAGTGTAAGTATCAGGAGTTTTATATCTTAGTTTAGTAATAAGGGATTATTATCCGATAAAAGAAATAAAATTTGCACAACGTTTTTTCTGATACAAGTTTTCGTTATCTTCTCCCTCTCTCTCTCTCTCTGATGTTGTCTTGTGCAATCATATACACTTGTCAAATGACAATTTTCAATATTCCCATTGATATAAACTAACGTACCTTTAGAATAGGAAGACACAAGTAATTGGCAAAAGAGAAGTTTTAGATAAAAATTATAAAATATTTCTTCAAATGTGTATCGAAATGTTGGTTGGAAACACAGATATGTATAAAACATACCGCCTCTGTTGTCCTGCAGGTGCCGCTGATGGAGAAGTCTGGTCGCCGTATTCTCCTGCTGGGCGGGATGATCCTCATGTTGACCTCTGCTGTCATCATCACTATCGCCCTGAACCTGAAGGACATCCTGCCCTGGATGGCCTACATCTGTGTCATATGTATGCTGCTCTTTGTCATTGGATTTGCCATCGGCTTAGGTAAGATCATTGTCTTCATGGGCCTTCTATTAAAAATATACAAACAGATGGGACAGCTTACGTGTGCATTTTTTTAATCTGTACATATGAGCGGGCAAATAAAACAGAACCCGAAAAAAATAGTTCCAAGAATCCTCAACTATATTGTTAGTATGCTAAGAGGCAATAGGACACATGTTGAATAATACAACAAAGGATGTTTGTACTCTAGCCCATGGATAAATCATAATGTGTCTTTGACTATCTTAAACTAGTCTGATTGGAACTATCTTCAGGTCGTACACGCTGACATAGCAGTCCATTTCAATTAAGCCAGTGGGATAACAAGGCAAACTTTCACCACATCGTGGTAATTTGCAATCACCATCGTAGAGCCAGAGTCTGTTTGCATGACATAAATCTGGCATAAGTCGATCAGTCTGAGCTGATTTTGATCGCGCCATATTTTAAACTTGTTTGTCCTTTCACTCGGTATCTGCAAATTAACCTACTCTCCATGACATGACTCACGGCCTGTATCACCCTGTGTTCAGGAACCTATCTGACTACTTGGTTGCCGCCAACTGTAACACCAGCAAACTGTATGTCCTCTGAAACACAGGGTGTCTGTCTGTTGGCTGGATTATTACACATATGTTGTAGGAATTGACCATTTGAACTGGAGACAGATGTATTACAACTCAGTTATTGATCTCAGTGTGGGGAAAGGCTTCCTGTTATTGTGCACAATGTGGTTGTTTGGCTTCTTTGACCTTCATGTGTATGATGGCAGTTAATGTCAACGAATTACATGTACCCGAAGTTAACGTTACAAAATTAGCGCCCTGTTCTAGAATTGAAAATAAATTGTAAATTGTTTTAATGCTATAATTTGAATACTTTGTGATGCATGTGGAATATTTGATAGATACATGAAGCAGTACAGATACTTGGTTTGTCTGCCGCATCCTAAGACCGTTGTAAACGTAGACCAAACCATGCAATTGTTGTATGACCATTATGTACGTAATAAGCTGCTGTTTTGTTTTGCCCAGGTTCTATCCCGCAGTTTATTGGTGCTGAACTGTTCAAGCAAGGTCCTCGTCCTGCCGCTATGTCGTTCGGTGGAATGTTGAACTGGCTGGCCAACACCCTGGTCGGCATCAGCTACCCTTCCATGGAGGTGAGAGACAAGGGGTGGAGACAGGGGGGGAGGGAGGGACAGGGGGTGGTGACGGGGGGAGGGGGGAGGGAGGGACAGGGGTGTGGAGACGGGGGGAGGGGGGAGGGACAGGGGTGTGGAGTTAAGAAATTGTCATCGGTATGATCAGCTCTAAAAGTTATAAATATAAATATACATTATTCGCATGTTATTGAATTATTTGGGTAGTTAAAGAAGCATTACCTCCATCTGTAATTAGTATTCTACAAATTCCTCTTATTTTTTATGTTTATAATGTGAAGTTATTATGCAATGTTTACCATGCCTATGTACATGATCATGATCCACTGTTCCAGGATGCCATGGGCCCCTACTCCTTCATTGTGTTTGTGGCACTTCTACTCTTCTTTTTGATTCTCATCTGGAAGTTCCTCCCCGAGACCAAAAACAAGAGTTTTGCCGAAATAGCTGCCCACTTTGGGATTAAAGAGGACGAGATGGCGGACGCGGAGGACAACAAAGAATCGGTAGAACTAGTTGAAGCCAATCTTACCACTGTTTAATGCTAGTCCGTGTAATTAGATGGCTTTTAAGCTTTTATGTAATTTGATTTCAAGATAAATGTTTACTTCATGCAGTTGTTAAACAGGGCGTGGTCAGGTGTCAAATAATCAGGTCGTTCTTTTACTTCGACGGAAGGGCTTGCTATCCCGTGTGCAGCGTTTTACTTTTAGTTTGGGTTTTTGCACGTATAGATATTATGTTACATGGAAGTTAAGGAACTGGTGGCTATGAAGATTCCAAACTTAAACTAGCGCCAGTTCGGAAATGATGTTAGGCGGTGAAGTTGGGACAAGTCCAGTAGTGGTGGATTTGAAGTAGAAGAACAGTTCATATACTTAGCACTTGCATATAAACTACCAGACCTGACATAACCTTGCCCTGTATAAGTGAATCATGGACGGTACAGTTACATAGTGGGCAATCAAAGGACAAACTAACGGGTACCGTTCACCCGAAGACGGTTTGACATCGACATGAACCAGGCACAGTGTCTACTTAAGTTTACTGAAACACCGCCTGCTGTCTGTTCAAGTCAGCTACTAGTAGCCACGATAAAAGTAACTGTCACCACTGTAACACTGGTAGAATTCTGGAGAATACAGCCACGGCTGGCGGCTTTCAGTCAAATAATGGCGGCAGCTCACTTCTACAGCAGAAGTCTGTTTCAAGCGAGGCACGACGGACCTTTCCCGTCATCACACGGCAGAACTTTGCCTTGTATTATATATACATGTACCATATAGAAGTGACAAAAAGTGGTTAACAGCTTCGGATGTAATGCATCCCACCCCAAGAAACAAAAGACACCCCATGCCAAATATTGCCTGTTGGTTGTTTTTGGTAGTTAACGAAAAAGGGTAAAAGTTATTTTAAATTTATCTTTTAAGATTAAAAGGGTATTCCGACAGTAACGGTTAGTTATATTTACATTTTATTGTTATGTTATAAGAAAATCTACAACTATTGCCAAATATGTTTAGAATATAACATAAATTTTATTTGAATTTTGGATGTGTTTGGTACATAGTGGTTTCATTTGTTCCTGTCAGTATACACCCTGTTGTCGACCAGTAGTTATTATACCTCATATATCTAATGTTATACAGTAAAAGCACTCCGAACAACGTTCATTTAGCGAATATTTATATTAAAGCTCCTAACCACCATGTTAATCAAAATAACATGTTAATTGTATTTTAAGAAATCTCTCGCTGGATGGAGCATTAGATGGAGAACGTTGTCTTAAACACTGATACACGTAACCTTCCTTATTTATTTCAGCTGAATTATTTTAGTAATAGGGACCAACCGAAAGCACTCTACTGTTGCCAAGTATTGTATTTTTATCATAAATGTAGTATTTGAATATTTTTTGCTAAACTTATTTATTATTTTGGTGTATTTGCTGAGCATTTGCATTACAGTTAGCAACCTATTAGACGAAATTTAGGTCGACCTTTAAACTCTCTGCCGGCCGCCTGTTTGAAGTTAGTTGTGGCCGATCTTAGGCACACAATCCGCAGGAAAAGTGTCGTCCCAAGAAGGGCTGGCTCGACTTGTATGTAACCGCACCTTTAGAGTAGAACAAATATCTGTAGAACAGACAGTGTCGCCTGAATGTCAGCGAGATCGCAGTAGGCTGTACATACTGCAGCAACGTGTGACACAGGGGGCGCCGTAGAAAAGTAACGAGAAGTATTTTTGATATATTTGCTGAGCGGTTGGAATGTGTTTAGAAATGTTATCATGGTTTCTACGCTAAGACGTAAAGCGAATTATCCTTAGAATAAAAAAATGTTGCTAGTTATTACACATTTTACTCCGATTACCAAGAATAGTGTTTTGTATGTAAAATGTATCTCCCGAGAGCGGTAAGTTATTAATATAATAGGCTTTCTTGTTATTAGGCAATCGCCAAGCGGTGGGAAGTATAAAATAGGTGTTTTGTTTCTTTGTAATATAATGTCAGGGACTAAACATCTTATTTAAATATGTATAATACCAAGTTATACTTTATCTAAATTTACTTACAAAATTAACAGATGTCGGCAGTGACATTGAATTGTTGAATTACATTTATAATATTAATATTTATCATTGACACCCGTAGTACTTAAGCGTACCATTTAATACGTTACCTCATTATAGCTCTATTTATTGTTTTGGTATGTCTCAGTACTCGAATTCATGCACCAGTACATTGTACATATAACATAGGATGTTAAGAGGGAGTGAGGTTTACATTGTGCATGTAGAATAGTAGACTAAATGATGTGTTCATCTCAGACCGTATATCGGGCTTACTGGCGTCAAGAGTGGACTATCCCGCCCGGATGCTCTCTATGTTATGTGGCTGTCTAGTTACGCAAGTAAACCCCCTACCCGGTTTAGGATTACTTTCGTCTGAACGCGACTTCCAGGGAAAGGAAGTAATAGAAGGTAGAAATAGAATGTAGGAGGAATAAGAAGTCGTTTGCATTCGCCATGTAGCCACTCTTTCTCTCTGAGTATTACCAACAATGATGTATAGTGCCAACATAGAGATATAAGTTAACATTGACCAGTCATATTCTGTAGTTTTAATTGCTTTCTTTCCATTAGACTGCCACTAAGGTCGCCTGTAGGAAAAATTCGCTGTGACCTCCAAAGTTAGAATCATTTATTTATACGTTATGTTTGTTATTGCATCTTACTGTAACTTAGTAAATTCATTATATCTTTATTTTGTGAATTTATCACAAAAAGGTGGTGTAAACCGTACCTAAGGGAGCATTTCAGTGTGTCGCTGTGGATGAATAAAATGTGTTGTTGAATAAATACTTGTTTCTTTTGAGCGTTTATACTGCATTGCCATATGACTTTTTAATGTTTCTGGGTCTCATTTGTCACATAAGTTAATTAGAGTGGACGGCTAGAGTGTCACATAGTTGTACATCCTTACGTATTATTTGTATAACCCCTTGCATTGCTATTAAACAGAAAGCGATGCAGCACCGTGGTTTCTAGGAGTATATCTTTAGAGGGTGATTTTAGTAATTAACCATCATTATTATTTTGCTATCTAACCACTGCCTTTATGAAAACCTTATTTACCGGTTAAGCTTGTATGTTTCTCTGCAGCATGCTTATTTGTTGTCTTTATGTTTTAATTTCCTTATATTTCTAGGATTTCAAGTATTTTAGTTCAGCACATGCGCTTAGTGTTGGCTTAGATAGTTCTTTGTTTTTATTAATATTGTTTACAATATTTTAAAGTGTCTTGTTTGGTGTTGAGCTTGCATACATTTGTTCTTAACTCTGTTTTTCCTGTGCAACATCTCATATATATCGTAATTTTTTTTTTGTTATTGACTTTCCTGATATGTGCCACGTTTCCATTCAAGTTGTAACGAGTAAACTTAGCAGGCCATGCAATTAGAATGTTCGACCAAAGACAGCCAATCTAAAGACATGGTCCTCAGTTACTCAGTTACAACTGGGTCGGTGAGAGGGACTAGACTGGCTAGCTACGGTTGGAAACAGTAATCACACCACGTGTTGGGATACAACGTAATCAGTTATACCACCACAACTTGAATAGAAACGCACATATATGTTAACACTTTACGGCATGAACATTAACCTGCATGTTTACTCACTTTAGTCCTTAGTTTGAGTGTTTCCTTTCCTTTGTTTGTAGGTTGAAATGCTTCCTATGCATGATCGTGTGGGCACGCGCTTGGCCGCGACAGCTCCTGCAAACGCCCGCCAAAATGGGTCACACTCTATGCCGACAACTCATATACCGCAAGTTGTCATAGAAGATGAGGCTAATGCTACTAACCCAACCATTGGCAATCCTGCTATTAACGTAACTGATGATGACTTTCAACAACAGCCACTTATAAGTAAAGAGGATAGTCATCGGAGCCCGCGAAAACCAAATATCCCAATGGACCCCGAGGTTGGTCGGCCTCGAAGTGGCCAAGATGTTGACAAAGAAGTTCTTGCGTAACCTCGGGATGCATGTACAATAAACGAGAACTATTTAAAACTGTTGTGGACTGATGGGGAAGTCTTACGTGTAATTGTTGAAAAGTTTAAGATGGTTATCTGTATTTGCCTCTGTAAAGTTGCACTAAGAACTAAACTGGTCCCGGAACAACGTTCTTTTACCGTCCAAAAACACTCTATTGAATGATGTGGAACACATGTAGTGGGGTAATGGTGCCTACAGGTACAGCATTGGGCATTGGGAATAGGTTTTTTCATATTTTATGGGGGTAATACACATTTTACTGTGGAAATTTACTTCTGTAACAGTCGAAGACGGTTGTGGGCAGTTCATCGACTATCATGTTTTAGTAAGTATTCAGCCACTGTTGAGGGCACACGAACACTGCCAAGTATGGTTACAATCTCGCCTTATTCGACAGAGGAGATAGAAACACTATCAATTTTGCCACGCAGTGTTCTGATACTGCCTTATGTGCATCTTTTACACGCCATTTTACTTGCTTTTTGCGGCATTCCTTGAAAATGTAATCAAGCAAAACGCTAAGCTTTTAAATGTTGTCAGCTTTTTGATCAACAGCAGCATTGAAACGCACTGTATCAAGATTGAAACGTTAATGAGTCACAACTATGTGCTAAAATTCGTTCAGCTTAGGTTTTTAGATTGCCTGCTATCAGATGTTACTGTATTATAAATGACATGACAAACAATCGATTAACTAAATGATAGAAGAAACAGAGAGCTTTCATGAGAACTAGTGGAAGCAAACGTGACTAAAGTGCTGCTGTTTTAATTCTCATCATTTTGACTTTATTGCATCAACAAGTAGTCTGAAATAGCATGCATCTGTTTAAAGTATTGCTGCTTGCAAATTACATGTGCGCCAGCTTCTGTTAATTTTGTGGCGTGTAGTAAGGGCTTTACCGTGCTGCAACTGTTCTTGGAGGACTGAGTAAAAATGTGTTCACTGTGAAGGGATCGGGCCTCCGCCATGTTGTCGTGCTTTGCATGTTCCGTTTTATGTTCCTCGCTGCGTTCTGCAGCTTTTGGTTCGCTAGGGATAGCCATAGCACAGACGGCATATTTTTTCTTCAGGGTGGAAGTCTCGCTAATTTCTGATGTTTAAATTGTAAAGCACAGACGATGTAATTTAACTGGTTTTAACTAGTACCAAAGCTACTAAAGCCTGAAATCGAATTAATTCAAAAGACTTCACGTGCTTCAGAACATGTTTACTTTGTGAAAGTTATCATTTCAAAGTAACTAGTAGCGTTTTAGTATTAAAAAGCTTTGTGCGTTAATGCTCCATGAATACTCCGAACCTGATTGTGTATTTGATTATTTATTATTTTATTTGTATCTACACCCATCGTTAAGAACGTCTATTTGAAAACTGTCCCTATAATATCTGGTAAAGGGTAGCTTTTTTAGTGAAATCAAACTTGGAAAATTTATATAGGTTTATAAACATTTTCGCTCTAAGTAATGGATGATAATCATGAAATATGTACTTACTTGTATAGAAAATAACTACACGAATATGTCTACATGTACCACGGGATTAACTGTATCACATTATATGAACACTGCCGTGTATATGAACATGCAATTCAACAGTTTTATTTATAGTTTTTTCAATCCACCAGTGACCTCAAACAGCTTGTGTAAGTCCCATGACTACATTTATGAGATGATTGCAATAAACTAAATATGACAGCGAAATCAATGAGTTTTACCATACACAATGCAATCATAATATCTTCACATTTGTTAGAGATGGCAATTTACAACCTAAATTATATATTCTAAAAATATGACATACACTATCAAAGAAATTTATTTAAAATTTACCCTTTATATTGAGCTGTAAGATGTCCAGAGATTTCTTTAAAAAAAAAGAAAAAGAAAAGAAAAGAATAGAAAAGAAAAGAAAAACGTCAACTGGTTTACACCATAACACGCAGACCACGCAGAGGTGATAGGCGGGTAAACATTTGTGATATTTAAACTCGTTTAAAAAATACAACACGTCTAGATTTTACTGTAAGATCCCTTTACCATTATATCCTACAGTCCTAAGCTTAAGAAATAAGAAGCGGGCAGAGATCCATTGGATCAAGTAACACTAGTTATTACATGTTAACGTAGATTATGCTTCATCTGTATCTTTCTCAACTGAATGTTTTTAAAGACAGCAGAGACCTCTGGCGGTGAAGTATAAAAGTTAAAAATATCTATTGTGTTTAGTGGAGCTCAACCGTCACATCTATCATCTTCTCCACTGATGACTCACAACGCAATGCCCTCATATCTCATGCTAAAATCTAACCTATTAGTTACACTTTATGTCTGTGTATCCTCTTAAAACTAAAGCAATGAAGCTTATCAAAAACAATGAATTAAGTAATTATGACATTTCCTAATGCACATTTGGACATCTTTGTGTGATCCCGCATATCTCCACTGCGCAATAAAGGTACGGAATCAGTCGTGTCTTACCGATGACAATACGCTGTAATTAACAACTACTTTACCATTATATCTACATACTAGTCTGCATAGTGTTTGTTTTCTACAACAATATCCCCTGGGTAGTTCTAAAAATATATAAATAAACATTTTGCGGAGAAAAACATATATCAGAAGTGTTATCATGATTTCGCTTGTGGAAATTCATCCTTTTGATGAGGGATTTTAGAACGATCTATTGTAAAACTTTTTTGGAAAACTGATATGATAAAATTTCATACAAAAAGGATTCTGTTATATTTGGGAAAAAAGTTGAAATAAAAGTAGAAAAAATGAAAAATGAAATAATACTTCAGCTGAATGGCTAGGTTCAAAAATAACATTTTAAGAACAGCAAATACTTTAACATGCAAACGTCCTGTCAACTTCTGGAGGACATAAAATACTATTTTACACACGATGTTGATTCTTTCAGTTTTTACCAGAACAGGATCAAGTACGGAAGCAGCAAAGATGGTCTGATACACACATATACACATAAGCTTCATCTTCACCTTACCCTGTCGCCTTCTTCTATTTCTAAAACATGGCACAAGAATGAAAACCGATCCACATTTTGGAGATATGCGGCCATTTTCACGTAGCCTAAGACGTCTTTGTTTTTGAGGGAGGTCACTTGCATCCCATTTTCAAAAGCAAAGAAAGTTTACGTACAATTACAATCGGCACAAGACACGGGCCCTCATACTTCACGTCTAATTATTATTATTACTCATTTTGATGAAGAAGCATATACCCAGTGTGCTTCAGTTCTTTTATCCCAATGTCTCGACTTACAATAAGTTCATTGAAAGACACTCCCTATCATCATTTAGAGTTATGTTCCTGACAGCATCTGTGGCAACATATAAACGGATTAGGCGTTCACTAACACTACCCGCAGATCTTTTAGCAATAACACCCATAATAACCACATAACCCACGAATTAACCAACACACCGCACAATTATTTAGCACGAACAAAACCATACCTGACACTAACATTCATCCACTCTGGTAGTGCTGGTTATTTATGGCTTATATGGTTATTATCAGCCATCTCCAGGAGAAGACTGACCGTCGGAGTAGCTTTACTGCACAAGCGGGACTTGCCATCAGCACCACCAAAACCCAGGTCATGTGCATTAACAACAGTACGACAGCACCTGACAGGGAGCCAGAGTATTGTAGGGCAGATCAAGCGACGGCGATTTAAATGGCTCGGCCATGTACTTAGGATGGATGAGAACCGAGTACCAAAGGTAGCTTTGAGATGGACACCACCTGGAAAAAGAAAGAGAGCAAGGCCCAAGACCACCTGGCGCCGAACAGTGATGGCAGAGCTGAGGGAGGGGGACCTTANGGGGGAGGGAGGGACAGGGGGTGGAGACGGGGGGGAGGGGGGAGGGAGAGACAGGGGTGTGGAGTTAAGAAATTGACATCGGTATGATCAGCTCTGTCTAAAAGTTATAAATATAAATATACATTATTCGCATGTTATTGAATTATTTGGGTAGTTAAAGAAGCATTACCTCCATCTGTAATTAGTATTCTACAAATTCCTCTTATTTTTTATGTTTATAATGTGAAGTTATTATGCAGTGCTAATCATGCCTGTGTACATGATCATGATCCACCGTTCCAGGATGCCATGGGCCCCTACTCCTTCATTGTGTTTGTGGCACTTCTACTCTTCTTCTTGATCCTCATCTGGAAGTTCCTCCCCGAGACCAAAAACAAGAGCTTTGCCGAGATAGCTGCCCACTTTGGGATTAAAGAAGACGAGATGGCGGACGCGGAGGACAACAAAGAATCGGTAGAACTAGTAGAAGCCAATCTTACCACTGTTTAATGCTAGTCCGTGTAATTAGATGGCTTTTAAGCTTTTATGTTATTTGATTTCAAGATAAATGTTTACTTCATGCAGTTGTTAAACAGGGCGTGGTCAGGTGTCAAATAATCAGGTCGTTCTTTTACTTCGACGGAAGGGCTTGCCATCCCGTGTGCAGCTATTACTTATAGTTTGGGTTTTTGCACGTATAGATATTATGTTACATGGAAGTTAAGGAACTGGTGGCTATGAAGATTCCAAACTTAAACTAGCGCCAGTTCGGAAATGATGTTAGGCGGTGAAGTTGGGACAAGTCCAGTAGTGGTGGATTTGAAGTAGAAGAACAGTTCATATACTTAGCACTTGCATATAAACTACCAGACCTGACATAACCTTGCCCTGTATAAGTGAATCATGGACGGTACAGTTACATAGTGGGTAATCAAAGGACAAATTAACGGGTACCGTTCACCCGAAGACGGTTTGACATCGACATGAACCAGGCACAGTGTCTACTTAAGTTTACCGAAACACCGCCAGCTGTTCAAGCCAGCTACTAGTAGCCACGATAAAAGTAACTGTCACCACTGTAACACTGGTAGAATTCTGGAGAATACAGCCACGGCTGGCGGCTTTCAGTCAAATAATGGCGGCAGCTCACTTCTAGAGCAGAAGTCTGTTTCAAGCGAGGCACGACGGACCTTTCCCGTCATCACACGGCAGAACTTCGCCTTGTATTATATATACCATATATAAATGACAAAAAGTTCAGCTTCGGATGTAATGCATCCCACCCCAAGAAAAAATGACACCCCATGCCAAATATTGCCTTTTGGTTGTTTTTGGTAGTTAAAGAAAAAGGGTAAAAGTTATTTTAAATTTATCTTTTAAGATTAAAAGGGTATTCCGACAGTAACGGTTAGTTATATTTACATTTTATTGTTATGTTATAAGAAAATCTACAACTATTGCCAAATATGTTTAGAATATAACATAAATTTTATTTGAATTTTGGATGGGTTTGGTACATTGTGGTTCCATTTGTTCCTGTCAGTATACACCCTGTTGTCGACCAGTAGTTATTATACCTCATATATCTAATGTTATACAGTAAAAACACTCCGAACAACGTTCATTTAGCGAATATTTATATTAAAGCTCCTAACCACCATGTTAATCAAAATAACATGTTAATTGTATTTTAAGAAATCTCTCGCTGGATGGAGCATTAGATGGAGAACGTTGTCTTAAACACTGATACACGTAACCTTCCTTATTTATTTCAGCTGAATTATTTTAGTAATAGGGACCAACCGAAAGCACTCTACTGTTGCCAAGTATTGTATTTTTATCATAAATGTAGTATTTGAATATTTTTTGCTAAACTTATTTATTATTTTGGTGTATTTGCTGAGCATTTGCATTACAGTTAGCAACCTATTAGACGAAATTTAGGTCGACCTTTAAACTCTCTGCCGGCCGCCTGTTTGAAGTTAGTTGTGGCCGATCTTAGGCACACAATCCGCAGGAAAAGTGTCGTCCCAAGAAGGGCTGGCTCGACTTGTATGTAACCGCACCTTTAGAGTAGAACAAATATCTGTAGAACAGACAGTGTCGCCTGAATGTCAGCGAGATCGCAGTAGGCTGTACATACTGCAGCAACGTGTGACACAGGGGGCGCCGTAGAAAAGTAACGAGAAGTATTTTTGATATATTTGCTGAGCGGTTGGAATGTGTTTAGAAATGTTATCATGGTTTCTACGCTAAGACGTAAAGCGAATTATCCTTAGAATAAAAAAATGTTGCTAGTTATTACACATTTTACTCCGATTACCAAGAATAGTGTTTTGTATGTAAAATGAATCTCTCGAGAGCGGTAATTTATTAATATAATAGGCTTTCTTGTTATTAGGCAATCGCCAAGCGGTGGGAAGTATAAAAAAGGTGTTTTGTTTCTTTGTAATATAATGTCAGGGACTAAACATCTTATTTAAATATGTATAATACCAAGTTATACTTTATCTAAATTTACTTACAAAATTAACAGATGTCGGCAGTGACATTGAATTGTTGAATTACATTTATAATATTAATATTTATCATTGACACCCGTAGTACTTAAGCGTACCATTTAATACGTTACCTCATTATAGCTCTATTTATTGTTTTGGTATGTCTCAGTACTCGAATTCACGCACCAGTACATTGTACATATAACATAGGATGTTAAGAGGGAGTGAGGTTTACATTGTGCATGTAGAATAGTAGACTAAATGATGTGTTCATCTCAGACCGTATATCGGGCTTACTGGCGTCAAGAGTGGACTATCCTGCCCGGATGCTCTCTATGTTATGTGGCTGTCTAGTTACGCAAGTAAACCCCCTACCCGGTTTAGGATTACTTTCGTCTGAACGCGACTGCCAGGGAAAGGAAGTAATAGAAGGTAGAAATAGAATGTAGGAGGAATAAGAAGTCGTCTGCATTCGCTATGTAGCCACTCTTTCTCTCTGAGTATTACCAACAATGATGTATAGTGCCAACATAGAGATATAAGTTAACATTGACCAGTCATATTCTGTAGTTTTAATTGCTTTCTTTCCATTAGACTGCCACAAAGGTCGCCTGTAGGAAATATATTCGCTGTGACCTCCAAAGTTAGAATCATTTATTTATACGTTATGTTTGTTATTGCATCTTACTGTAACTTAGTAAATTCATTATATCTTTATTTTGTGAATTTATCACAAAAAGGTGGTGTAAACCGTACCTAAGGGAGCATTTCAGTGTGTCGCTGTGGATGAATAAAATGTGTTGTTGAATAAATACTTGTTTCTTTTGAGCGTTTATACTGCATTGCCACATGACTTCTTAATGTTTCTGGGTCTCATTTGTCACATTAGTTAATTAGAGTGGACGGCTAGAGTGTCACATAGTTGTACATTCTATTATTTGTATAACCCCTTGCATTGCTATTAAACAGAAAGCGATGCAGCACCGTGGTTTCTAGGAGTATATCTTTAGAGGGTGATTTTAGTAATTAACCATCATTATTATTTTGCTATCTAACCACTGCCTTTATGAAAACCTTATTTACCGGTTAAGCTTGTATGTTTCTCTGCAGCATGCTTATTTGTTGTCTTTATGTTTTAATTCCCTTATATTTCTAGGATTTCAAGTATTTTAGTTCAGCACATGCGCTTAGTGTTGGCTTAGATAGTTCTTTGTTTTTATTAATATTGTTTACAATATTTTAAAGTGTCTTGTTTGGTGTTGAGCTTGCATACATTTGTTCTTAACTCTGTTTTTCCTGTGCAACATCTCATATATATCGTAATTTTTTTGTTATTGACTTTCCTGATATGTGCCACGTTTCCATTCAAGTTGTAACGAGTAAACTTAGCAGGCCATGCAATTAGAATGTTCGACCAAAGACAGCCAATCTAAAGACATGGTCCTCAGTTACTCAGTTACAACTGGGTCGGTGAGAGGGACTAGACTGGCTAGCTACGGTTGGAAACAGTAATCACACCACGTGTTGGGATACAACGTAATCAGTTATACCACCACAACTTGAATAGAAACGCACATATATGTTAACACTTTACGGCATGAACATTAACCTGCATGTTTACTCACTGTAGTCCTTAGTTTGAGTGTTTCCTTTCCTTTGTTTGTAGGTTGAAATGCTTCCTATGCATGATCGTGTGGGCACGCGCTTGGCCGCGACAGCTCCTGCAAACGCCCGCCAAAATGGGTCACACTCTATGCCGACAACTCATATACCGCAAGTTGTCATAGAAGATGAGGCTAATGCTACTAACCCAACCATTGGCAATCCTGCTATTAATGTAACTGATGATGACTTTCAACAACAGCCACTTATAAGTAAAGAGGATAGTCATCGGAGCCCGCGAAAACCAAATATCCCAATGGACCCCGAGGTTGGTCGGCCTCGAAGTGGCCAAGATGTTGACAAAGAAGTTCTTGCGTAACCTCGGGATGCATGTACAATAAACGAGAACTATTTAAAACTGTTGTGGACTGATGGGGAAGTCTTACGTGTAATTGTCGAAAAGTTTAAGATGGTCATCTGTATTTGCCTCTGTAAAGTTGCACTAAGAACTAAACTGGTCCCGGAACAACGTTCTTTTACCGTCCAAAAACACTATATTGAATGATGTGGAACACATGTAGTGGGGTAATGGTGCCTACAGGTACAGCATTGGGCATTGGGAATAGGTTTTTTCATATCTTATGGGGGTAATACACTTTTTATTGTGGAAATTTACTTCTGTAACAGTCGAAGACGGTTGTGGGCAGTTCATCGACTATCATGTTTTAGTAAGTATTCAGCCACTGTTAAGGGCGCACGAACACTGCCAAGTATGATTACAATCTCGCCTTATTCGACAAAGGAGATAGAAACACTATCAATTTTGCCACGCAGTGTTCTGATACTGGCTTATGTGCATCTTTTACACGCCATTTTACTTGCTTTTTGCGGCATTCCTGGAAAATGTAATCAAGCAAAACGCTAAGCTTTTAAATGTTGTCAGCTTTTTGATCAACAGCAGCATTGAAACGCACTGTATCAAGAGTGAAACGTTAATGAGTAACAACTATGTGCTAAAATTCGTTCAGCTTAGGTTTTTAGATTGCCTGCTATCAGATGTTACTGTATTATAAATGACATGACAAACAATCGATTAACTAAATGATAGAAGAAACAGAGAGCTTTCATGAGAACTAGTGGAAGCAAACGTGACTAAAGTGCCGCTGTTTTAATTCTCATCATTTTGACTTTATTGCATCAACAAGTAGTCTGAAATAGCATGCATCTGTTTAAAGTATTGCTGCTTGCAAAATACATATGCGCCAGCTTCTGTTAATTTTGTGGCGTGTAGTAAGGGCTTTACCGTGCTGCAACTGTTCTTGGAGGACAGAGTAAAAATGTGTTCACTGTGAAGGGATCGGGCCTCCGCCATGTTGTCGTGCTTTGCATGTTCCGTTATATGTTCCTCGCTGCGTTCTGCAGCTGTTGGTTCGCTAGGGATAGCCAAGGCACAGACGGCATATTTTTTCTTCAGGGTGGAAGTCTCGCTAATTTCTGATGTTTTAAATTGTAAAGCAGAGACGATGTAATTTAACTGGTTTTGACTAGTACCAAAGCTATAAAGCCTGAAATCGAATTAATTCAAAAGACTTCACGTGCTTCAGAACATGTTTACTTTGTGAAAGTTATCATTTCAAAGTAACTAGTAGCGTTTTAGTATTAAAAAGCTTTGTGCGTTAATGCTCCATGAATACTCCAAACCTGATTGTGTATTTGATTATTTATTATTTTATTATTTTATTTGTATCTACACCCATCGTTAAGAACGTCTATTTGAAACTGTTCCTATAATATCTGGTAAAGGGTAGCTTTTTTTAGCGAAATCAAACTTGGAAAAATTATATAGGTTTATAAACATTTTCGCTCTAAGTAATGGATGATTATCATGAAATATGTACTTACTTGTATAGAAAATAACTACACGTACATGTCTACATGTACCACGGGATTAACTGTATCACATTATATGAACACTGCCGTGTACATGAACATGCAATTCAACAGTTTTATTTATAGTTTTTTCAATCCACCAGTGACCTCAAACAGCTTGTGTAAGTCCCATGACTACATTTATGAGATGATTGCAATAAACTAAATATGACAGCGAAATCAATGAGTTTTACCATACACAATGCAATCATAATATCTTCACATTTGTTAGAGATGGCAATTTACAACCTAAATTATATATTCTAAAAATATGACATACACTATCAAAGAAAATTTATTTAAAATTTACCCTTAATATTGAGCTGTAAGATGTCCAGAGATTTCTTTGAAAAAAAAAAAGAAAAGAAAAACGTCAACTGGTTTACATCATAACACGCAGACCACGCCAGTGCGAAAAACATTTGTAATATTTAAACTCGTATGAAAAATACAACACATCTAAATTTTACTGTAAGATCCCTTTACCATTATATCCTACAGTCCTAAGCTTAAGAAATAAGAAGAGGGCAGAGATCCATTGGATCAAGTAACACTAGTTATTACATGTTAACATAGATTATGCTTCATCTGTATCTTTCTCAACTGAATGTTTTTAAAGACAGCAGGGACCTCTAGCGGTGAAGTATAAAAGTTTTAAACAATGTCTATTGTGGCTAGTGGAGCTCAACCGTCACATCTATCATCTTCTCCACTGATGACTCACAACGCAATGCCCTCCGGTCTCTTGCTAAAATCTAACCTATTGGTTACACTTTATATATGTGTAGCCTCTTAAAACTAAAGCAATGAAGCTTATCAAAAACAATGAATTAAGTAATTATGACATTTCCTAATGCACATTTGGACATCTTTGTGTGATTCCGCATATCTCCACTGCGCAATAAAGGTACGGAATCAGTCGTGTCTTACCGGTGACAATACTCTGTAATTAACAACTACTTTACTATTATATCTACATACTAGTCTGCATAGTGTTTGTTTTCGACAACAATATCCCCTGGGTAGTTCTAAAAATATATAAATAAACATTTTGCGGAGAAAAACATATATATATCAGAATCGTTATCATGACTTCGCTTGTGGAAATTCATCCTTTTGATGAGGGATTTTAGAACGATCTATTGTAAAACTTTTTTTGGAAAACTGATATGATAAAATTTCATACAAAAAGGATTCTGTTATATTTGGAAAAAAAATTGAAATAAAAGTAGAAAAAATGTAAAATGAAATAATTCTTCAGCTGAATGGCTAGGTTCAAAAATAACATTTTAAGAACAGCAAATACTTTAACATGCAAACGTCCTGTCAACTTCTGGAGGACATAAAATACTATTTTACACACGATGTTGATTCTTTCAGTTTTTACCAGAAAAGGATCAAGTACGGAAGCAGCAAAGAACGGGTCTGATACACACATATACACATAAGCTTCATCTGCACCTTACCCTGTCGCCTTCTTCTATTTCTAAAACATGGCACAAGAATGAAAACCGATCCACATTTTGGAGATATGCGGCCATTTTCACGTAGCCTAAGACAACGTCTTTGTTTTTGAGGGAGGTCACTTGCATCCCATTTTCAAAAGCAAAGAAAGTTTACGTACAATTACAATCGGCACAAGACACGGGCCCTCATACTTCACGTCTAATTATTATTATTACTCATTTTGATGAAGAAGCAATATATACCCAGTGTGCTTCAGTCCTTTTATCCCAATATCTCGACTTACAATAAGTTCATTGAAAGACACTCCCTATCATCATTTAGAGTTATGTTCCTGACAGCATCTGTGGCAACATATAAACGGATTAGGCGTTCACTAACACTACCCGCAGATCTTTTAGCAATAACACCCATAATAACCACATAACCCACGAATTAACCAACATACCGCACAATTATTTAGCACGAACAAAACCATACCTGACACTAACATTCATCCACTCTGGTAGTGCTGGTTATTTATGGGTTATATGGTTATTATCAGCCATCTCCAGGAGAAGACTGACCGTCTGAGTAGCTTTGCTGCACAAGCGGGACTTGCCATCAGCACCACCAAAACCCAGGTCATGTGCATTAACAACAGTACGACAGCACCTGACAGGGAGCCAGAGTATTGTAGGGCAGATCAAGCGACGGCGATTTAAATGGCTCGGCCATGTACTTAGGATGGACGAGAACCGAGTACCAAAGGTAGCTCTGAGATGGACACCACCTGGAAAAAGAAAGAGAGGAAGGCCCAAGACCACCTGGCGCCGAACAATGATGGCAGAGCTGAGGGAGGGGGACCTTACATGGGGACAGGCCCAGCACGTAGCCAGAGACAGGGCCAAGTGGAAAGAAGTGACTGTGGCCTTATGTCCCATACGGGACGAAGAGCAATGATGATGATGATGGTTATTATAGGTGTGAGTGCTAAAAGATCTGCAGGTAGTGTTAGTAAACGCTTAATCCGTTTATAAGGCCTGATACAACAACCTGTAGTTTNGGACCTTACATGGGGACAGGCCCAGCACATAGCCAGAGATAGGGCCAAATGGAAAGAAGTGACTGTGGCCTTATGTCCCATACGGGACGAAGAGCAATGATGATGATGATGGTTATTATAGGTGTGAGTGCTAAAAGATCTGCGGGTAGTGTTAGTAAACGCTTAATCCGTTTATAAAGCCTAATACAACAATCTGTAGTTCGGGCAGAGAGGAGCCTCCACTCACTCCTCTATGCCCTGGGTTTGCTGGAACCCGATATCACATTCTGACTGTCAAACATTTTCCTGAGGAAGTACACTTGAAGTGACCCGACCAGAATGATCACAGTGCACTGGAAGATTGACCAATACTGGATGTAGTTTCTGTTGCTAACGGCAACGTACCAGTCCCGGATGTGCTGCTGCCTGCTCTGGCCTTGGTAAAATAGCATGTCCGTGATGGCCTTGTCTACCTTGCCGATGCTTTGCTGAAAACAAAAAAGTGTACAAGTAAGTAAGAATTAAAGAGTCGTTTTTATGCTGTTTTCAGAAAAAAGGGGGGTCTGATCTGGGTCAAATATAGGCCTACCATTAGAAGCCAGATTACCGCTTGGACTTCGTTTTAAATTATTTCAGGCTATCAACTAATAACTCTACCTCAATCTTTAACAACAACGACAATAAACCAGAGGAAACAAAACCAAACTACCGAGAAGTTTTCAGTCTTGATATCCATGTCCTGGAGTTCCTTGGAGAAGTTATCCCAGGCCGAGGTGGAGAAGGTAACCAAGTAGAAGTAGACTAACTTACTGGCGAACCGGCTGAACGAGTTGTCGAAGCAAAATTCATAGACGCCTAAAATGAGAACAAAAGAAAACAGAGTTTTTGGAATATCGATTACAATACATCACACTACTGCTGGAAGACGAGCTCGAAATAGAAGTCTGGCACACCTGATAGCAAAGAAACAATTGAAAAATACTGTGAGGGACGTTTAGCAGATTATCTGTGGGCCCAAATACAGTAAGTCATTTCCCTCTTACTACAAGGGCGGGAGCTGAGCCCGCTATTTTGTCTTAATAAAATCCCTACCAATGACTCACCTGGAAGCTTGATTTGTCTCTCAAATGCCCCGTCAGTCTTCCACTGGAAGTTCTCTATCAGGTCTCCGTGTGGAGATTTCACTACCATGTCAATCTGCCGCTCTGCTCCACGCAGTACCTAAATATATTATGCAAACATATTTAAAATTATTACTTTTGTTGTCACATCCTTTTCTGACATTTCTCTTTTGTTTTACCCTTCCAAGTTCGTCAGTATTTTATGCATAATAATTGCCAGACATCGTCCTCGTGAGGCCGTCAGCTTAGAGACACGTAAAGTCTTTTATAAAAGACCAGATTCGTCTCATCGTCACCTCACCGTTTCTCTGTTTTATACAACTTAGCAACGCGAGTGCAAATACCAAGGCCCCGCTTCTCAAAGAACACCAGTAAAAATTGTTGTTAATCTTTTTATACTTCAATAAAATATCATTCTATATTGAAGCAGTGTGGCCCTATGTCCCACACGGGACGAAGAGCACTGATGATGATGATGAATGAAGCAGTGTAAATGTGCCATGGTACTAACTGCCCGTTTAAAATACTTGCCATTTCTTAATTTTCACGAAGCAGTACATTTTTGTCACTATTGCTACTGACTTCATGTGAGGAGGGACGTGGCGTGACTTGTCTCTCGCGGCAGATTATTCGGCTGAGTGTGTCGGATATAAACCCTAATTACGGTAACAACGGTGAACGCACGTGAAATACGATATTTGCATTCTTTACCTACATTTTAAACAGAAGCCTAAAATAAAGTACGTGAAGTCATTACCGCTGAGATAAGCCATAAAGGGTTGCATCAAGTTGAGGTCAGAGGTCGCGCTTTTGATGATTTTTGTTATCAGCAACATGATTTATTTGCTACTAATCTCTCCCGAATGTCACCCTGAATTTCCAAGTAAAAACGCTGGCGGTGAGTGTATCCGGGTATAGGGAAGCGTCTCAGTGATCACCATCTGCACTCAGGGTGCTTCTCTCGGGATGCGGAAAAATTTCCCAGCCCGCAGTCGCTGCTGTACACTTGGCGCCTCAAACCCTTCTTAGCTCTACTAGTACTGCGATGGAGAAGCCGAAATTTTAATTTTAATCAAAAATGATAGTTATACACTTGAACGCAGGTGAAGCGACTGGTCACAAACATAACTTGCTAGCACAACGCGCCCCAGACGTTCATGAAATATTAATGTAATGACTTAGAATAGTAATGAAGATGAGCTCTTGTTTTATTAACACTGGTGGCTTTATGTGTCAAAACAATGCCTAGTTGACACAGAGAAGGACTGTGTATAATCCGAGTGTGCGTTAAGTCGGTAAAGGGATCTTTGATTGCCTTTCTCTGATATCATTTTGTTCAGTGGGAAAAAAACATACAGATTAATTACCGGTCGCAATGTAACCGTACGTTTATCGATTTTTAATGAAGGGTTCTCTGTTATTTTGATTTCCCTGTGTGGTGACAAGTCAGTTCACTGCCACCTGTATAAAGACAGCTGATTTATTTTTCCTAATCTGTTCAGTGAGTTGACTGTTGAAGATGGAGAACTTACACCAAAGCTGATATTACAAAATATGTCGTGTTGATCATGTTACTAAATACCACAAAAAATACATCCTGTTCTATTCTAGCACGATTTGAATGATAACCGCAGAGAAATGGAAGCCGAGTTATGGGTCCACTATCCTTAGAAGGCTAGGGAACTGTACTGAGCTCCACACACTTAACCCGAGGGGGGGGGGGCTGCAGTCGTTTTACTATTTTACATGTCTGCTCAATATCACTCTAATGTTCTACCAAATTTCTGCAAAACTATATTTGAAATAATGCCCCACCCCCCCCCCCCCCCACCCCCGTGTCTATACGTCAGTCCCGTGGGGTATCTCACCTCAAAGGATATGTGGATCTCCTCATCCATCTCCATCTTCTGGTAAAAACACTCAAATCTCCCGGCAGGAATCTCGATCTTGAACTCGTGCTGAGATCCTGGCAGGCCGTCGAAGTCGAAATCCTCGTTGCTGTCGCCGAGGACATTTTCCGTTCTTGTTGTATATAAAACAGCTGTTATGAATATGACAGCCAGCACCAGTTTGCTTGTGTACGCCGCCATGTTTTGTCCACGTGTGACGGCAACGCTTGAGGGGGAGAGATTGCAGCGTTGCTAATGTCGTGTAGCACGGAAATGCTGTGTCGTTATCTAGACTTCGCCAAGTACTGCTATCTCTACGCGGGGAGAGACAGAGGAGACAGCTGTTTTAAAGCTTAAGGCCATTAAACTATGCTACATTTACAGGAATTGTTTTTAGACTAGGCATATTATTATTCTCAGGTTTATCATTTTCAGTGCACAATGTTTATGGATGAAATGCTAGATGCAAAATTTGATTAACGCGAAAAATGATGATAAGCTTTAAGATAAAAGAGATATGGGGAATTTTTCATTGTCATACATTTTTAATGTTATTATATTGACTTAACCCTCCAAGATTTACGAATAATTAGTACATTTAAAATTTATAGAATAACTTTTAATAAGAAGTTTATAAGTGGTCGCGTAAGTCTTAACTTAAATTAGTACAAAAATACACGCTCTTGTCTGAAAATCGGCGCCCCTATATGTACTTCTAATATATTTCTGGTGATAGTTCATGTCACATTTTGTATAAGTTGGTCTATTCACTCGCAAAAGTGCTCTATCCATTGCTCGGCATCTTGTAAAACGACAAGTGTACAAAAACGAGCCTCTTCTCTCCATCCTTTATTGCCCGACTGCCGTCTCAGCCAAGAGGATCATCAAGGTTATCTTAGCTCTTATTCGTAATCAGGGTTATCTTAGATTGTTTCTTAGGACAGCTTTTCACGTTCATAGCCAAGCTTTGGTTTCACTGATTCATCAAATACATATTCCTATATAACAGGGTGAAGATATGTTTTCAGATTTTACTATTTTATTTTTCAAGGAAAACTCGGCTTTTGGAGTTTTTTTCTTGAAATTTGCTATGCTTTTTAGTGACCCTGTTTAGGTTAAGATGCTTCTGAAATATGCCGCTCTTTTACTATTCAGTACTTTTCCATTGATACAGATATAAGTTTGGAAAGCAGGACAAACCGCTTCATATTTGTATGATTGAATTTCGCTCAATTAATGCGATAACAGAATGAAAAAACGTGAAAGGCGCGGGTGTCTGCATGCTCCTGTATGACGTCATTGACACTATAGGGATGTGAAACATTTCCTAACCCTCTAAAAGGCCAAAGCCACATAAGATCATTAGATGTAACATGTAGAAAAGAAAACAGATCAGCTACCCGTCCCCTTACAAAATCTGTGACTTGCTCTCTGCAGTCCGTGAAATTCACTGGGTCACCTTTTCTCTACCTAAACAAGTGTATTTTGTCCTCGTCTGCGAGACAGACTGCCACGACTGAAGCCGAGTATAAAAGTCACCAGTGTATGCTAATTGTACAGCTCAGGCGGATGACTAATTATACTCTCAGCTGAGACACTAGACTAAACGAAATAATTCTCTTTCTGATACGTGTCATTGGGAGAGGTAATCTTTTTGAAAATCGTCATCTTATCTGTCTAAATACTCCTACCTTGAGTATGTGTGGCATTTTGTACCATTTGTGGATGTTGAGATCAAAACCACCCCCTTAGATTATTTTTCGAACTTAGTGTAAGAAATGCACGGTAACGCTGCACAAGAGGCAACTCAGTGGAATTAATTATAAGGTTCATTCCACTGAATAATAATGGACGATTTTTGATAAATTAAAAATGTTAGTTTTCTCCTCTTAAATATTTATCAGCGGGAAATATGCGCCGTGTTCGAAACTGCCAAGCATCTATAGTTGCGAGCAGTTAGTCAATGTCATACTTCATTCTTATTTTTTTGAACATATATCACAAAATTTAAAGGGATAATTCTTTTTAAGAGATTCGTATTTCACAGTAACTGCATTGGTAACAATTCATAGAAATATAATAAATTCCATTTTACCCCCAAAACGGCAGTTATCACAATTATTTTGGAATATGGGTTTCCCTGGGGTTAAAGACAATTCTCCTTTATTTGCAGCTCATCCATTCAAAGCTGGTCCATGTTTTTTAAGAGGTGTTTTGTAATATTCCCTTAAGAAATTATTACAGAGTCTAACCATTTATGGAAGTCACATGGTTCGATGGCAAACTTGTCTTCAATCAAGTAATTAACTTCTTCACTCATATTCCATCATGCATGTTAAAAATAAAGAAATTCATATCTAAGTGTCCATGTTTAAGTCAAGAAAAATTTATATTACAATATATTATACAAACAGGATTTTATTATTTAGACATTTCATCTAAAACACAACTGAAAATGCCTTCAAATACTGAACAGTTTAATAATATAATATAATATAATCTGTTGTTCACCTTTACCTCAGATACCTTTATGACATACCAACTGTCTGTCAAATGAGTGCTGCCTTATACTCATCACTATGTCCATAAGAATCCCCCCCCCCCCCCACTTAAAGGAATTTTCCACCAGACTCTCCCAGTGACCCTGTCAGTATGTCAAAGAACAAATAATAATAGATAAAGACTTTTTTCACTCACTATTTACTAAGAAGTTACATTTAATGTTGAGCCATCCATAACTTGTACAATATAAATTAAGAAGCTTTACTATAAACAAATGAAGTAAGATAAGGCTGGTAACATCATAGTACACTAATTAAATGGTTAAAACTATCTACCATCTTACTACCCATAGTTAGCTATTAATGTTCAATCGTCTACAGTGCTAAGTATATAGATAAACAAATAAAAATTCAAGTCATCAGTTTCAAGGAAAACTGCATTAGTTAGTATGTCCATTGCACATCCATACTGATACAAGATTTATCAATTCCTACAAAGACTGCTGTTTACACTGAAACAGTACTCAGGTTTTCTGTGGTTTCCTCAAACCCATTACTTTTGTTGAAACATTCTGAATTCTTTCACTTCAAGTAAAAATCTGTTCACTTCTATCATTTTGCTTACCACTTGTCAGGCAATATTTATTTATTAACTTGGCACTTTCCAACTGCAACAGCCTCCACTTGTATTCAAACTGGCTCATACATCTGCCTTTTTCCTATCCTTTCCTCTGTCGTTCAAACATTAGTCTATCCAATTGCCCTTTAATAAATTCCCTAGTCATTTTGCTTCTCTTTCATATATTTTGTCCAATTCATTCCCCTCTCACTCTTTATGCATCTTACTATCCAATCATCTTTCTTGGCTCATTTCAACCCCTCCCACTTGTCAATCAAGCAATCTTCTGCAGCCAATCAATGACTTGGTTCAGTTCCCCATCTCCGTCTGTCCCGTTGCTTCCTCTGGCACTACACTCCACAAAGTCAACAGTGAAAGGTTTGAGATCAGCAAATTGGAAGTCTCTGTCCCGCCTCCCAAGGAAAGTGTTGTTATTGCCGGTGTCTGAGGTACCTTCTAGAGCTGCAGACCGCGTCACTCGCAGGGTGTTCCTGAAGATGAACCAGACAGAAATCATATTGTTGTCTTAGGATGCATTCAGATCCAGTTAATCTGCAGACAAACTTGTCCCAGGATCAAATATGGTATGATCCACTTAAAAGCATGGCGAGATTTAATTGCTCTGCCCCCACTGGGACAGTGCGTGGGGAAAGCAGCAATCCATTGCCAAGTGTGCTCCATATTTGATCAGGGGACTAGTTAGTCTGTGGATCAACTTGGTTGTGAATGCTGCCTTATTCACACCTGTGATACTGTTTATGATGGGATCAATGAGTCAATGATTGCAAGACATATAGTGATACTTTAGGCAAGAAAATTATCCTGAACTTAAAATGAATTTTTTTCAACATCTGCCTTATTTTTCAGAATTCTCTTTAACATTTAGCAACATGTTAAGAATACAATAACGCCTGGCCTGGTTCTCAACAAGATGACACAGGTAAGTCAACACAGACTCACACAAACACACAAATTACATAAACCAAATATACAGAAGAAAAAAAAATCAAATCATTTTCCTTGAATTGTATGGATATCCCCAGATAATAGGCAAGTGGCCTAACTTTGGGATCAAATGTTAGAAATGATTTTCTCTTACCCAAAACATAAAATTTGGATTAGAACCATATCAAATTTGGTCTAAAACAGTGACGCATCCTTTGTAGATACTAGAATCTGTTTTGCACTTCAGCAAAGACTTAGACCCCATTCTCAGAGATTAGATCGATCCAACTAGATCGACCTAACTCCCTGGGGGTTCATGCTAAATAGCTGTCAGCCGACCGGGCAAGAAAGTTAATTACCCCCTTACAGCTTGTAGTAGGTGGGACAGACATTTAAGCCGGATTATCTGACAGTAATCTAGTGAGACTTCCCACGGGGATAGATCGATCTAAAATCTATGGGAATGCGCCCTTAATCTGAGGTTGGCCATGCTGGCTTCACACTCACATTTCTTTCTCCAGTTGTTTTTGTACCACTTTGGCTCCTTTGGCCAGCGTCAGGTCCTGCTTGTTACATGCTATCAGTATAGGCACTGCAGCACTGGACACAAACCCATCAGTTAGGATTGTGTAAAGACATCTGAAATTACAGATACAACATGATATCAAGCACATGTCATCCAACATGATACTGAAGCCTTTTTTTGAACCTACTTTTGCTGTGTTATTAAAACAGGTATAAATCCAGGCTATTTTCTGAAGGTTTGTCAGTTTATGTGTGACATGACAGCACCAGGGTATAAAGGAGGGGGTGGGGGTGGGGGGTTAATTCCCTCCTTACTAATATGTCACTCCACCACCACCACTGCACGGAGGGCTTTTTGTAGCACTTCATTCACATAACTTGCTGGGTAGGTCAGTATGTAACTTCCTTCATCTTTGCCATTTTATTTTGAAAAGGAAGGGTGACTGAGCTTCTCTACTTCTCACCCTCCTTGAAAACATCAGTGTGTGTGTGTGTGTGTGTGTGTGTGTGTGTGTGATCATTCATTTAGCCATTATAGACCAGATCTCTAAAGTTCTTCAGTAGCATGTATCATTTTAAAAGCTAGTCCTTCGATTCAAAAAGCACCAGTTCTGCAGCTCAGGCTCTGACTTACTCTGCCACATCCTTGATATCTTTCTGTAGAGAGGCACTGTCCACCACAAACATGATCCCCCTGGCACTGGCCTTGTACTGGTCAAAATACTGCGACCGCAATCTCTCGTGTCCTGGGAGGTCAATCATGCGCAGTGTCCCTGTCTGATACACAAACCAGTTCAAAGTGAACACAAACTTTGAAACTGTGAGAAGCTAGCTACTACAGTATATATGGCAATAACAAATGCTTACACATATGCTGATTATTAAAACATTCATATAATAATAATAATAATAAAAATAATAATAATAATATATGTAAGTCTAAATTCCTATTCTGTAAACTTTTAAGTAAGTGCAATTATCATATAATTTCAGGAAATCTGGACCTTAATAAAAGAAGAACCCATTATAAAAGAGAACTGACAGTTCTAAAAACAAGCTTACTGGAAAATGTGCAAGTATACTAACAGTAGGAAGTATAAATATATGAGAATTGTGTACAACACAAGGAGTCTTTTTGACATTGCTTTTTGCATCTTAAGACAATCGAAAAATAATATTCATAAAACAATGAAATTTTCATCAAAATCATAAAGTAAGGAATGTGACACCTACACACACACAACAATAATAAATAATAATAATAATTTAATAATATCAGGCATTCAATTCAAGCATTTTATCTGAGTTCTATTGTTTTTATTGAAATAACCATTTAACTGCATTTTCCACATTAACACGTTTTTTCTTCTATAAGACTTAATGTCACACAGTTTCCAGCAAATCATTTTGGGGTTAGCTAATCAGTTTTTCCCATTTTCTTACTCATTTTCTTGAGACATGAATAGAAGATGAAGTTTGATAGTGTTTAAGATGTGAGGAGAGTGTCATGGGTTGACGTACCTTGTCTCCTGTTAACTCATAGTTTCCAGTGTTTTCTTTGATAGATGTATACGTCTCCACATATTTGTTAGCTGTGAGCTGAAATAATAAGAGGACAGTGTGAAGTACAGTAAGAGAACCAGGTTAAAATTACACGTCAGTCAGTTATCCCACAGAGGACCAAAGTCTGAGAACCCTGAGAAATGCTTTGTGTGACATCTGATAGTACTTAGAGTACCGTATATAATGTCATCTATCTTCAAAATGTCATAACAAATTCATAACTAGCAAATCAATATTCATGAAGACTTCATAATGTTATGATCTTCAATTCATGTTTATCTACTAAAACCTATTGTGATACAGATACCTTTTTTTCCATTTTCTTGAATTTTTGTTTTTGTTTTTTTTTAACAACTGGTAAGATAAGATAACAATACAATATCAAGATACCTCCCCATCCCCCTGATACTAACCCTACTAAACATAAGTGTCTTGCCGCCATCACAGGCTCCCATCATTAAAATGCCACGCCGGTTGTTCTTCTTCCCAAGTCGAATGAATACAACAACTGAAAAGAATGCAACATTTAAACCTCCACATTTCTTTATTTCATAGAACAGCTAATATGAAATTATCATGTAATTAGCTCTAGTCACAGTGATCAGGCCATTTAATGTGGACAGGATAAAGTACTCAACTACAAATTATGGATATGCCAGATTTTTTAAAGCTTTCTTATCCTCGAGCAATTTACAAGGGCTTTGTTTAACTTATCAATTAACTCCATTCCTTAAATGAAATATGATTAAATACGATAAGAAATTCAACCGGCATCTTACTTGAGAAATTAGTTAAGAACAGGTGGCCTGAATGCAGACACATATGGCAAGGTGCTAGACCACTGAACTCGCTATGCAATGCCATAACAACACACTACTTACAGAGGGTGATGATCCCGACTAAGAGAGCTACGAGTATCGCATAAAAAGAAGGGTCTCCATTAGCAAACCCTTGCTCTAAAGTCTTGTACCAAAATTCCACGTTGCCTTGTCGAGACATTTTCCCACCGGAAGTGAGTTGCTTTCCTTCCTTCAAACAGAAGAGCGGAGTAGCCAGAGTGCCATCACAGGCCAGTAGCCAGTAGGTTTGATCAGTGATAAACATGTACTTATCCCAGTAGAAATCGCATAGATTGCTTCCATCAGTATCTTTGATATCACTTTCTTAGTGATATGATATTGGAGAGTCCAGTAAAGCGCAGCATTTTAATAAAAATCAAATTAAATAAAATTAAATTAAATCAAAATTTGATTGAGATAGCTGTGTAACAAGTTCCGTCTAAGGCCTAAGCCAAAAAATATGTTGCCGCTACTTGAATTTAGGCCTATATAGACAGAATTCTGAACAAAAAAAAATAGAAGAGCGAACTCTCAAATAATCAGATTTTTTAGTCCTGTTTCTATTTCTGATATTTAGAAATAACGCTGTAATGCCTGAGAGAACACGTCTCTTATTTCGATACCATCGCTATAAAAGAAATAGAACTTATACAAGAATAAGACACAAAGTCTGATATAATAGTATTAAGGCAAAGTGACAGCTTGCACTCAGCTGGCTATGAAAGTAGGTTTCGAAATACAGGAATTCACTACCAAATACTTTACTGAATCCCGTATTTCTTGTTCCATAAATAATAATTTCTCACTCTCATTGAAGAGAAAATGTCTTAAACACTGGCAGACCTAGGATTTTGCTAAGGAAGGGGGGACAAAGATTTTCCTTGTTTGTATATTATTTTCACATCAAACAAACGGTGCACGCCATCATCTGCACTGTTTATATTCAGATCCATGACAAAGTGAAAGCATTAAATTAACTAGCATCGTGATCGTGGGTTTAAGAAATCGACAAGAATAGCGACCTGAAAATGAGAAAATAGGCAGCGCTAATCCGAAAGAAATAACAGAGATACGAACTTACAAAGTAAAGCATAACGGACATCTTGAAAAGATACATCAATCACACACTTCACTCCATTGTACTGTAAAGCGTCTTCCTCGGCAAATGAAAAGAGCTTATAATAATTTTTTTATTATCTTTTATTTGATAAAAAGACTTGATCTACTGATAGTTTAGATGTTTTTTCATAAATGAACTAGTTTTTATTCATTTTAATAATTCATTAAGAAATACGACAACTGATAAATAAATTGTAATAAGTTAATTCATTTCTTAAAACGATTACAACTGATACATAAATTGGTGATTTACCTTATTCTAACCAGCGTGGAGAGGTTGAAGGAGCCGGGAAATTTAATCGTCTATCTATGCAAGTCCCCAACAGTCCCTCTACTGGCAGTCTCTGTCCCCGGCCTTGCACTAGATTTAGTTCGAGGAATAAGAAAGACTGCTTTGCTGGTATAAATAGTACTTCAAGACTGAGTCTTTTTTACTCAATCACTAACACCTAAAACATAAAGGGATATTCGTTTGTTATACTTGTCTGTACGTTTTATTTAAAAATAACTGACGTCCGGAGGTCGCGGTATTATACAAATATACTGCTTCATTTACAAACAGCGATATTGAAAATAATTTCAAAAACAAGATAAAATTAAACTATGGGAGCCTCCTTGCGACTGAGATTGCTAAAAGGTTGCAAGCGCAGACTGACCCAGGTGTTAGATATCAGTTGCGCGCTAACTCACCGCAGTCCTAAAATGGCTTCTACTCCACTGATCTCCACTGGAAAGTAAAATACATCCATGATTCTGGGTGTGGACGGAGGTTAAAAGATATCCCCATGGTGACCTGTCCGGCACAGGGCGACAAAAACTCTCGTCACAGCGGTGTGCTAAACCCAGGTCACACTAACGAAGACGAACAACATGGTGTTAAAATCTGGTAAAACTGGAATATACAGAAAGTATTTACCTGTAGAAAAACATTTAAAAAAGAAAAAAGTAAATGCCGCAAATGCGGTGGAAATAATTTTCTACCTGCCGTTTCACAAAAGAATAATGAGAAGCAGAATATTATGATAAATTGCTGAATATGGTAAATGCTTAGTTTCTTATAAATACCTTCGTAGATTGATAGCATAATTAGCTTACGCCGGATCAGTTCTTTTTCACTTTTCTCTCTTATATTAAAATACTTCTCGGGATAATACGCTCTCCACGGTGTATTCACTGTACTACAGCTATTCTTGATCAGCAGCATGCATATGAAGATTGACGTTAGTTTATATAACTGCCAATCAAGCTAACTGCTTTTAATAGCTTTGATTGGCACCTCTCAATCATGAGCGGTAAAAGTTCCTTCGTAGGATGATAATGATTGACGTTTGTTTATAAAACTGTCAATCAAACTGTCTGCATTTAAGAGCCAAGATTTATACTTATCAGTCGCAAAAGTTCTTTTTATTTTACAAAGAAACTGAAGGAGCCGCTCGTATTTGATAAACCCCCCAAGAATTGGACTAAACTGTATGAATTTGAGTAATAGTATGTAAAAGTTGGAATTAATTTGAATGCCTCTATATGAAAGGCTTACTTGCTACTTGCAGCAACCCCAAAAATATATATAATCCGGAGCAAAATTTCGAATTATGATAAAATCAAACTAAAATAAATAAGGAATTGAAAACAAATGGATTAACGCAATACACAGATAAGGAAGAATTAGGATATTAGAAGAAAAGAAATTTTCGAAATATTAAAAATCAACATTACGTTGCAAATGAAGCGGGATATATGAGCCAAAGTTGCAAATGGAGATGGTTTGCATAAAACAGACTAGGCTGAATTTTTATTGTCTTTGCTTGAAATAATGCAAATTAATTAAAATCGCAAAATCGACACTCCCCCCCCCCCCCCCCCCAAAAAAAAAAAAAATGTTTCTATATGTTGCTATTCTCTCCATGTCCGGCGGTACTTTTGATGCCCAGTCAACAAAATATAATTTACAAGCATTTTAATTAAATTAAATAATAGCGATAAATAATGAATGAATAGGTGAATTTAAAGCAATAATATTAAAACCCATGCGTTCTCTTATACGCTATAAACCGGTAGAGAGTTCTTAAAGTTTCCTTTTCTCCTCTCTCCTTAAAATTAATGTTAGATAACAATAAAAATAAAATAGAAATACCATCATTACATATGACCCCTCCCTTCCCATCGCGCCACCAACAACGGAAATTTCAAAGTTAATTATTAACACAAAAGAGAGAAAGAAAAAAGAAAAAGAAAAGAAAGAAAGAAAACAGAAAGCATATCAAGTTCCACTTCTGTTGAGCGATCTTATAAAATTTAATTTACACTTTTAAATAACACAATAGCTTCGATCTCCGATTAAGAAAGACTCCAAAGAAGGAACTATTTGGCGTTGAAAGGAATAGTGATAAGGACAAGGACCTTATAAATGGAAGTTTGGCGTAGACAAACCATGTTTTATGGGGACGGTTAACTTATTAATTGCATTTCTCGAACCCCATATTTGTGTTTCTTTTACTTATACTTTCGATTGGGTTAATAGGAGAAATAAAAACTTTTTCAAAGGGGGGCTACATGTACCAGTATTCGCACCTTTGCAGTGGGTTTGTGCTAAAAGCCATACTTGAATAGCCATCACCTGCATCGACGAGCATTTAATAGCATTAAAATTCAATCCAGGGGCAAATGTAAGCTTTATCGGACCATTTTTTGCCCCCCTTCCTGCAAATGGAATGTGTCTTCTCCTGACTCACCGCGTTATGACGTAGTTATAGCTTAAGTTTGATTTAGTCCGTCACAACGTTAACACAGTCTTGCAAAAATAATCAGTAATCGGGATATTTTTTTGGTATTATATGATATGATTTAAGTCAATTAAGAGAAAAAATTGAAATGGATAAAAGTATTGAGCAAATACTATTGACCTGCGATATATCAATATAAATTTACAAATGACTGGCCTCAGTTGTTTCGGCTACTTTCAGTCTGCCCTTGATCGACCCTAGACAACGTCTCCGACGTGAGTTCCCAAAGAAAAGCATGTATCGCATGTAGAGGTCTCAAGTGCAGTTATCACTGTTACGGGGTCATATTTTCTCATATAAATAAACTTCAAGAAATTTGGGCTCCTTTAAAATAAATGCATTCAGTTCATATAAATGAAATTCAAACAAATTTATAGTGAAAATCAAACAAGGTTATTTTTATAAAGCTTACTCTTGTGCTTTGAATTATAAATATCTGCCTGCTTGGGTATTCGCGGAATATTCAGCTGCGTTCTCATAAAAAGTAACTTACGGCCCTTTATATGTTATATTATAAAGTTTTAGTTGCGTTTTATTTAAAATCCGTATCAAATCATTAATCTTTAAGAAAACCCTCTTTTTCAGTTAGCGTTGTATTTGATTTATATGTTTGATGTTGCTGTTCAGGGTGTCAACGCGGCAAAGGAATGATGGCAAAAAAATAATGGGTTTAGTCTGCAACTTTTCCGTGAATCAGAACACTACGGAGACCAAAAATTCTACCTGCACGGTACGATTTTGCGGTTCTCCTTTCTTGTTTCCGTTACTAGTTTTTACCCTCTACCAGGCCCGAGGGAAATATGTGTACTCATCACAGATAGCGATATGATCGTCTATTTACCCTGTATCTAAGGATATATGTGTGATTATCTAGTGAAAATTTATCTGTGGCCCTAGTAGAGGCTAACTAGTTTTCTTCACTAGTATACCGATTATCTGATTTTTTTAATCAGCTAGGGTTAGGGCTTCTTCGTGAAGTGGAGGAGTTCACGTTAGCTGGTACATGTACCGTACACGTCAGGTCAGGACTAACTAGCAAAAAAAAAAGAATTATCGTCGGCGATGCAAGCAGGGCTGTTTGAGAGTGTTCTGATTCACGGAGAAGGTACAAACTAAACCCATCATTTTTTTTTTGCCATCATTCCTTCGTTGTTTTTTTAATACAGCACTGTATGGTACGATCAGTTTAACAGGCTTATTATGTTGCTGAATTTTGTCTTAACATAACATTGGTCTTAACGCGGTTTGTCTGTATTAACTAACCCTGTTCACGCAGCTAAGTTAGTCATTGTTAACAAATCAGCGCCCTCTATCAATTCTCGCTGTCTTCACAAACACAATATGATGAAATTCATGGACTCCGTCACAATCATGTTGAGACAGGCACTTACAAAAAGATCAAAAACTGTAGCTTGAACCCTGTTGAAACTTAACTTCTTCCGACGGTTTATCAAAAATAAATATTATGAAATTTCGTTAAAAATTATTTCGAATATTCATGCTAATTAGACATTGTTTTGGTAAGTTGTTGCATTGATTTGCGTTCATTATCATCTTTTCATAATATGTTTATTGTGGTCACAGCCCCTTAGCCAGAGCACGCTGACGGGGTTGAAAATAGTGGAGGGGTGGGGTAATTGTAGTCATGAGAGTATAGAACTTTATTCATTGTAACGTTTGCATCTATCTGGGTAGATGAAAAATGACAATAGAAATGTAATTATAAATTAGTATGCTATTAACCAATAATATAATACCGGTATGACTAATCCAAACTATCTACATACAAGTTATTTTTTCATTGTGCAGACAGAAAATTAAGCATTATATATTCAGAATTATTTCCTTGCCATTTCATGTCCCTTATATTATAAATCTAGAACCAGGTGGCGAGTTCCCGATGCGGTATTTGTTTTCCTCCAGATGGCGCTATCTTACGGTCTAGTTGGTCAAACATAATTAAAACTGCTCAGATATTAAAATCAGTGTGCCGTATTGCGTCATATATATAGCCAGTGGCCTACATAATCATTAAACACCACCCCCTGAGACCCTCTGGCTACGGGCCTGGTCTAGTTTGTCAAACATTACAAAAACTGCTCAGTGTGCCATATTGAGTCATATTAAGATAGTGACTTACATTATGTCCGTTCAATTTGGGATGGATAAGGATCAGGGGTCAATTTAATTCTGGCATATCTTGAAATATACCGATCACAAATTCGTCCTCATTATTTTTAAAGTTGTAAATTACAAATGGAGTTTTATTTGTAAAACGTTTGTGAAAATTGAATAGGAAAGGCGGCCACTTCACCCTGCCACCTCCCCCTACCATGAATGTAATGGGATATACAGCCTAGTAGATGTCACTTCCTCAGTGCTGAGTGATCAGGAAGTGGAGCGAAGGCAGCCCAGCCAGATATTAAGTATACGAATATCGAAAATTCAGCCGAATCAGTATAATGTTTTAAGAAATCAATGTTAGGTATTTGGTGATGAGTCAGTTTTCATTCATTTTTGAAAGAAATATTTTGTTTGCTTAAGAGTGGTTTTGGTCATTTCCAACATTTTCTCAACGCACCATTTCGTTTCCTCCTTCAGTTCTTCTCATGATGTCTTATAAATATGTGAAAATGTAGTTGCACTTCATGTTCAGTATTTTGAACTTCGTTGGTAGAAATAGTAGTGGCAGTCAAAGTTTACCGAGAGAAATGTTCAAGGAGAGAAAATGCTGTGAGATGTCCTGTTGATATTGTAGCTATTTGTATGTTGATATTTAGTGGGACTGAATGGTTGATAGTGGAATTACAGAATATTATATAGGTATAGTACATGTAACAAACGTTCATTTCCGAAGTAAAGAAAATAATTTCGTTGGGTATAGTATACTTCTTTTTCGAATATTGGCAATATTAAACCAATTAAGTTCTGGTATTTCATTTCATTAAAATGTGTTCACGAGTTAAATTGAAGCTGTATTATTTCTGCGTGACAGATTAGAAGATGAACCCTTCAAGGCATAGGGGGAGAGCTGATGGTCCAAAATGCTGTTTGGAACGGATTTGAAAAGGCTCTGTCTAAAGATATTTTTATCAATATAACATCACTAATTTGAGGTCTTTTGCCATTAAAATGTAGCATATTTGAAACGTAATTATATTTGAGAATGTATGGTCAGTTACAAAACCTGCTTAGTTTCGATAATCCACCCCTATGCCTTGAAATACATGTATGTTCTGTATTATCCTAGCTTTATGTTTGTCGCCGTGGCATTTGTGAAATAGTACTATTTGTAGTTTTCTTCAACAAGGCAGCAAATATCTTCTTTCTGGTTAAAAATACACATAATTCAGAAATTTCTCCTGAAACACCAAGGGACACATAAACCATTAAAAAAATTCTACAATCCCGGTGTTGAATTCTCAATTTCCGTTTTTACTGACGCCAGCAAACTCTTCTGTCTCGTTCTCCATTATGAAGATGAACTTGAAATGGAATATTGATTTTTGATATGTAAAGGACTGACGTTCACTGTGTGTTTTTCTTGTTATGGACAGATAGGAGGCATATCGTCTCCTGATACTTGAACGCTCGCTGTCTTGTTAAGCAATAGATGTCATTTTACGTAGCAAGATAGATTATTTTGTTTTACTAGCAGCGTATATAATTTACAAATTGTATTTTCCATTTATGGGGGATTTGGAAAAATTCCCTTCTTGAAAAACTGATTTGGTGAATACGATGCATAAGATGGAGAATAAACGTCTTTCTTCTTTTAGCAATTATTTCTGGGTAAAGCCAGAGAACCATTCATGTGATTGTGGGTGTAATATTTTCCAAATTTGACTGTTTTCGGCAATTCTCTCTCTTACCAGCATCGTTTATTCCATCGTTCAAAGGATGCAGAAATGATGGATATTTTCTCCTACTTTAGAACAATTTTGTTTAGAAGGCTGCAGAACATTTGCTACAAGAATTTTTAAATTAAAATGAACGTTAGAAAAACAAGAGTTATTGAGATCTGTGCCTCGGATTTTGTGTTACTACATGTATATGTTGGTGATTTTTGATAATAATTTTACAAGGATATTTTTTTCAATTCCATATCCCCTATTATAATATGTTATTTAGCATTTATTCGATTTTGTCAATAGCTGCCACAATGTTAAATATAGAAAGGAGGAGGAGGCTCCATTGTTTTTATACGAAAACATAAATATTTTGCTTTGAGTTATTAAGATCAAACATAACACCAGTTATTTCGTAGATAGTTTATTTGACAAGTAGAACAAACAAGAATGTGATATTTGTTCCACATTTGAATGAACCGTAATGCAGATACAGATATCAATAATTTTGTTTTACATACTCGAACCTTTTTCAACTTGTAGTAATAAAAAGACTTAAGACAATAATGTTTTACAGATATATGTTTAATGAATAAATGAATACATAATATCAGTTTGTTTTGCTCTTAATAAAAAAAACTTATTGAACATACAAAATATCTTAGTGTTTTTACTGACGGTTACATGGCTCAGTGGTAGCCTGGGGTTGGGGTTCAATTCCTGGCTCGGGCACTTTGGAATTACAAATGGGGTCGATTACAATTTTCCTTTAGTTACTATAAGAAGAAAGTCTACCCGGGGAGGGTGGGTGGGAACACTTAGAGAAGTAGGTAACGCGCTTGTCTCAGAGACAGAAGGTCCCCAGTTCGATTCCTGGCGCTACTAGGTCCCAGCAAATTACCTTTTGCAAAAATAAACCTAAAATAAACATTAAACTACTACAAAAGGATCATGCAAAAGGGGTAAAGCAAGCTGAGACGGTAGCTGAATAGGTAAAGCGTAAGGCCAAGAAGCCGAATAAGACGGCTGACCAACAAGCTGATAACCAAAGGTTCGAGACGAGCTGAAGAAAAGAAAATCGGGAATAAATGAGCGCACTTTTTTAAACTACATCTATTTCAACTTATGTACGTTTATTACAACAAAAACGAGCAATTGCACCATAAAGATGTATGCAAAAACCGAACACTATGTTTTGGCTCTAGATAAAAAGCTATTTTCACAACTACTTGGCATATCGATATATAAATCAGGCTTATATAGAATTATCCATAGATCAATGTGTGGGAGGGTTTATGCATTTTGAAAATCATCGCACAATATCAATTGCTTTGGTTTTAAAGTGTTCTAGAACACTAAAGACGACATGATATTCTCAGGTTTTTGCCCAGAGTTAAAAAAGAAAGTTGAAGATTTGATGAGATATATTTTACAACTATCGTTCAAAGTTGACATTGGTATATTTGTATTATGTCTGGTCCAAAATTTCACCGAGGGACATTTTTATCCAAATCCAAAGGTGGTCACGATTTCGAAAATTCAAAATGCATATAATCTCATGTAAGCGTTTCCCCCGCACGCCACAACTAACTCTATGTCGCCATGCTGATGATCACAAACAACACCAAACAGCAGTCAAACACTATTCAGTTATGTAAATTTGATGAGCGCTTTTCTCATAGATAAATAAATATGTACGTCATATTTTGCGTCATCTTTTCTTATCTGTAAATATTAAAATCGAATTTTGAGTGAACGCTTAAATATACGCGTTGTGCGAACCAAGAACAGCATGAAGACATGGTCAGTTTACAACCCTATCCCAGTCATAGCCATTTTTAATAATCAGATGTAAAGAAAATTGAAAAAGTTCCTTAAAATAACTAAGCACATTTACTCAGAAAATGCTTATTAATTCAACGGTCTCCGGTGTTCAGTGATCAAGAAACATTCAACAACAATAACCCAACAGCACGTGCAGGACTGGCATCTAATCTTCCATTTTCTTCTCAATCACCCCTTGATTCCAACCGAAAAAATAGAATTTAGAAAGTATCAGGTACAAGTTCAACATTAAAAAAATCACCCACCTGCAAATTTTTGGTAAAATCTTTCGTCTTACCGATGAAAGTGTCATTTTTCTGATAGTTTTCGTTTCTCATTTTTGATTACGCAGACAAAAAGGATTTTTAGGCGATAATTCAGTCAGCTGACAATTAATTGACTAAATTAAAAGAAATTCTAAGCCACAGTGTACCAAATATAAAATTAGATATTTATGTTCATTTTACAAAAAAAAAAAAAATCTTTTTCGTGTTATTCCATACAGATTTGATTTCGTGTTTTTATAGAAATATATAGGCTACGGTCTACAAAAGTTAAGCCCATTCTTTTAAAATGTTCATTACCCCCACCCCCCTTTTAAAAAAACATCTTCGCGACAACTGTAGTTCTCGATGCGAATTTGATAAGAATATTTCAAAAATTCAAGTTGTACAAGGATGCGATAAATGCCAGTCCTACATGTAAATTTTAATTGACAAAAGATGCCAAAAGGAAACATTTTTCTACAATTCACTTTTTTCTTTGTGAACATTAAACATTTCCGATTTGTGATGTAGGCGAAAGGTCGTAAAAACAAAAACATATTAATTTCAAAAAAAGCTACCCAGCCCATGGTCTGAATTTCTGAAAACAAACATAACCCCATCTCAGCAATAAAACTATGGGTCTATCACTGATCAGACGCACTACTAGTACATGTATATCAAAACACCGGGAACCAAAGGAAGTTTAATCTGACCGTGCGTCATAACTGCATGTTCACAATTTTAGAAAAACCGGCTTCAATACATGTGGGCAATTCTGCAATAACCTGAACACATTTTACAATTTCCTATTGCTGTTTTTTTCTCAACAGTCATTATTTGGATTACAACATTCACAGTTTACTGCAGATTAACCTTTCGTTCAGTTCTTCAAATAAACCCACAATAAAAGATTCCTGTATGCATTATACGTTGTTGCGACATTTTTTTCCTTTTCAAAAGTTAACTTCATTAAATTAACATTTGTATCAATTTAATGCGAATAAACATTTTCGAGTGCACAATAAAGTATCTTATCACATATTTGCCCACACATATTTTACAGTCAAGCATATAAAAACCGGTTGTACAGTGTACCAGCACAGTGCTCTACCTGGACAGCACGTAGTGATAATTCTAAAACAAGTTTTATGTTTTTTTCGTTTTTATACATATCTTCAGCAAGGAAATGTTTTCAACGACATTATTTCTGTTTAAGGAGCATTCAAATTGTCTGTTTCGGGCTTGAGAACTGGAGAGTATAAACAAAATTTATAAATAAATTACAATAAAAACATCAAGTGTGGATAGAGTACCGTAGTACAACTTACAGGTAGTAACGCGATATGCAGGGTTGACGCTTGTATTTAGTCCATTTTTATCAGAAGTTTCATGAAAAAAAACACTCGTTACACACTGCACTTCATTTGTTGCACAATTTGATGCAGATTAGGCCTATAGCAACCCAAAGCAAACATTACATTTCAAACCAAATCAAATGTCAACCCTGCATATTAACTATAAGACAAACTTCGGCAAGCGAGACAATCTTGACATGGGTACGGGCGCTGTCGAACACGAAGTGAATATCTTTGTTGGGGGCCAATCCATTTTTATAAACGGTAGTTAAGAGTCACTGGAATTAAATGAAAATAAATTAAACAAAATTCACGAGACAGTATATAAGGATTCTATAGAGTAGAATATAACCATTGCAGCAATTCATTTCGGAATGCATGACGATATATAAATCAATTATATAAATAAATATATTAAACCAACACATTCTATGCAACCACGAACTTAATTTACAGTGATATTAGTACTATTTTAGTTTACTCTAAAAACAGGAGACACTTGATTCTTTAAAAAACAAAATGCTATGGATAGGAATCAAAGGGCACCCAATAAAGAGCTGCGTATACAGTCACCTGCCTTGTCGTCTTGCTTTGTTTAAGATGGAATAACATGTCTCTGGACAACTGGAATAATCTTCTTGCTTCTTTATTGGCAAATGAGTTCCCTCTGGAAAATAATAACAGAAAATAAGCTCTTTTACTTTAAGCCCTTTCTGGACTTTTAGGAGAAATGGCGTTCACGTCATTTACATGTCCCCATGGTCAATACGACTTCAATGGAAAATGTACCGTTTTGGGAAAATGTCATCCACACATAATCAGAGGTGTAATCTTATATTATCTCTACGGTACTTACAACAGACTGCTGCAGTTTCAGTGCCAGAATTTCGGCCTACATGTGGAAATTGTAGCAGTGAGACTTCCTTCTTTTCCAACTGACCTTGGTCCTATCTGAATACCTCTCAGCAAAGTGCCCACTTGGTTTACGTAATAATATACAGTTGTCCACCCTCCGTACAGAGGCCTCGATTTAGGCCTTGGTCTTTGTCATGTGATAGGGCACTATTATGGATTCCGATCCCGAGAAGGTAATTCGGGTCTGTAAAATGGCAAAAAAAATCAGATTTTATCAGCCATCATGCATGATATCAAGTTACTAGTGTCAGCTGTCATATTTCACCAGTAGAATGAATGAAACCAATAAAAATAAGTCGATGCGACTTTTATCCAATCTACAAAGTTACATCTCGCGGCGAATCCCTAGGTCAGATCTTATTTCCAAATGAATGAGGTTATTATCATTATCATTACCAGCACAACGCAGTTTGAACATTCAGAGTGACGTATATTGCTCAACGACTATAAATTGTTTACTATAGATTTGTGGAGCCGAAAAGTTTGTACATGTAAATATAACGATTTTTTAATGCCAACTGGTTTATTTTATTCGTTGTTCAAATTACTGCATAAACACAGTAAGCACAACTAGAATAGAGGAGAATACTGTTTTATTATGGTGATACGGGTATACCCCCGGACCTGTTATGGAACAATTTGTTAATAAGATAGCATGTTTCTCAAGGACAACACCTTATAATAAAATAGAAAATAACAATGACAATAATAATAAAAGATGAACTATCAATTAAATAAATAATAATCATCGCATTTTCTTTTTTCGAAAGCTCGCACCAATTTTTAACGCATCGCTGTAAGTCTGTCTCAAGCACATGTTTCGTGATACGTGGTTGTTCAATGGACAACACTCTGCTCCAGTTTTGTACCGTGTTCAACCATCTACAGTGCTGACTTGGTAGCTGTCCGGGTCTGTGGACTCGTCAGTAACAAATCGCTTTATTTTGAGTGCTTTCACTGATGAGGATCCACAGACTCCCGAAGCATACATCAGTAGTCCGGACGTAAAGTATAAAAAAGCGCTTTTTCTTAGGCTGATAATCCAAGTACTAGTGTTTTATAAGAGTGAATCCTTGATTTTATTAAATATTCCAAGCGCAAATCCACTGCTTTTTGTTAATGGTTCGGCGTGTAATGCTAAATTGCCAGTGTAGTGAAGCGAAATGTGGTGCCGACCCTCCCCCCCCCCCCCAAACTTGGGAGTGGGGTTCGTGATCCGAAGAGGGCCCCGAAATTTTTTACTTTAGAGGGCAAACTGTGCCATTTGGTACGGTTTAAACTATGATTCAACTAGTCAAAAATCTAATTTCAAGAGAGGACCAGAAATCGACGGGGGGGGGGTCAGAACCCCCAGACCCCCTATAAATCCGCCATTGAATGTTGATAAGCACACCCTGCCGTTTGCACCACAGACGAAAGTCTAACATGCCTTGCAACTGTCCTTCTGAGTGTGACATAAGGGTAATATAATCGGCAATCACTAGCAGAGCAGATTTTGGTCAACCAGTTTAACTCCTAGGTTTCCTGATTGCCCTCAGTCTCAGAATCTATTTCAGTCTCAGTAAACAGAATAATTACTATCTTTGTCACTCTCTAAAGCATCTCCCATCCGAAATGATAGAAGTGTTGGCGCCGTTGTATTATGCTCTTGTATGGAATCAGAAATTTGACGTGGGGTACATTACAAAACAAGGCAGCAAAGCTGTCAAATGTACAGACAAAAAGCAGAAAATAATGCACAAAATAGGCAACTGGCAATTGTGATGCAATATTACATTATGCTTAACTGTAAAGTCAACATAAAATTTTAATTATGCACAACAGGTAATACCAATGTAAGTAAAATGCGTAACAAGCATAAGGCTTCAGGCCCAAGAGAAAAATAAAAGTTTCACAAAAAATTGCATTAGTTTCAAAAGAGTATAATCCAACAGAGCTGGCTTTTTAATTTGAGCTGTATGTCAATCCTAAGAATCATTTTTGTAAGTTTAAATATTATAAGTAACACAATTTTCTTTTCATAACGTTTGTGGTGGCAGTGCACCAAGCAGCATTACATGATGATTAACAATTAAATTGCCACCAATTTTTAATTATCTACTACAAATAACATGGACATTTAGAAAATTTGATTACCTCTGAGCTTCATGAAAATGCCAATTTGTGAAAAATTAAAACTTCACAAAAATGATTAACTTCCAGAAAAAATTAGACTGCTTTTCCAACTCCGGCTGCATTTTAGTCCTGTGTTTCTGCTGTGCGAATTTGAAAATCATAAATGAAATGTTTTTTTCCTTAATGTTCATTATGGCGGCAGTGTCCAAAATAGGGTTTTCTTTACTTTTGATGCAATATTACATGATGCTTAACAGCATAATGACCATCAGTTTTTAATAATAAAACATAAGTATCATGGATATTCAGAAAATGTGATAGCAAAAGTCTTCAAGCCTATGGAGGATTGAAGTCACCTTAAAAATGCCAAAATGTGAAAAATTAAAATTTCACACACACACACACACTCTCTATCTCTCTCTATATATATTTATTTCAGTTTATCAGATTCGATCATTCACTATGTTCAGAATCTCAGAATGGAGTAAATTGACATTTAAAATTGTTCTATTGATATGTATATATTTGATATTCTTAAAGACCACGAATCCCAAGAAATGCCAGGAATTGACAAATTTCATAATTCATGAGGATTTGTGAGATTTTGCAAATTTTCTGGCCTAATTCGACACACTCTACGATTCAGTTACAATATAGGTACGATAGTGTTATGAATATTCGTGGGATTTGGCTGGAATTGCAAGATTATTGTCAAGAATTCACTACAATTTTTTGGAATCAGGAGTTTGTGGCCAAAATTTTGAACACCTCAAAATTTTGGCCATGAAATTCCCAATTGATCAAGAATTGCAAGAACTGACTACGATTAAATACGAATCTGTTAAGAACTTCACAAACTGATTACGATTCAACCATAAATCCTGAAATTTGTCAATTCCTGGCGATTCCTGGTCTGTGTGAAATAGGGGCATAAGACACATCTGTGTCTGTACATAAAAAGTTACGGGAAATGTTCTGTTATACTTGTATCAAGTGACTTCAGTTTTTATATTTGAATTTTTCGATGATTGTCTTTAAGCAAACCCGTTTGATTAACAGTATAATTACAGCACTCTTGGGTACACAAAGTCACCTGGACTAGGAAACTATTACTATATGTGTACTTTCTTTGTTATTTTCAAAAAAGTGCTGAAAGACACAAAATGGTTAGAATTTCTTTTATTCCAACTGAAATGCCCCCCCCCCAAAAAAAAAAAAATAAATAAAATAAAATAAAATAAAAATAAATAGTAACAAAAACAATATTCTTTTCTTATTAAGCAATGTGTTTATATTGGTAATATATCCATTACATACAGTTAAATAATGAAGACCATTATTTTTCAAATATTTATCTTGCAAAGCTACAATTATGATACATAAACGATGATTCTAAGAAAGACATAAAAGTCATCAAAACATCTAAAATAAATTTTCAAGAACTACGTTAAAATTGAAATCAATAAATATATGTGAAAAAATCGAACATTTCCTTAAAAGATTACAGGTACATAATAACAAAAACTACGTCTTAAGCCCTTTTAAATGTAATTTTCAATGAATCAAAGAAACAGTATTTATATAAATTAGAATAATACATTTCGTACATGTACACATGTTCCCATGTAAATTCATCTGCACTGTGTTCATATTTTATAAAGAAAATATAGTTTCAAACAGCTGAGGCTTGAGGCTGCTGCCATTAAAAGTGTACCCTCTCTCTAACTGCTGTATGTGATGAGTGCACTGTTAAGTACTTTCCTTGCCAGTAACTCTAGTGAAACTAAAGACACAACTATCATTCCCACTTAGACTGAGCTGTTGAAGAAATAGTCAATGTTCTCTTAAAACATTGCATTACCTTGATGGGTTGATGTGAGTAAATATGTAAAACGTAACAGTCAGTGTATAAGTGACTTATTAGTGGTGAAAAACTGGGATAATTTCATTTATTCAGTACCCTTCAATACCAGTTTGTATACATGTGTTGTGGATATCAGTGTTATTGAATACCCAGGTTCTACATGATATTGCTATTCACTGCAGAATTTACAGTTAAAAGAGACTGGGATAACTTTATCAGTTGACTGTGTCTAATGACTGTGTCTAATGAATTTGTATTTTTGGACAATAAATTTGATAAAAACTTTAAATTACTTTGAAAAACCATAGCTTAAAAAAGCAAGGCGTTAATATTTTAGACAAATCTACTCCAATGTTTGTGAAATTTGTACAAATGAGGCTTACAAACAAAAAAATCTGTGATTAATCAAAATGTATTTTTTTTAACATGCAAAATCCCCAGATTTACACAGTTGGACGTTAATAACTCTGTGAAATGAACTTCGATGTTACTTGGACTTGGATGATTGTGAAACTTACAACTGTAGCTTGACAAATGAAATAATCTGAAATAAGCTCATCAGCTGCCTGTGTGTAATATAAAGTATTTTTTCTGACAATACATTAAAGGAAACTGAAAATTACATTGAAAACACATTGAAAATTCAAAAGCTTAAAACAGTTAAACATTAATAATTTTGACAAATCTGTTCCAGTGTTTGTGAAATTTGAATAAATGAAGCTTAAAAACATAAAAATCTGATATAATATTATCAGTAGACTGTGTGTAATGAAAGTGATTTTTCAGACAATATATTTGAGAAAACTAAAAATTACGTTAAAAAGACTGACAATTTTCATGGATAAAAATAGTTGAATGTGATAATTTTGATAAATCTACTCCAATTTTCGTGAAATATGGTAATAATTTGAGTAAAGTCTGCCTGAGTCTAATGAAAGGGATTTTCAGACAATATCTTGAAGAAAACTGAAAATTACATTGAAAACAATAGCAAATTCCATGGCTTAAAATAGTTAAACATTAATAAATTCTACAAATTTGGTCCAATTTTTGTGAAATTTATATAAATGATACTTAAAAATAATAAAAATCTGTGAAAAGCTTATCACGTCACTGTGCCTAACTTAAGTGTATGTTATTGCCAATTCATATCAGAAGAGTGAGAAATTACGAAAACAAATATTTCAATATTCCATTAAATCATTTTATCTCAAATAAAACATCAAATGTGATGACTTGTGTTTGTTTGTGTAGAAAGTGGCAAATTACCTATTATTGTCTTCTGAAAAACAACATATACCCATTCAAGAGTTCTCCTTACTACCAATACTAGATGCAGATTCCTCCTTACAATGGGTTTCTGGAATCGGGCCATTACCACACCATTTGACTATGTCCTAAATCTTCCCACATATTATGTATTGTACACATGGATGAGACATAGCACTGCTCTTGATGTTGTTTTTCAATGACTGTTTCTTAGATATGAAGAGACAGGAAGAGTCTGCCAGCCAAGATGCCACAAGGCTGCAATATAGAAGGTTTACCTGGAAAAAGGGCAAATTTCATGGAATAAAATAGTTAAATGTTAATAATTTTGACAAATGTGGTCTAATGTTTGTGAAATTTGTACAAATGATGCCTAATAACAATAAAAATCTGACAGAAGCTTATCAATTGACTGTGTGTAATAAAAACTATTTTCGGACAATATATTTACAACTATAAAATTCTGAGAAAAGCTTTTCACATCACTGTGTTTAATATAAGTTTTTTTTATTGCCAATTCATATCAGAAAAGTGAGTATTTACGAAAACAAATATTTCAATATTCCAATAAATCATTTTATCTCAAATAAAACATCAAATGTGATGACTTGTGTTTGTTTGTGTAGAAAGTGGCAAATTACCTATTATTGTCTTCTGAAAAACAACATATACCCA
>NW_019775562.1:0-19736 GCF_001039355.2 Lingula anatina | reverse complement strand
ATGCCTAATAACAATAAAAATCTGACATAAGCTTATCAATTGACTGTGAGTAATGAAAACTATTTTTCGGACAATATATTGAAGAAAACTGAAAATAACGTTGAAAACAAAGGCAAATTTCAAGGATTAAAATAGTTAAATGTTAATAATTTTGACAAATGTGGTCTAATGTTTCTGAAATTTGTACATATGATGCCTAATAACAATGAAAATCTGACATAAGCTTATCAATTGACTGTGTGTAATGAAAACTATTTTTCGGACAATATACTGAAGAAAACCGAAAATAACGTTGAAAACAGAGGCAAATTTCAAGGATTAAAATAGTTAAATGTTAATAATTTTGACAAATGTGGTCTAATATTTGTGAAATTTGTACAAATGATGCTTAACAACTGTAAAAATCTGAGATAAGATTATCAGTTGCCTGAGTCTAATGAAACGGATTTTTCACACAATATATTTGAGAAAACTGAAAATTGCATTGAAATCAATGGCAAGTTATATGGCTTAAAATAGTTAAACATTAATAATTGTGACAAAACTTGTCCNTTGTGTTTGTTTGTGTAGGAAGTGGCAAATTACCTATTATTGTCTTCTGAAAAACAGCATATACCCATTCAAGACTTCTCCTTACTACCAATACAAGATGCAGATTCCTCCTTACAGTGGGTTTCTGGAATCGGTCTGTTAGCACACCATTTGACCATGTCCTAAATCTTCCCACATATTATGTATTGTACACATGGATAAGACATAGCACTGCTCTTGATGTTGTCTTTCAATACCTGTTTCTTTCTATAGGCATTAGCCATGAAGAGACATGTAGAGTCTGTCAACAAAGAAGCCACAAGGCTGCAATATGGAAGGCTTACCTGGAAATAGGGCAAATTCCATGGAATAAAATAGTTAAATGGTAATAATTTTGACAAATGTGATCTAATATTTGTGAAATTTGTACAAATGATGCCTAATAACAATAAAAATCTGACATAAGCTTATCAATTGACTGTGTGTAATGAAAGTTATTTTTCGGACAATATATTAAAGAAAACTGAAAATAACGTTGAAAACAAAGGCAAATTCCAAGGATTTAAATAGTTAAATGTTAATAATTTTAACAAATGCAGTCTAATGTTTGTGAAATTTGTACAAATGATGCCTAATAACAATAAAAATCTGACATAAGCTTATCAATTAACTGTGTGTAATGAAAGTTATTTTTCGGCCAATATATTGAAGAAAACTCAAAATAACGTTGTAAACAAAGGCAAATTCCAAGGTTTAAAATAGTTAAATGTTAATAATTTTGACAAATGTGGTCTAATGTTTGTGAAATTTGTACAAATGATGCCTAATAACAATAAAAATCTGACATAAGCTTATCAATTGTCTGTGTGTAATGAAAACAATTTTTCGGACAATATATTAAAGAAAACTAAAAATTACAATGAAAACAATGGCAAATTCCATGGCCTAAAATAGTTAAGTGTTAATAATTTTAACAAATCTTGTCCAATCTTTGTGAAATTTGTACTAATGATGCCTTACAACAATAAACATCTGAGAAAAGCTTATCACATCACTGTGTTTAATTTAAGTGTATTTTATTGCCAATTCATATCAGAAGAGTGAGAATTTACGAAAACAATTATTTCAATATTCCAATAAATCATTTTATCTCAAATAAAAAATCAAATGTGATGACTTGTGTTTGTTTGTGTAGGAAGTGGCAAATTACCTATTATTGTCTTCTGAAAAACAACATATACCCAATCAAGACTTCTCCTTACTACCAATACAAGATGCAGATTCCTCCTAACAGTGGGTTTCTGGAATCGGTCTGTTAGCACACCATTTGACCATGTCCTAAATCTTCCCACATATTATGTATTGTACACATGGATGAGACATAGCAATGCTCTTGATGTTGTCTTTCAATGCCTGTTTTTTTCTTAGCCATGAAGAGACAGGAAGAGTCTACCAACCAAGAAGCCACAAGGCTGCAATATGGAAGGTTTACCTGGAAAAAGGGCAAATTTCATGGAATAAAATAGTTAAATGTTAATAATTTTGACAAATGTGGTTTAATGTTTGTGAAATTTGTATAAATGATGCCTAATAACAATAAAAATCTGACATAAGCTTATCAATTGACTGTGTGTAATAAATGTGATTTTTTGCACAATATATTCGAGAAAACCAAAAAATTACATTGAAAATACTGGCAAATTCCATGAATTACAATAGTTAAACGTTAATAATTCTGATAAATCTGTTCCAATATTTGTGAAATTTTTATAAATGATGCTTTACAACAATAAAAATCTGAGATAAGCTTATAACTTCACTGACTCTAATTAAAGTGCATTTTATTGGCATTTTATATGAAAACAAATATTTCAGATAATCAAAATTCTAATTTCAAGAGGGGACCAGAAATCGAAGGGGGGGGGGGGGAGGGTCAGGACCCCCCTTGACACCCCCTCTAAATCTGCCACTGCATGAACATTGAAAAACTACCAAATGATATAGTTCCATAGGATATATTTAAGTAAAACAAAATAAATTACAATTTGGAAGTTATGGGGCAAATGTCATGTGACAGACACTGACAGCAACAGCGATGATGCAGACAGACAGACCAATCAAAATTTAAACAGACACTTAGACCCCATTTCCAGAGATTAGATCGATCTACTTTAGATCGACCTAACTCCAGAGACATTATATTAATCAAGAGACACCAATTATTTTAATAAAAAGATAGAACCCTTACAGTCCATCAATGCCAGCAGAATATTAAAACTACAATATACTCCCAAATGCCACCCTAATATGGCAGACATCATAGTTGCAGTGACTGAACTGAGACAAGTTTAAAATAGCTTTTGGAGACTGCTGGGAACTATTGTGACTCAGGCCTTATAGGGACCATTCCCAGACCTTATAGTACTAACTGTGAATCGATCTATCTCAGAGGGTTCTTTTCGCTAAATTGCTATCAACTTAATCAGCTTAAATGTCTGTCACACCTACTGAAGCCACTAGGGGGTAATTAACTATTGTTTAGCTGCTTCAGTAGGCATGCCAGACATCTAAGCCACCTAAGCTAAAAGCAATTTAACAAGAAACCCCTTGGACATGCATCGATCCTGTTAGATTGTTCTAGGCATGGGAACCCAGTCTTAAACGGATTAGGCGTTTATTAACACTCCTTGCAAATATTTTAGCACTAACGCCCATATTTTTTTAAAAACCAAAATCTACATGTACCTAAAACACTATGGGTTCATTCAGGATTTATGCTGAGTAACTGATAAGTGAAAAACAAATGTTTATTCTTCTCATTTCAGACTGGCACTTATAAGTTAAAACTCAATTTTGAAGGACATCTGCTGTAATATTGCATCTTTAGTTGGCCCAGCATGCTTCAAAATGAGGCACAACACTATATCCAATGCAGGAATGGTGCAGTCCTGATGCAACATTGTAATGTGTTGTTATACTTGCATGGCTACATATGAATGAATTCCTAACATGCAACGCTATTACTACACTCCAGTTGGAGGTTAATAAAGAGAGATAAAGACACATTTGATGTTTTATCTCAGATTTTTCCAGGAATCCAGATCTATTGTATGACACTTATAACCCTAGGATCACCAGATCCTTTTGTCTATCCTCTAGCTCTTGTCTCTGCAGATTCATCTCTCTCTCTCTTTTTTTTTTTATTCCCCTTGAAAACCCGCCCAACTCTGGCTTTCAACTCTCAAGACTTCAGGTACCAGATCGCTACTAGTACACATGTACAACCAAAGAGTTCCAACAGTAGGTATATATCAGAAAAAATTAGAATGTGCCAGATATAAACACAAGTTTTATCTTCTGAAAGGATGTTTTATCCAGAATGTTATGCTTTTGGAATTTTTATATTACCTCTATAATTAAAGGAAATATCACCAGTTTTTTTGTTTTGTTTTTTTTAATATGGATATTAGGGCAAAAGTGTCCTCTCATTTTAGCCAGAATGCTGTGATCACTGAGCGCTTTTGTGTCAACTTAAAAACATACTTCACCTTGATCAGTTTTCATGAAGTTTGTTGCATAAGATCACAAATGTTCTATACTTTCACAAAGTATTAACATTTAGGCGTAGAATAATTTTGTATAGGTTATTAAAAGAGGCGCCTCAGTGGTCGCTGGTCACAGGCGAGCCAGTGCTGCTGCAGGACATGATTGACTGTGGCACCTCTAGAGCATTCTGATATACCTACCAACAGTATTGCTACAACATTCACAAAGTACTTACCCTTCTGTCATCAAGAATGTCTTTGTATTCATTAAAAGGGAAGCAGATGTCCTACAGCTTCAGATCAAACTTTAATGGTTACTCGTAAATATATCTTGTCCTTGGTATAACGTTATTTCATAAAGTATCACCGCTCCGCAGAAGTATGTAGACTAAGTAGGTCAAAGAAAACCCGCAGTGAATACTCGGTCACATCTCGGCACATCCGGTCACATTGAAGCGCGCTGCAGTTTCACTCTGCGTCCCAAGTTATTATATTTTCAGATTTTTCGTTTAGATATTGATTGATTATATAAGTGTCACATTAAAAGGCAATTATGAATTCTTTTTTTACTATTTTTGTTATTTATTTATTTTGTTTATTTATTTGTTTATTTATTTGCTTAAACTTTTGCTGGATCTCAGCACTGCTACCACAACGTAAATGCTACTAATCAAAACCTTAAATAGGAGTGTTTAAGTAGGAAATATCGCGTTAGAGAAAGCTAGAGAACGGATTCGCGGCATTCTTGTTAGCAGTATTGCCACTAATTTAGAGAATCATGAACAAACTTATCTATAACAAAGCTGCTGTTACCTGAAAATCACAAATTTTACTTTTCAGTAGGCCTATTCAAGTATTATTTCAGTAGGCCTATTAAAATAAAAAAATAAATAAGTAAATAAAATAAAATAAAATAAAAAGAAAGAAGGAAGGACAATTTTAAATTAAAAATGAAGTCTGAACGACAAATACAGCTTCAAGCAAATGAAATTGAATATAAAACATACAAAACCGTGATTTTGAAGCCAATATTGAAAAACGCGTTTACAATTTAAAAATTTATTAATGATATCGGTAGGCCTACCTTGTCAAGACATGGCAGGAACAGGCCTACGTGAAAACGACACCCTCCCTACACATACACTAGACACACATACACACACACACAGAGAGAGAGAGAGAGAGAGAGAGAGGGGGGGGGGAGAAAGGGAAGGGGAGGGGGTGGCCAAATCCAATGCTTGAAGTTAATTGTACCTTCGGTTCACTGTTTGTCCTAGATAAATCATCATAAAAGAAAACGAATCAGATCAAAATTATGATACGGAAGTACGGAATGTGCAGACCTTGAATATAATATTTTTTTATGTCCAAGTGCAGACCAGCATAGGGCCTAATCAACATCTGTTGGCTTGGATACAAAAACTTCTCTTCCTCTATGCCAACGCTCTCAATTCAGCTCTATAATTTAAAATAAAATGTTTTATTGTATAAAATATAGCATGTATAAAACCATAGACTTCAGTCGAATAATCTAGCTGTGACTGTGCATGAGCCCAAAAATAATGTTCTAGTACGAATCCCCCCCCTCCCTCCCCTGCCCCGCTTTCTACCATACAGACTCAGCGTGTAGGAGTGCGAAAGCCATTTGAAAGTAGGTCAAAAGCTCGCAGATAGGATATGCCATGGAAGGGTTCTGAGGGGAGATTATTTCAATTTGCATTTTTTTATTCTGCCAATTTTGAGTAGAAATATCAGTATCTTTAATTGCAATTGGTCAATATAGATCCAAACGAGTCAATTTCCTTTCCTTTATCACGTTATTCGCCAGATGTAATTAAATACAACATTTTCCTAGAAAACCTTTACCCCCTCTCGTGAATGCAATGTGTCGTCTGCAGAGCACCTGCGTCTGCCACCACGTTGGTTGCTCCGCTTCCCGGGGGCTGAACAGTTAACGCGGTCCGCAAAATTTTGGGGAGAGTCAGATGAAATAGAGAGGGCCCGTGGCATCTACATTCTCCTACTTGGTGAAGCTCGAGATTGGGCTATTTTTACTCTTTTCTTTAAAACTTTGCAATATAATCTACCTTTCAGTAACCCCAAAACATTTTGCTAGCACCTTTATAAATCTCCCACTACTGTCTCCCCAATAAAACGGTCCACACTAAAAAAAATAATCGTATGGCAATTTTATACAGGCAATTTACCTACATTTATACCCATTCAGCTAATATCGAGTTTTATGGCTGTAGAGTGAAAACGTAATTAAAAGTCTGTGATATAAAAGTTATTTCTAATTAGATAATTTACAAACAGTGTGTGTGGATCAAAAGTGTTCCAATTTGTGAGCAAAAGAGGACTTTACTTTTTGAAAGTAACGAAAAACTTGGAGACGAGCCAAAATAAAAAAAAAATGCATTTTTTCTCTTATATGCAAATTAAGTCCCCTAAAGTAATATAAGTCTGGACCGGAAGTGATGCTCATATCAGAGACCTGCTTTGGTGATGATCTTGATGGCCTTGATGATCATAATGGTTATTAAAAAAATCTTATTAAAGTTTTTACTGAAAATTTCAGTTGTCATCTGGTGAGAAAGAGATTTTCTGCACTAACACAATCATTCCACGAGTGAAGAATAGATATAGTAAACGCACCTCACGCATGCGCTGCAGACGACACGGCTTTGGCTGTAACTCGCATGCCTAATAAGATATTAGGTTTTATAAGTACGATATATATACATGCAGCCAAAAAAGTGAAAATGGATAACTGCAAACCATTAAAAATTTTACAACATTTTATATTTATTTGTGTTCGACAAGAGTGAATTTTATTGGGATATTCTCTCTCTCTCTCTCTCTCCTTGGGCATAATAACGAATTATTATGTCCAAGCTCTCTCTTTTCTTTTTGTAAGCGAATATTAAGCTAACAGTCAAAATATTCAGAAGTAAAAATATTTCAGAGTTCAAAATCTTGTGGGCCACTGCAGTTCCTCGCCGTGGTAAAAATTTTAAGACAACTTGTAATTGTATAAAATTAACAGTCATCCGATTACTCGTCTCTTAATAATGACACACGAGTAAATTACGCTCAAACTTAATACCGCCTTGACTTGTATAATACTTTTCATCCGATAATTAGATTTTTGGATTGTGTCAAAATGCGTTTCTAAGTCTTTTATAAATGTTTAAGTGCGGAAAATATACCTGTTTGTTGTAAATAAACTCAAGTTTGATCTAGCAACATGTCAAATTGGGAGCATTTGTTTCTTCTGCTTATTTTGAAATTCAGGGGAAAATCAACATCTTTGAACATTGAACATTCTTTCTGTCACCGAAGCAATGCTTGTGCCTCCTTTCTACGACCACAGCGATTCCACTTTCATGGTCGCACAAAGGATCCAAAAGGACGCTGTCCAGTGTAAAGGGGTTTAACAGACGCTCTCCTGACGCACTGCGTTCTGTGGTGGTTGCCTCCAGCTGCAGTGTGCCGTAGGAAATGATTATTCTTATGATTATTCTTATGTTCCCCGGAAAACATTCTTCTCAGCCTACGGTCCTCATCACATACATGATATAGAAATTACTTTTCAGAAGCACGCTGGGCATAAAGAGACTTTTTATTCATGAAAAATGAGGCAACTTTGCCCGTCTAGATCATACATAAACATACAATCGTTTTTGTTAACTTGAAGTGACAACGCGAAAGATTTTTAACTGATGAAAATGGAGGAGAGCGGATACATGTGTATCCGAAATCATGCTACTTTAAAATGATGATGAAATGAAAGGAGCCGTATTAAATAAATAAATAAATACTGTTTTGGGTATGTGTGATATAAGCAGGGCGCCTGAAATAAAATTTATTTATTTACTTACATTTTTGAAATTTTAAAGATCAGACTGAAAGATTGCTGTCTTCAAGAATGATAAGTCGTAAAGCACCCCTAAACCTTATAACACTGGATATATATATAATATGCGCGTCTGCTTTCTCTAAATTTCGTTGTTTGCATCACAGGCTGATGATTAAAAAAGGTAGACATGAAGACATTTAACATGAACATATATTATGTGTTGTACTAATATGCGGATATAGAGTAGAAACTGAAGTTGTGTTATAACTGGAAGAAACTACACTGGGTTTATTTCTCCATTCAAATTTTCAGATAATGCAGATAAGAAAATGACAGACAAAGTCAAAGCTGAAATGACACACCAAACGAAACCATTGAAAATTGTCACAGATATGCCAATCAAACCAATACGTGTATAAAAACGGCTAATACATTATCTTTAACGTGGCTTTTAATAATTCTAAGTCATATTTATTCTCACCTAGGATACAACATAGTATGTTGAATCCTGGCTCTCGCCGTTTCGTCTTTTAAATATTAGATATATTACATGCTGCGGTATAACTGCGAACTTTTTTTAGTCCTAGGGCATACGTTACGTTCATTGCCCGTAGGACGAAGGCTCCCAAGTAATGCAAGTCTTACGTGTAGTAATGCACGTCCTAATGGGATGTGCTTTCCTAACATTTTAGTAACGCATGTCGTATATAGTTTACACCGAGAAATGACTTAAATAAATAGATATAGAGATGTAATAGTTTTAAAGATATAATTTAAGTTTGCTTTGTTTCATTAATATGGCTTTTTATTTTAATATTTCACGGTGTTTTTTTATTTTCAGATAGGCAGTTTATATGCATATTAATAAAGCAACAAAAGCAATACGGCTTCCCATGTTTTTTTTTTTTTATTTATTTTTCATTGTTGACAAGAACAACATCAAGAACCTCCTATATTAATAATTTGGCATCTTAGTCATGATGTAGCCGAAGACTGCCAACATAAACGCCCATCTTATATCACTGCACTTTACAGCTCATGGTGATTGAGAGCCATGTAGACGCCTGTATTTTTCATGTCTGGCATTTACTTTATTATGTGTATTTTTCTTCTAGCAAGTTTTTACATGTGTTAAAACGCATCTTTTTGGGATACTCCTAGTACACAATATGTATGGCGTACTCCTAGTACACAATATGTATGAGTCTGTTTTGCCCTATATTTCTAACAATATAGGGTACCATTCAAGGCATCTTTTCTTCAAATGAGGGAAAAATCACTTTACACAAAACACAGGATCTCCGTTCTTAGATTAATTTTTCGGTGTACACTCGCAGAAATTGAAAAATAACCTCACACTCAATGGAAATTTTCTCTTGGATAGTATGGACTGATAATTTAAGACAAATCAAGACAGTTTAGAATTTGAAAAATGCAATATATATAATGATCTGTAATATTCCTTTGCTATATTGGCTCTTTGACCCTTAAAAAACACACAAAAATGTTGTAAGTGTATTGATCAAGGAGTTCATAGACTTTTTAAACACCAGACATTAAAAAAACATGACACATTTTGCTACGACAAGCCTACTGAGAAGGAAGGGGGGGGGGCGTAAGGTCTTGTCAAAGGTAGGGCTCTAATCCAAGGATGTAACAGTGTAACCGGAATAAAAATCCGCCAGTAATTCAAGTCCTATCTATTATAATTATAATATTCCTGGGGGACTTGGATTACTGTTACACCGGGTCGACACACCCCATGCCCCATTCAGAATAGATGATACGAGTATTAACTGATCTGCCCACTTAGGGTGTATTCCCAGACATTTAGATCTATCTATCCCCGTGGGGAGTCTCACTAGATTACTGTCAGAAAATCCGGCTTAAATGTCCGTCCCGCCTACTACAATCTGTAAGGGGGTAATTAACTTTCGTGCCCGTTCGGTTGACAGCTATTTAGCATGAACCCCCAGGGAGTTAGGTCGATCTAGTTTGGATCGATCTAATCTCTGGGAATGGGGTCTAAATATGGCCGACCACACTTCAAAAGAGATGATGATTCCTGATGGTCTCCTCGGCTCCACACGCGCCATTAAATCTCGGCTTCGAGGTTTTATTGCTAGGCCCCTGCAGCGACGGCGCATGGAGGCGGGGAGACCATCGAGAGCCAGTGGCATCTTCAAGATACAAGCAAGACAAGCAAGAAGTCTCTGGCAGTGAACTTCTGCTGTTGCCACTCCGACATAAAATACGGATATTGCAAAAAATATATCGACACATTAATCAGTCAGATATGTGAGACAAAAATCAAGGAAAAAACCATAAATTAAAACTGGGAATTCTTTTATTTATTATCGTTTCGAATTTAGTTTAGATACCGGCACGTTCGTGTTCGTCTCAATAAAGTACGACATTCAAGCTGTACATGTCAAAACCGTAAACATGAGTGCTACGCTCAACTTCGCGCCAGGGTGGGCGGGTCAAAAGGTATTCTTGGAAGCAGTATCGCCACTAATTTTAGAGAGTCATGAGCAAATCTGGATGACTCCATCTTTAACAAAGCAATTGTGAACTGAAAACTACAATTTTATTGATTTTAGACTCAAATAAATAAATATATTATTATTATAATTATTACTTTTAAGAATAAAAAAACAATGAAAAAGAACGAAGACAGAAAAATTCTATTTAATCAGAAATCACAAATATTACCTCAAGACAAGACAGGACAAAGTGAAAACGACATCCTCCCCCCCCCCCCCACTCACTCACTCACACACACACACACACACACACACACACACACACACATGCCGAAAGAGCAAATTTTAGGGGGAGGGGGTCTCAGCCAAATCATCATAAAAGAAACATACAGATTTAAATTATGATGAAGTAGGGAATGTGCAGGCCAGCCTCGTCAACAGCTGTGGGCTGGAGATATAGTGATCTTCACCGCCGTCAACTCTCTGATTGCAGGTTTATTATTTGAAATAAAATGTTTATTGTATAAAACTATACACTTCTGTCGAATGATCTGTGAGTAATAGGCCAACTGTCCATGACTTCAAAAATGTGCATAAATATGAACGAAAATTGAAATATCAAGACCTGTTAAACAAGAACAGTTACATACCCCCCCCCCCACATACACACACACAAGGTCCCTTTCTACTGATAACAATTTGCGGCATATTATTCGCCCATCATCTCCCATACGCCCCATATTTTATAATTGTGTTTCGTCACTGCAGCCAAGGAGTTATAACTCCTTGCTGCAGTTAAGTTTATTTATCGTCATCTATCAATTCCCAACCAAAGTTCAGTTGGGCCACTCCCTTTTCGCCAACATACTCACATAATTATAAAACCTAGCAAATTTATTCCAAAATTCTTGGTTATAAAACCGTCTACGTATTCCGCGTATAAACTACTTGGCAGTAGTTTGCAAGCTTTTGGAAATTAGGTCAGAAGTTCGCGAAATAGGATATGCCGTTCTTAGGGGAGAAAGGTTGGAGTATTTTGCATTTCCTCTTTCTGCAGTTTCTCAGAAGAAATATTAGTATCTTTCATTGTGCTTAGTTATAATAAATTCGAAGAAGTTTATTCTCTTTCCTGTATCACGCGTTTCTTCAGATATAAGTAAATACAACATATTACTAAAAAACCTTTACCCCCTCTCGTGAATGCAATGTGTCGTCTGCAGAGCACCTGCGTCTGCCACCACGCTGGATGCTCCGCGCTTCCCGGGAGCTGAACAGTTAACGCGGTCTGAAAATTTTTAGGGAGAGTCAGATGAAATAGAGAGAGGCCATGACGTATATATAGGTTCTAAACGGTGAAACTGGAAAAGTGGGCTAGGTTTACTCTCCTCTTTAAGTGTTTTCAATATCCACTGCCTTTTAGTGACATCATGCAACCAAATATTTTTTTTGTATTTTGATACCCCTTCCTCTTCTGTCTCCCCCTAAAACGGTCCACACTAAAAACTCAATAATCGTACGGCAATAGCCTACAGTCAATTGACCTACTTTTATACCCATGCCGTCGAGTTTTATGGCTGTGAAGTGAAGGCGCGATACACGTCTGTGATATAAAAAAATATTTTTAATTACATAATTAATAAACAGTGCATGTGGATCAAAGGTCTCCCATTTTGTGAGCAAAAGGGGAAATTACTTTTTGAAAATAATGAAAACAAATTGGAGACGAGCCAAAATAAGAAAAAATGCTTTTTTTCTCTTATATGCAAATTAAGTCGGAAGTGATGTTCATATCAGAGATTTGTAATGGTGATGATCTTGATGATTTTAATAGTGATTCAAGAAATATTATCAAAGTTTTCAGTTGTCATCTGGTGAGAAAGAAATTTTCTGCAATAACACAATCATACCACAAGTAAAGAATAGAGAGTAAACGCGTTTCAGAGACGCACTGCAGACGTCACGGCTTTTGGGTGAAAATCACGCGTGTCGAATGTTTCCAAGTGAGTGAAAATGGATATCGGCGAACCATTAAAACTTTGACTGCATTTCTTTTTATTTGTGTTCTAAAAGGGTGAATTTAATTAAGATATTTTCTCTCTCTCTCTCTCTCTCTCTCTTTCTTTTTTAAGCGAATATTAAGGACAAAGGCAAGAGAAAAATTAATAACCATAACAGTCAAAATATTCAGATGTCAAAAGATTTCATAGTTAAAAATCTTGTTAGCCACTACAGTCCCTCCTCGTAGAGGTTCATAGGGGATCGAATTTTTAGATAACTCGTGATTGTAAAATTGATGACCAGCAGATTGTGCGCCACTTATACTAATTATGTTTGTGATCCACAAATAAACTACACTACAACTTAATACCGCCTAGACATGTGTCAAAATTACCCTTTTTTATAAGACAACAAAATCTTCTCTTACTTTTAAAATGCGGAAAATAGACTTGTATTTAGGTTGTGAATAAACCCAAGATTGTTTGGCAACGTATGTCAAGTTGGAAGCATTTGTTTATTCTGCTTTTTTTAGAAGGGGATATCAAAATTTTACAGGCTTTCAGTTTTAAGATGATGAGTTTCTGTTTATGTTTGAATGCGAATAAGCTTTAATTATTATCCTGTAAAGCTCTCTTTTGGAAGAACGAAAGGAAAAGTCTTATACTGTCTTATTTGATGTAAAAGTTTCAATATGGATAGCTTAATTAATAAATAAACGTTATGTTAATTCTAAGTCACCGCTGTAATCATATCCACTTTGAAAACACTCTCTCATACGGGAAGTGGGTGTGATGTTTATTTCCTTTTAAAGCCGAAATCGATTTCACCAAGTGGAGCGACCCATCGTGGCATATTTAACCCCGGACTGATCACTTGGCATGTCGAATTCCAGGTTGATATTCTAAGCTACATTACTAAACGTGACCGCCAACGCCATAGCATTTCCAGGTATATCAAATGCCATCTTCACCCCCAGAGTAGAGTGCGACCCAGAGAAACATGCTGCTGTGGTCTGTTCCCTCGTCTGGCATGCCCCTTGGAATAAGACCGTGACTGTCAGTAAAGCCTAGGTCCCAACTACGTTTTGAACGCACGGTTTTTTAGGTTCCTTGCGTCCGGCTACAACGTAGCTAGATCGCAGGGAAGGAATCAGGTGAAAAGTTTCTACGTGCTGTCTGCGTCCTCCAAAATGGACGTGGTCCTCACGCACGAACTCCCACGTTTTCCCCATTTTTTTGGCTGTAAACCACACGTTACAGCCCGTACGTTCGGTTTGGACCTAGGCTTAACAGGTGCCGATGAAATTGTCCGTACGATTTTTTTATTGAATTGATAAGGAGCTATGTCTACATTACATGGCCTTAAATCAGTACGATTCCGTGCGTTGTCGCACGACCACCGTGTACCTTCGCTCAGACGCCGTACAAAAAGGGTATTACGGGCAGTATCCGGGCACCGTACGGGCATTGCGGTTCAAATGTAATCTAGGCTTAACTCAACCAACTCCACACAGTTTCACCACAGCGGAACTCTTAGACTTCCTCAAAGATGAATATTTATATTAATAAATGTTTACACCTTTGTTAATGAGAGCACTTTAACAAAAATGAACAGTACACTATTATTCGTTGCTGCAAAAGCAGTTATATTGTTTTGAGTTTAGTATCATAAACAACCGTATCCAGTTTCCCATGTTATCTACTTTATATCCTCATTATTGATGTATCTATAGTCCGCACCTGACGTGGCACTATTATCAGCCAATGTGTTAGTGATGTATCCTGTAACGATTATCTCTGGAATTTGCCGTTTTGAATTTGCATCCATCTCTGCCAAAAACCTTTTAACTGGCATGAATAATTTAGTGCTGCGTGTCGTCGTTGTAACCATCAATTAATCTTAATACCGTTCGTCTCTTCCCATAAGTTTTGAATTTTTACTGAATGTGGTATAATTTTTGTAAAAAAATCGTTTTTTGAGTTATCCGTATATTTTTATTATCATACAATGATTAATTTTACTTTATATGAGATTATGCTGAGATAACGGGCACAGTGTGTGTTTTACCATCACCAAAATAGACAAAAATGAATATCAAGAATCAATTACCAGACGAAAACATTGCATTTAAAGCGAAGATTAAACTTCGGCGTTAGTGAATAGATTCAAAGAGAGCAATGACTGCGTGAATATGAAGTATGGAAAATATAAAAAACACAAATTGTAACAAATTCAATACAAAATAAGATACACAGGGTAAAGAAAAGCTCTTGCTAAACGTTATATTATGGTAGGGCAATAGCTTTTTTAATTGAAAAATATTCGGTAAGAAGATGTATGAAACATTATTTCAAATTGATAATATTACAAAAATATTTTCTCGGGGAATGTGTATGTTAAAATGCCGAATTGTTGACATATTAAAAATGATTATAATATAAAGGTGGAAATAATGAGGCATTATGCAATTATAAAAATTCGTTCCTATGAATGTAATGTCCTACCCAGACCTAGAGGCGCAACTGTGTTTAAGTATAGTAGATCTCTTTCACATCGGGCTGCGGTATACATCTTCTTATTGTTTTAAACTGTCAGACATACTCCTTTAAAGTCAGCTTCCATTCGAGATTTATACATCAGATTAATAACAATATGGACATATAACCACAAAAATCTTCGAAAATGAAGTTGGGTTTTTTATTGACTTAAAACTTGCATTCAGACAACACATAAAATAGTGCAACGAACACCTATTATATCGCGGAATTGATTGGAAGGGGTTTCCCTGTTCCTAAACAAGCCCACTTTTCGCTCTCCAAAGCGATACATGGTACAAATGCAAAGTTCGATACGCACCTAAATTTTGATATTTTTTACTTAATTGAAATTGGAAGCCATGGTTCAAAATTGAATCGGATTTCCTTGTAAATATACAGAGAAGAGATAAGAATGATTACAGCCATTGATAAATTCCTTAGAAACTGAAGGTAAATTAGCAGCAAGCCTCCGCCGGTTTCAAGTCTGAAGAATTTCTCTATCTCATATATGTGAAGTAGTAGTAACAATAGAATGAACATTGGCAGCAGTGAACCGTACAATAACCACTTTACATCTTAAATTAGTCATTTCACTTTAATTTACACCTTAATTGCCTCCATAAAGAAAAGCGAGTTGGTTTTTATAGTTATGATAAACGAATAGGCCTAAGAGCTACTGACGGTGGTTTGACTCAATCATCCCTCATGCGATCATGTCGACTTCGCACTAATTTAAGTCAGTAATGTGAGCGATCAGCACTTGCACATTCCTAATACAATGTCAATGTTGAGTTGTTTACAACACTTCCCCAGTGTGGCGTATCATCTAATGATAGATATTCAGCTTTGCACATCAATATCATCTAATTGTTTCACAACGATAGGAAATAAAAAGGCATGTGTTACATACACCCCATTTCCATAGATTTTTAGATCGATCTATCCCTGTGGGGAGTCTCACTAGATTACTGTCAGCTTGGCCGGCTTAAGCGTCTGTCCCGCCTACTAAAAGCTGTAAAGGGGTAATTAACTATGGTGCCCGCTCGGCTGACTGCAATTTAGCGTGAACCCCCAGGGAGTTAGGTCGATCTAAATCTTAATCTCTAGATCGATCTAAATCTCTGGGAATAGTCATGGATGCTTCCCTGGGGTATTTTTGAAAGTGATTTAGCCACATTCATTAGTCTCGTTCTACACTGTCCCCAAGCAATTGTCTTCATAATAGTCATAACCAGTATCTGGAAGCAGGTCGCCGTACTGGGCAGTACTGGGCAGAAGTTCACAGACACATTGGTCATTTCCAGAACAGAGAACGTTTATGGCCACACACTTCCACTGTTTCATACAGGAGATGCTGCATTCCCTGCGGCTGCGGACATTCAGACTGGACAAGGGCACAAGGGGTGCGCGAACACCTGCTGCTGTTCGTTTGAACGTAGTTGAACGTGTAATACCTATACAAAAAAAAACATTAATTAACTACGAGACTTAAAAACTTATAACAAAGAGGTGCTAGTGCCTGACTGACCGGTTATTTCAACGTCGAATTAATCATAAAATGTGTAAGGTTTATAGATATATTATTCACGCCCTTCAAAAAACTGATAATATTATATACATGTACGTAATGTGGTATATCGCAGTTTGAGGTCCGCCTGTAAATGCGATTTTGAGAAACTATAAACTCACCATAAACTTCCACTTCACAAAGCTGCAATGGATCATCGTCACTACCAACTTTAATAATCAACACATATTGTCCTGTCAGTGGTGACCCACAGGACAGAGATGTGTTCCCCACAGGTGCCACCCCCGGGTAACTGGCGCAGAGTTTGTACTGGGTGAATGATGCACTATCCGCAAAAGAGGTTCCAACTCTCACCTCGAAATTATTCAAACGGTCAGCTGAAAATAATAGTAGTAGACTGTAAAATATAAGATAACACTTTTATCATACTGTACTTGGATGTCATGTAGCGGTATATTAAACAATAGCTCATCTATTAAAATTAAAAACCCTTATGCGGATCGAACTTGATATTCCAATACTTACGGCAATAAAAACATCAGCGACTTAATACAAAATATATAAAGAACCAAAAATCTTACGACAGCAGTCGCCACGGTTTGTTATAATTAGACCAGCCACCCTCTCCGTGGTTTGTAAATCCACCAGCCACCATTGACCCTGACCCCATCCTGTATGGCTACAACTCCGATGGTGGTAGTCGTCATCATAGTTACCATCCACAACAAGGCTGGCATTGCGCGTCTGGTAGATGGAACTTTGGTAGGCCGGTTTTCCTTTAGCCAAATTCTTCGTGCAATTTCTGCATAGTGTTACATCTGCCGGTGAAAGATACCAACAACATCTATTATTATTATTATTATTATTATTATTTTATTATGTGCAAGGGTATAGTAAGAACACACAATATCTTTTTTGTCCTAATCAGATTGAAAGGGAATTTATAGAACAATTTTGAATTCAGAAACAACTATCTAACCACACAGCTGGTAAGGTTATGATATTGTGCCACAATGGATATCATATTATTGCCAAAATACATCTTTTTTAGCTCTGTGACAAATCAGTAAAAAAACACCACTTTTTACCTGGTGTGTTAAGTATCTGTGAATCTTACCCAAAAATATAACAGTAACTCCGACAAGAAGAGGTCTTAGAACCACCATGCTATAGCCACACACCTTGTTATCTCAGCAACTGCCTGTCCGGAACCGCACAAATTTAGATATAAACGTAATTTAGAATTAGTTTCGAAATACGGACACCGTTGGAAACTTTTAGTTAGGATAACGCGTCAGTATAAACTACCAGATTCGCGGTCGAAATCGTTACGTCTAAACGCTACAGAGGAAATCCACACTGACAAGAACGACCAGTTTCAATCGTTTAATGTGAACTCGTTGCCTGCCCAGGTACATTCTGACTCTCTATTCAATATTACAACCTTTAGTACGTACTCCAGCCAATGGCTTCATGCACTTCTTATCACTGGCTTCTTAATGCGACAGGTAAACAAGCCTTACTCGGCCTCTTCAAAATTGACATAATATATTATAGAGAATACAATAAAAGTTATGACTTGAAATTATTGACATCGTCTATGAAGTATTAAATGTGCCGATGGCAGACAAATCAATAAAGCATTCCGTTGTTGCCCTGGATGGTGATGTAATAAGAGTGGAGTGATTGCAAAGCAGAAAAGTTCAATTGATGCTTAATTATTCAAAAACGCCAACATAAGTGACATTCATTAGTTGCCCCAGTGATGGATATTGACCGGGCGTGCCCTAAGGGTATGCTGCATGAAATTGAACTTTATCAAAATTTCATCTCATCCTGTTATTGTAACACATTTTCGTCCTTTCAACTATAATAAATGTGTTTATGTATTTTGACTCCACACATTTCTATCATTTATGCAATCGACAATTAACTAAAAAACAAAAACAAAAGGCAAGATTGAGAAGTAGTACCTATGTTGTAAAGCAAATTACTTACACTTTCACTAATTACAGATAATAATTAAAGCGGAATCAAATGAGTAAAAGGGACAAAGAGTGATTGAGTGTAAGTTAAGTTTCATCAAGAGTCAACAAGTGTAGAACATGTTTTTTAGTGTCAGAAAAAGATGGAAAAGGTCAAAGTCAGTAACAGTTAATGTGATTGGTTAATTTCATAACATATTTTAATTTTGATCATGTATTTATCACATGATAACTGAGTTTTGGATAAGGTCCAAGCATGAGTAATCCAAATAATATTTTACATATCTTTAAATGAAAACAAGTCTCTTAGGGATTACCTAATAAGGAAATGTTGCATGGTGACTTGCAACATGCGAATGGAAAATATTTTGTAATCACGCAAAGACAATGGAAAAGAAAACAAGTAAATGCGTGATCAGTACGGAGAAATTGAGTATAAATATTTTTGAAGTTGTATGAAGCGGGAGTCGGTGAATAAACGTTCGAAAGCTCCACACTGCTGTCGTCATTCCTCACTATAACACCTTATGTTGTGAGTTCTGCTTTATTACATTCAATATTCCCGCGTCAAGTCACATGGTACCAGGTGTCATGCGACACCTGGCGTGACGCACAAACAATACATAGACTAATACACTACATTCCTCCCCATCATATTTTCAAAACATGATTATATATAAACAACTGATAATTAAGATAAAGTCTGAATTAATTATAATTGTTGAAATGACTTTAACAGACATATACGGATTACACTTTATCAACAGCCGTTGCTTTAAATGACAATGTTATACGTGTAATATGCATTACATCAGCACAGTTAATAATAATGAGATCTATTTTTGTGCATAATAAATAATAATTGTGCATATACATTACAAAAGAACGGCACAAATAAATACATTATTTCCTTATAGCTAAGGCAACATGTTGTGTTAAACAGTGCATACTTTCAAGTCCCATTTTTTAAAAATATAAATGTGCATGCATTACTGCATAAACGGCACATATGAACTTTACTAATTATGCTAAATCTGCATTATCAACATGGCACATATGCACTTTACTCATAAGATTGTACTGTGCATCCAAACAGCTTCAAAATATTTACAACTTACGAATGCCTTGATAAAGTGAACGACATATAATTGTGTCCCTTGTATGAATAGAATATTGAATGCAAATACAGGCTCAGTATAATGTAGCCAATATATGTATGTAAAACATAGTCAATGTTCGGTTCAAAGTCAATAGAGTTCACAGAAAG
>NW_019775561.1:290023-306667 GCF_001039355.2 Lingula anatina | reverse complement strand
ATTTAAATGAAGTAATATAATGAGTAAAAAAATAAATATAATATATTTACTTGGAAAGCACAAAATGAAAGAAACTTAATTAAAAAGAGTAGTACTGTATTTTAAAACAAGTCGGGATACTTTGGGTCACACAAAACGACGAAGCAACGTTGACATAGGGATTTTTGGTAAAAGTATAGGAAACGCCATCAAACTCCCTTAAAATGGCGACATTTTAGCCAATTAATCACCGAATCTACTTTTAAGGTCACTATCACGCTAAGAGAAAAGAATGATACATGTAAATTATTTTGTGCGTGTCCAGATGTGAACCACATTTCCCTTGTTAAATCATCTCTGTATGAAATATCAGAACACAAATGTACTTAACTCCCGGGGCGTGGTTCCACCAAATAACTTGAGACATAAATTGGTCTTAAAGAGATAATAACTCTTCGTATGAGATCTATATTTCACAATAAAAACACTGTAAACAATTCATAGAAATATAATATATTTTGTTTTACCACAAAAACAGCAGTTATAGCTGTTATTCTGATATCTGAGCTTGTCAGGACGACGCGACCTCCATAGATGGCTATACCCTGTAATAATCTCTTAATAGATTTTTGTAATAATGAAGTATCAGAGAGTACAAGCGAGAGATTATTACAAAAAAGACTTTTAGGAAAAAAAGGGACTATAACTTTGAATGTAGAAATGGATTCATTTGCCATTGGTAAGTATGGGGAAATTGTTGATTACTCCAAGAAAATTCAATTTTGGCCAAAACGAACAGTTATTATCCCTTTAACTTTTAGACCTGAGCTCCGGTTTACTTCAGTCAGTGGTTAAGTGTTCCATACCCCCTACTAAAACAGAGTAATTGCTGTTCTGGAACACAGGCCTTTCCTTTCTAATCATTAAACTTGTCCAATTTCCATTCAGCATGACGCCAATATTGCAATGTTTGACTATTGGATTTATTAATATAGTGATAAATTTTTATACATTGATTAAATTGCATTTTATAACAAGGGTTTACCATGTCGATTTTGATGGCTGCGTTGTAAGCGAGTGGCATAAAATAGTGTTTCCGTTTCACATCTGGGCACGCACAAAATAATTTACATGTATCATTTCCGTTTCCGAACTAGCTCAGAAAACATCCGTAAGTACTAGTGTTACATTTTCGTATTAAAGCAATATTTTGTACTTTAAAGAATAAAAAATCCTCATTGGGTTGGTTGTCTTAAATGATTATATTGATGAAGTGAAGTAAGCCAGGGTTTGATTATATTAAACTGAATCAAAATAACATAAACTAAGTTAAATCGATAACAGAACAGAACTTCACAAAAAATGAAGCAAGCACAATAAAGGAAAAAAGTAAAAACAAACAATGAAATAACTTTCTGAAATATTCAACGAGGAAAGTTAAGCCTCACGTAGATTATGGTAGGTCAAAAAATTCAAGTTGAACAGACAAGCATGTTTTAATCAATTTGAATCAAAATCGTATGTGCTGCCAAAGCGTGCTGCACCGTGGATTTCGAGAGAATTTAATCATAGTCCGCCTTTGCGTAGTTAATTACTAATATATTTATATATTTATTTGTTTTTAGAATTATTTTATTGACTCAATTTGGTTCCTTTCTATCTCATATTCTGGCCTATCATTTATTTATTTTTTACTTTTCTGGCAATGCAAGTTATAATAGTTCATTTGCAAAATAAATAGATAGTTATTATTTCAATTAGGAGTGCTTACTTATCATGGACCAGTCGATGATTAAGATAAAATTTGAATTCAGTAGGTTATATATATTTATGAATTTCTATGGAGTAGAATTTTAACTAGGCCAATAACCCTCCGATCAACAAACCTTAGTGAATAGTTTCAGAATTAAAAAAAAATTATTTCAAAATCTAATTTGCTAACATGTGTGACTCACGCTTAAGTAGTCGACGCTGATTGCGAACGCATGTGAAAAAGTTGCAGATTCTGTGTCCCAATTAAGGACAACACCATCGCCTAATTTCCCGCCAGACGCCGCGTAAGAACCTCGAAAATGGACCCACGTGCGCACACACCCTACCTCTGTTTGCACAACCGCGTCACGCTTCTTTAGTTAACCTTAAATGACCGCATTTTTCTTGCAATAATTAAGTCGATAAAGTGTTGGACGCCGGTTATCAAGTGCAGTGTTCGGTCGTGCCACTGGGCGCTTCTAAACTCTGCTCGGAATGGACCGTTGCCATCGATCAAAATGACACAGCATTGGGATCAGTACTTCTAATTTTACTGATCCTGCAGGAGTCTATTGTAAAAAAAAAACTACCTCACTTTATAAAACAACAAGTTAAAATTTAATTGCTCAAAGGGGTTTGTTTTCAAATCACAATGTTTACAAGTGTGAGCCATCTGTGACGATCTGTTGAAGCATTGTGTGAACTCTCTATGTGAACGCCCCGAGGCGCGGCAGTGAAGGTGTTTTATGCTTTAAGTTTCACATGTTTTTTGTTAGCCGAAGGGCAGTTATTTTCCACGCTGGCTAAAACCATTTCGCTTTTGTAGATTTAACACGCATTATTTTCATACTGATTACCTATAAATGATATATGTCTTACTCTCTCTGTAAGTAGGACACTTTAATAAGTAATATTTGTTTGAGTTACGCGTAGATTCGAAATGGGAAGTGTTCGTAAAGTTTCTGCAAATGCCCCCCCCCCCCCCCACATCCTCAAAAATAGTTTTAACCTTTTCTTAAGAGCTCTTTGGGGCAATCTCTTATTCCTGTTATAAGTTGACGAGTTGTATAATTGTATGGGGATGTGTTTTCTACTTTCATCTCATGGAATATAGTATGCTAGAAAAAGTCCATTGGAGATTCTATTTGGGCGGCAAATTTTAAAAAATCTATACAATCTTATAAATAATGATTGCAATAGAGTTGTCACGCAATCTATAAATGTCTGTAATATTTACAATTTAAAAAGAGCCACTTTATCTACTCTTTTCTTGATACGTTACTGGTAAGCGCGACAGAGATTTCCTTTTGAATATTGTTTTGGCGGGACTCGCTTGGTCTCCATCTTGAGGAGGAAAAATATGTCAGTGACGTTTTCCACTGTATGATGTAGGGCTCACCGTGTAAGACCCTTTTCTCATAGATACCATCGGCCTAATACTACCAAGTGAAGATCATCTAGAATTATTAGATAGTAACTTATATCAAAATGTCAGAAATGCTATTGTAGAGTTTTGATACTTATACAACTCTTAGGAATTTCTATTTTTCTGTTTTGCTTTTGTTTTCGGTTTCGATTTAGCCTTACTAGGTTGTTCCACGAAAAAGTGAACATTTTAGTCAGGCCACTAATGCAGATATTTTGTGTACTGTTTCCATAACTGTATAACGTCACGTTTTAATTACTGTTGCTTTCTTTCTATATTGGTGGGTTCCATAATATAAAGCAGAGAAAATAAGGGCAAGTCATACTTCTGTAGTATTACACAAACGTACGTCCCTAACGTAACTCGGATGTTCACTTTTTTGTGGAATTACACAATTGACAATTAAACCTTTCATACGTTCATGTACGCAAATGCATTGACACCTCTAATGTGTTTGTTTACTATTCCGTTTTCGAAGAAACCGATGTTGATTTTTTTTTCTGCAGTGGGAGCGAAAAACTCGTAAATAAAAGACAGATAACGCTTCTTGTTCACATTCTATGAAATAGAGTTAGAGTGTTACAAGACATTTCATCATTTTAACGACGAAACTGTTGGTGCGTTCAGTTTTTCCATCCGATTACTTTCCCCTTGAAAAAAAAAAAAGAGCATTTTACAGATATAACAATAAAAGTAAAATAACCGTCTTCCTTTTGCTTTCACAGTGCACGTTCAAACAGTGAGGCAGCATACACACAAACTGAAATACCACTTCCAATGTTGTGGATGAGTGAATTTAAGAATATATAGTTTTTACTGGTTTGTTTATTTAGACTAACGGAGCGAAGCTCTGTGTTTTGGATGCTTTTGAAACACCATTTTCACCGACGTGGATGAGTGAATTTATGAATCTATAGTTTTTACTGGTTTGTTTATTTAGAGTAAGGGACCAAAGCACTGGGTCTTGGATGTGCCAGGTATGGGTTTTTCTGGGTCAGATAAGTAGAGGTCAAGCGCAGGTGAAATTAGGTGAAGTGCAATAACAGGTTCTAGTTTCGTGTTATACACACCCGAGTTAACTCCGTCACGTTACGCTTATTCATGTCAACTTTCTTTCTTTCTTTCTTTGAACAGAACAAAGATGGCGGGTCGTTGTAAGGACACCGATCAAGTGTGACAATGGTGCTTTTTGAATGACCGGCTGGGGACACGCCGTTACTCGAGGACAGACGAGGACAGGGACGCTAGGATGCCCACGAAGAGCTTGGAGACCGAGAGCGTGCCGAAGTCGCACCTTCGACTGTCGTTTGATTATCTCAAACATGTCGTTTGCCGAATGCACTGGACTTGGCGTCCCCGCCGGAAACTGTGTGGTGTATTTGGATTGATCGGTTGTTCCATTCGCATCTGTCGTCTGCCACGTCCAAAATGGCGTCTGTTTTCGAAACAACTGAAGCCTTTCAATTTTTGAATGCTGCAGGGAGCATCTGGCGCAATTAGACGGACATTTTCCTGCACAAGTACGCAGGCCTGTCATGAAGCAGGAGACAGCAACAGAGACACCTGGAGATTTTTTTGGTTCACAAAATTAGGTAAGAAATATAAACATAGCCCATTTTCACGGTTCACGATGCACCTGTTGTTATGTTTTTATTGCTTTAGGTAAATATGGCCTTAGAGGCTTGACATATTAAGCCTGTGAGTCGTACTTTGGCATAATGTAGTCTTATTTAATTTCTATGTAAAGCAACTTAAGTGTGTGTGTGTGTGTGTGTGTGTGTGTGAGAGAGAGAGAGAGAGAGAGAGAGAGAGAGAGAGAGAATTGCTGGTAGGCCTATACACGCTTATTCTAAATATTAGATCTATCACTAACACACACACGTACACACACACACACACACACACACATATATATATATATATATATATATAGAGAGAGAGAGAGAGAGAGAGAGAGAGAGAGAGAGAGAAATGTTTATTTAGGACGTTTCTTCAGGTCAAAGCTCACTTTCCTCGACCATCTACATGTATTACTTTATCACAAATTCCTATTTCTTCTTCCCTTCTTGTTCCCTTAATTTTCTCTCATTCACTAAAGAGGTAAACAGATAGGCTATTTTTTTATTTTAGAAATCTTTGTAAATAGCTTAGGCGTATTGTTAATTTAATTTTGTCTCATTCACTGAAAAGGGAAAAAGATATTGTATTTTATGTCAGTTAGGTGTTGGGATTTTCTTTCTTTCCTTTTTCTTTTAACGCCGTAATTATTTTAGATATAAACTTGAGAGCATTTTCAGAGGACAGGCCTCTACCAAGGCAAAATGAAAATGACATTAGAATTTAAAAGTAATATTTTCAAAACATAAAGAGACATGAATTCAGGTGGTTCTGAAACAATTTATTTCCCTCTTAGAAAATTATCAATCTCAATAATTTCATCAACCTATTTCAGATCCCTTGTCCTCAAGCAAACGAACAAGCAAATCCCACCAACAAAGAAAACAGCAACAATTAAAAACGACCTCCAAATTTCATTTCTCATAATTTAACCTAATTTTCCATCTACTGTTCATATATCCGCACAATCAATGAACTCAAACTGGACCTTGTTTAAGTGTATATGGGGAAATGTCAACTAAACAGTTCAATGTAAACGGGCTTAAAAGATCATCAGAAACAAGATGTTATGGTTAAGATCGAGTCCAATGCCCGGACACGCCCGGTCAGCGCGGGTCACGTGACCTCGTGCAATGACCTGAGAGAACACGTCCACAGCTTAACGCTCCATAAAGTGCATTGGAAATTTATAAAGCAAAACATAATAATAACGATGACATTTCTTACTTGAAATATCGGCCTTTTTCTCTTTTGCGCCAAGAACCTATGAAGTCGTTTTCTAACCGTCTAATTTTACTGCCAAGACTAGAATTTATCATTCTCTATCTCCATGTCGAAAGTGACACAAGAACAAAAATATAAAAACCCAAAAGCGGGTTTATGGATAATATTTCTGTGAACAGTTTTTGGATAGGTCATATCTTGATGGTTAAAGAATATATTATTGAAATGTCAAGGTAAATTATATTTGCTACATAAAGGTCAAACGGCCACCGTGCGTTGGTCAATATGGAAAGAACTGACCCAGCAAAACATCGAACAAGCCTAACTTGCAAACCGCAAATCTGCACGAGGCTTAAGTTAAAAGCTAATTGTCCAGGTTACCTATACAGTAGTGGTAAATTATTCATGTCGAGGTTTCGGTCATTTTAGTGGTTTATTTTTTGTCTGTTATTTGGTCTTTTTAGTAGACTTTAAAAGGACGCCATTTAGACTTTACAGGGTTACCTGGTAGATTTACCGGTGCAGTAGTAGCACTGGACCATTAATATTGATAGTGCGTTAAATCCGTGCACATGAAAAAGATGTTTAAAACGCCTGACACAATTACTGCACCTTTAAAAATTAATCAATTTTTGGAGTAAAACTTTATCGGTGGTAGAGGGTCAATTTACTTTGCATTTGCCTTTTTTTTTAATTTTACCAAAGCAATTCTTCATTATTTCGATTATGATACGACCACTGAAGTTGTTTTAAATTGTCAACTTTTTGAAAAAATTCAACCTCTAAACTGAAACCCTCAGAAAGAAGCACAGAAATACACATCCAGACCACACCCAGTGCTTCGATCGGTGTTTTTTTATAGCAAACAGCCACCAATAATTCCCAATTAAAATTATAGATGATTTTGGATTAGGCACTACCCGCCTGCTTGAGGCTATCTTTCTCACATTCTCATCAACCGTCCATCCATTAAATTGTGAATAGGAACCATGGCTGACGTCAGTGTACTGAACACGCTTCATTTGATGGGTTCTTAGAAAAGGCTATATGCAAATACGCTTCAGTGGGTCGTTCCTGATTTTTGAGCTAAATTCAACTGCCCTTGAAGCTATACAACCGGTTTTCTAAACCAGGAAGAAAAAGCTCCCAGGGTCGTGAAATTTGCTAGAAGGGTGGGGTGCAAGAATGAAATATACCATTTCTCGCTTTGCTCGGAAAATAATATATTATGAAATAATAGACTAAGACTTTTAGTGCAGTAGTGGACAGGGATGAAGAAATTAATTGGAGGCGCATTTGGATTGAATGAGCACTGTGTCAGCTTTGGCAGCACGGACTGTAGTAACGCAATCTCTCCCAACCGTGCCCTGCGCAACTATCGCATTCAGTATCTTGCATTTTATGGCCACTCCTTTCGCGTATTTGGCATTGTTAGGGACAGGTGCGCAAACGAAACTTAATGGTTCTCAAAATTCATTGTTAACTGGGTTAAATTCTATTTTTATTAAAGATGAATATTAAGAGTTTACAAATAAGCGCATTGATGCTTTCCAATTTACAAAATATTAGGCTTTTTTTTTATTGCTTGCCTCTCTAGTCCTTTCAAGTTTAAAACAGCAGAAATAGTAAATGGAATAAAACTGAGATTATAACGCAATTTGCATTAAAAGTCAACAGGATAAAAAGAAATAAACATGGAATTGATAAAATTGTTGCGTATTATGGCGTTGTTAAATTCCCACAATTCAATAAAAATGAGCCCGCATTTGCCTTATTAAAATATGGTTAAAGTTTTTTTAACACTTAAAAAGGACACATCCTCTGAGAAGTTTTAAAATAGGAACAAAAAGACATTATTTGGAAAAACATTTTCCCTCTTCTGAACCTTAAAGAAAATAAAAAACTATGAGAAACAAGAAATAAAAAAGTCGTATAATGAACAATAGGGAAATTATATCTGCGCTGTCCTCATAAAATTTATTTTGTGTGTCACAACACCTGAAAATACCTGTGTTTATATACAGTGTAGATCTATAAACATGCTTTTTTTTTTTTTTTGGCGCTAAATCAGGGGAAACTTTTGTAACAATTTATATAGTCTAAATGAACAAGCATTTCTGATTATAACAGCTTTTTAACCCCTTGGCCGAGATGCGACCTTTCCAGGTCTAGCCCTTGCCGTGCGGGATGGTTGACCTTTGACCTTTGACACAGTGGCTTTGTAGGTCACTCACCTGAAACGAAGGTGTCATGTTCTCGTCTGGGCCTGGCCGCTGGCATTAAGTTTAACAATAGCATGGAGTATCAGCTTAATATAAATCTGTTTATGACAATTGGGCTATTTGTCTAGTGTGTTGGATATATATAGTTGAACTTACAATGTATATGCACTTATAGTATATATGCTTCGGGTTGTTATATATGGTGTATAAGTAGGGAATCCCGCTGCACATGTATAGGATATGAAAGGATTTTTTAAAGTTAAGCCATATATATATATTTAATAGGATTTTTGGTGGAAAAAATTGTTATGTCTTAATTCCATATGGCTTCTATAGTACTAGTGTGAGTATAGTTTAATGACATACAGTATACTGTAATCATTCACTCTAACATGTGGGGATCGATGGTCGTAGCGGGGGTGGGGTGGGGTTGTTTATAAGTGAGTGGGGTAGGGAAGTTTGAGGGGGGGGGGGGGTGGGGCTCCACCAGTGATATAAATTATTTCTACTGTAAAGAGACGGGAACTTGGATTATGAAATAAATGTAAATGGACGATTTTACGTACGAAAAATACAGGAGGTAAATCGTTCAGCGTCTTTTTTATTGTTGCTGTGTATTCTTACTCCTGCATTTAATCACCTCTGGTAGAGCTAGACAATGTTTCGTACTTAATTAACTTGTTATAGTATTTTTTCTTTTTTGTGCTATATTTCATTCGTTATTATTAGCCCAAATATTAGTATTTTTGTCATTTTTACACCTAACCCTGTCCTTTGACTATCTGCAGTTGTGTCTATTGTTAACATTTTAACAATTTATTTCATTTCAGGGATTACTTACGTGTCACTTGTGTTGCCTTTTTTGTTTTTTGTTTTGTTTTTCGGGATTTTGCCTTTGTAGTAATGCTTCTGTGACAGTGACTGCTACCATATTTTTTTCTGTTGTGTTCACTTTGTACTGTCGACACTTAACTGCAGATTTTTTTTTTCTGAGTTAGATTTTTCCTGTGACACTGCTACATTGACATTTTGACTCGACGGTGATGACAGATACGAGTGACAGAATGGAACGCAAGAGCTCCTTTTAAAAAACGCATCGTCTGGCTTTTTACTGTAGAGTGCTACATCTGTTAATTTTTCAAAATTCCGACTTCATCTTAATAATCATTTCATTTATATTCATTTGAACTTTTGCTTGTATGACAAAGGTAACCAATTTGACGTCACTTACAAAAGATTTTTTCCTTCTGGCGATCTCACATTTTCTATCTAATTCAAATGAATTAACTTAACGATCTGTTGACTGACTAAATATTATAAATTTATTACAGCTTTCTTAATCTATGTTTTGGAAACATCATGCGTTGTTTCTTTCAGCCGTGTCGTCTGCTCTCTTGGCAATCTGTCGACTGACAAAATATCGTGGATTTCTTATAATTTTCTCAATATATTTATGAAAAAAGATTATCGTCTGCAACAAGCACGTCTGCAATGCTACTAAACCTGTGTCGTACATGTATTCGTCTTTAACATAAACCGTACACAAGCTGGTGAAACTTATCTGATTTTTGCACTTTTTTCACGAGTTTTTCTGCACACACGTAACTTTACTAAAGGAAAATAACCTCAGCACAAGTCACTTAACACATTTAAAACAAAACATTTTTGCAACTCGGGCAACTTCTCAGTTGACAGCTAAAATGATGGTGTTATTTTTGAATTGACGAAGAAGCCTGAGAAGTTGAGCACTCCGCATTTGAGTTAATTATTTTTAACTTCTTCCAGTGCAGTGAAATAATAGGATACAGATATATATATATTCGAGTAATTTTAAATACTACAGATGACTTTAAAAGTTATACCAAAATTTCTTCACGATGCGAACTCCAAGAGCGACAATGTATGGGTCATTAAGAACAGTTCGTAATCATCAAAGTTTGAAATCACATGACATGGAATTTTGTGCGTACGTGTAGGCCTGTCATAAGAGTGTTCAGCGTTGCTATTTCTTTTTTCTTCTTTTTCCTGCTCTAAGCCGATACGGTATCATGCCCCCATGACGTCAAAGCGTCAGTTCACTCCCGTATGATTTAAGTGCCGCTGTTTTGTTAACATTATAATCTTTCTTTTTTACTACCTAAAAGAGTGAACCTGCTGTGCGTCTTCAATTCTTTGGGCAAATTTCTCGCTTAATATGATTGTGTAAGTTAAAGCCCTGTTAACATGGATTTTAAAACCACAAGAAAAAATTGATTCAAGGCTTTATGTAAGCGTCACAGAAGGTGGTGTAACTTATATCCCATACGCACTGATGTGGCTCATTGCGCCTCGATAAATATCTTTTTAGTATACAACAACAAAAAATGTTCTTTATGAAAATATTACATGCAATTCGCAGAAATCGAAACTGGCGTAAAATTAATACTATTAAAAGTATGTAAATGTACGCTATATATCGACGTAAATTCTTCTTAAAATAAGACTTATCAGTTGAGCAGTATATTTAAGTATAACTGACAAATTATATATTGTTTTTACGATGGGTGGTAACTTGGGTGCATTTTGCTGGGCCTTACGCAGCGTTGCGTAAAAATTGCGCTTATGCAACTAGGCGGGGCACGCTGATCTTACCAGCACGTGACCTCAGTCGATTTAAAATTGTCGCTCTTGACCGATATAATACGAACGCACTGTTTATAGTATCGCAATTTTAGTTTAACCTCGGCTACATAATACGTTGTAATTAAAAGCCCGCGGAAACATAAGGTAACGGAAATGTTAAAGATTAAGTCTAACGCAATTGGTAATAAAAACAACGCTGTAAAAACCGTTATTTAAGAATACATCACCGAATAAAAAGTGGCTCGAATTTCACAACTGAAAATTACAAAGAAAGTTATTGATATTTTACTTCTCCTTTGTTCTTATACGCAATATTCGGCAGGAGGCAGGGAAGGCAAAGACTTTACATTCGCACACCGCAAAATCGTTTTATTTTCTTTCTAAACCCAAATCAAAGAATTCCTTTGAATAAACTTTTCAAAGAACAGGTCAGGCATCTAATGTGGTCTTTTCAAATCCACAGGCGTCTCGAAAGACCCCTCACACCTTAAAAAACAAAGTCTGTCAACTCACCGGCCAAAGTGAAACGCGTTTATATTATTTAAACCGTCCTATAGCCACAGCATTTGCCTATAAGGCAAAGCAAATTGATGTTGTTGTAAGCTCGTGATACGTGAACTCCGTCTATTGTTACGCCCGTCTGCGACGCACTGCGCATGCGCCAGGTATGAATGCAGTTTTTCTGGTACAACAATCTTGAATTGTCGCCACTGTTTATGCGGCCTCAAATATTGAAAGGGTCTTCACAAAACCCTTAGCGTGCTACGAGGGGAGAGCTAACTCGAGGTCGCAGTCTACAAGTGGGACGGTGTTGGGTCTGCACGGCTTCTGTGTTTCTCGTCGAAAAATCGCCGTGCCGTTCTTGGGGACGTTCCCTGTAAAATCGCCCGCGTCTACGTACGTGAGTCGGGCTAAAAGCGGTGTCACGGGACGAAGCTCGTGCGGAGCGTAGGTGAGGGAAAATAAGAGGTCGGCAAATAATACAGAACGCGTGTAAGTTGATCCTAGCTCGCCTTGATTCTAAAGCAAGATGTGAGCGACCTTCACTTAAACGGGAGTCTTTAGCAGCACGGTCCGTGCGCTGGGTTTGTCCTTCGATATTAGGCAACGTCGACTATTACGCCAAGGTGTGGTTTTAATGGATCTAGTGACGTGATAGTAACTTTTGTGATGACGGAGTTCGAGCGCTCACCTAAGACTGAAAATGGAGGGGCGAACCTGGCTGAACTCTGGGAAGGATTAAATCCCCGAGGCGTTCAATGGATTCTATTAAGGCGTGGTGCCAAACGTGCAGTAATCCCAGCACGCGTGTACCTGAAAACTGGAGGCTGACAGGTTGAGGAATTTTCTTAAATCGATACTGTAATAGACCTGATGCAATGTTGCGTAAGACGGTAATTATGGGTCCTAATTTGGCGGGAACGAGGCCTACTCGGACCAGGAAGCAAGTTCGTTGCGCCTTTACCACATTGAAAACGTGTAAACTAAACCAATAATGGCGCTTCACCTGAATGCGACACGGGGCGGATTTTTTGCTTACGTCATCTTACATTGTTTCTTAAATTGCGCGCGCTAAAAAAATCACGTTCAAACATTTTGGCGATTTTACGCCAATTATGTCAAACTTTCTTTAGAAAAACGACTATGAGAGGATTTTAGCTTACGTCATGTTCCAGTTTCAGTCATATTTGCGCGAAAAAAAAATCACAGCAACAGAGCATGCAGACGATAATTGAATATTTTGCAGACGATAGTTTATTTCACCCTACCAGGGATGATTGTGCGTCTAGTCCATGTAGCTGTGACATCATGACTAGATCCACACTCATCCCTGTTGGGGAACGCCAAGAGCAGACGACAACTGAAAAACTAGCAGACGACACTGAAAGTTCAACGACAATTGAAATAAGCAGACGACACTGCTGTGTCAGTGATAGCCTACTATGTAGATCTTTTTGATTTTTTTTTTCAGTTTGTAGGTTGCTATATTAGAAATTTAGGTTGGTCAAGCAGAGGGAATTACACACAGTATTTCAAGATTTTAAAAGCAGACGATAACATAATAACAAAAGCAGACGATCAAATCGATGCCATATTCAAAGCATGCCATGGCTCTTTTCATACGTCCCGCAGACTTAGGGGAAATCAAGCGAGAGATTGAGAGGAAATATTCTCTGTGAAGGTTCTCGACAAATATGACTCTAGCTGGCTGCTCAATAGTAAAATGTCACCAAAGGAAGTTGAACTTTAGGGACCAAACCTTTTCTTTATTAGGCATGTCTCTTGACACTTATGTGAGATTATCCGCGCCGTTCTCTTCTCTCAGTTATGACTTGTTGAAACTGCTTGTTGCAGTTGAGGGGTTATTGTTAGCATGTAGATATTTGGTGCAGTGTTCCTTTTATAGGGGTGCATTTAAGTGTAGAAAGTCTTAGAGTATAGTTTTTCCGTATATAATTTAGAAAAGTTTGTGTCAGTTTGCTGAGGCTTCGGAAATGGACCGTGGACCTTTTTTTATCTCCTCTTTTATGTCAGAGAACTCTTTATTTAGAGGGATATTAAGCTAAGCATTCTTGTCTCACATGAAAATTGAGCAACCGTAAGGATACGGTCGTGTCTCCTTCTTGACTCAGAGAACAAATCTGTTGACGTGCCGTTTTTGCATAATTACACATATTATTTTTTCATATGACAATAAGTTGACAGGTATAAAAAATAGGCCATTATTTGACACAAAAAGAAAAAAAAACATTTCTTTAACCACACAACGCACTGAGCGTGTTGGAGGAATGCATTCCAAGATAAAGTAACAATATAGATAGCACAAAGACAGGGTTTTATATCCTGGCGTTCTTTTGATATGAAATGGCCGAATTCGATCCGATGTAGTGATTGTCTGTCGTGTCACATGTTTGACGAGGACAACGGGATGGTTTTATATTGCTCGTGATCATATAGAGCCATTGAGAGGTCAGATCAACCACTATAGACCATGTAGCAAAGGTGAAAATCGTTTGGCTATGTGTGTAGTAGTTTAATTGGAGGGGATAGGTCTGTGAGGTCTGTGCACTTGTTGCAGCACAGGTGTAATTCTGGTTAATAAGGAGAATGGGGGGATTGAGAGAGAGAGAGAGAGATGAGGAGAGAGAAAGATGGAGATGGAGAGAGAAATTGAGAGAGAGGGGGAGAGAGGGAGAGAGAGAGAGAGAGAGATATGGGAAAAGAGAGAGAAGAGAGAGGGGGAGGGAGGGAGAGAGAGAGAGAGAGGTAAAATTGATAGAAGGCATTAGGTGGAATAAGGGAGACAAAGGCGCCTAGACGTTGAAAAGCTCAATTTTGAATGGTTCAGAAAAACTATTTAAAAGAGAGAGAAATATAGATGGAGAAGAGAAAGTGTGAATAAGAAAAAGGCGGGAATTCAAAGTCTCAGTAAAATAGGACCCCCCCTCCTAGACAAAGTTACTCAGTACAGCCCCGCCTCGATTTTTTTTTCACACTGGGTCACAAATTACTTTCCATATTGAAGAGGGAATGCCAATAATTCTTCAATGCGTTTTTGTGGACACAGGCAGAGCCGGCGTTGTGATACGAAAACACCATAGTCAATGAAAAGATTGAGTCCTCCAAAGGTTGACCGAACAAACTAAAAAACCACATTGATTCGTTCACAACATAGAGTAGTGCCAGCTCCAAGGCGGGATGTTTGTTGAGGGGGGGGATCGATGGGAGAGGTGCTTTAAAGCCTGCGCAAGGCACCATAAAACGTGTTTGGAAGGGAGGCCAGCACTGTTATCGGCGTTGCATGCGTTTTAAAAAGTTGGGGTGATGTTGGGAGATAGAGGGTTTGGTTGCGTTTGTGAAAAATTTGATTTTGCTGGAAAATGATGGTTTGGCTGCCGGGAATTTCTGTTAAAGTCAGATAGCAGTTGAATTCCATTTTCTTGTATGATAAGGAGCAGATTTAAAAAGTTACACTCCAAAGGGGGATAGACCTTGTGAAGTTGTTAGAGTAAAAAAAATGTGAAATGTTTCCTTTAGTAGCATGTTTGACAGAAATAGCGAATACTCATTTCGATTTGAAAGAAGTAGCCAGCATCACGCCACAGTAGAGACATGCTTATAATGGGACAATTTTGTTTGCATGAAAGTTAATTATTTCACAATTTTAAAGTGGCGTGAGAAAGGGGCCGCCTTTCCAGAGGACGTTGCGTAAAGAAAATTATTACGGCATATTCCTGCACGCGGGCAGAACAGATAACGCAGAACGTAAGACTGTTCGATGTTTTTATAACCAACTCGTTTAAGTACCCGACTTCAAACGATTCTTTAAAATACACGAATAAAGTGACAGGCTATTAAAATAAAAGCACTCAACCCTACACTTACCCTAAGGTTGACACTTCCCATTCTTATTTACACAATATTTTTGATCGACATATTATGGTGTATTGCTCATTGGCGAGATGGGAATTTGACATGGAAGGCAAATAAATAAATCTCCATTTTAATGGCAAAGCAACTGCTTTTCCATCTGCTTTCTTGCCCCAAACAATGAAACAATGAAATCTTAGTCCCTTTCCCTGCAGTTATCTTCGATTGCTGCATACTCTTTAATTGACTTTTTCATTCATTTTTCCACCAATTAGCAGTTTCTTTCTATCTTTGATTCCAATACAATCTGACTTCACTAGTACATATTTCAGTGTAGCTATCAGACATAAGGTAAATACCACCTTTAATAATAATTATTTCTTTGACCTCAAATCTCGCTATGTCCTTATTTTTTATTAAAACACCAGCAGAATTCTTTCATCAATCTCCCCTATCAACTGCATATCTGAACTCAAACCAATTAAATCATCTCATATATCATCTCATCTTCAACGACACTAAATTGCTCGGTCATGCCGACCAAAATTCCTCTCGAAATATCCTCAACCCCGTATGTGCCGCATTTCCATTGCACCCCCCCAACAAACCGCCTTTCCAATTTTACGGTGTTGTGACGCCAGCATCCACGTTCCTGGCCAGTTGTTGATTTTGCACCTGCCCGCTACGTGCATTACAAGTCACCTGTTGGAATTTGAAAAGGATTGTTTCACGCCCCAGGTGAGCCTTTGTGTCCCCAGCGTCGGTTTATACAAGTCTATTGTCGATACTCAGCCATAGCGACAGATCAGGTCAAATAAGGGTGCGGAGGGGGACCAAGGAAGGGGGGGGAGCGGCGTTGAGATTTTCAGGTTGGAGAATAAAGTAAGTTTTCTTCAGGCAACAGCTTAATATTGAATTAGTTTACCTCCAATATTTCGGTGTCTAACAGAGCATCTAACAGGGAATGAGGCTGCCCAGGTGAATAGCTTCTATTTTGATATTGGAGGCAAACTATTTCAGTTGATTGAAGAAAAATTACTTTATTCTTTTAACATAACACAGCTGATGGAATCCTTCTCTGACTTCAAATTGAAAGACTTTAAAGAACTTCTCTAACAATATCGTTATGGTGACATTGGCGGATTAAAGGGGGGTGTCAGGGGGGTCCTGACCCCCCCCACCCCGCCCCCTTCGATTTCTAATTAAAAAACGCACCAAAAACGTCTGGCTGAATCATAGTTCTAAACCGTACCAAATGGCGCCGTTTGCCCGCCAAAAAAACCAATTTATTTATTTATTTTTGGGGGAGGCTCGAGCATGCCCCTAATCTGGGGTGAGGGTCGGTCTCGCTATCCGAGGCCTGTCAATCCCTAAAAAGCCAGACCCACCCATCCCCTTCTAAAATTCTGTATCCCCCCCCCCCCCCCCCCC
>NW_019775561.1:212243-289864 GCF_001039355.2 Lingula anatina | reverse complement strand
CCCCCCCCCCCCCTTCAAAAATCTGTATCCCCCCCCCCCCCCCCCCCGGGTGGTGTCCTCTACCAGAGGCCAACTGAGGGATGGCGTACAATTCTGTGCAAAGGCACTCGCTGGTCACAATACGGAAAAGTACACGGAATCGACCATAGCAATATCTCTGTATTATCTAGCGAAAAATCAATCCGTGTCCCGGGTAATTGTAATATGCCACTAGTGTGAGAGCATTCTAATATGCATGCTAATATACTTAAATTTACCTCCCCCCTCCTCGATTCTCAGGTCGGATTAATTGTCAGGAACCACTTCCACGAACTCTTCTTTTGCAGACGTGTAAACTTAATGTGCGTATACACCACCCCTACCCCCGAATTCTCAGGCAGAAAAATATCAAACCGCTTTACAATATTTTCAAAATTGTAAAAATACAAGCTCTTGATATTGAAGTTTTATTATTATTATTATTATTAATATTATTATTATTATAATAAATCGCACGTAAACATGTCGTTTGAGTGGGTGTGACATCGGTTGTTCCTAGAGGCACACCTATCGCAATGAGCAGGTCTCAACCACATAATTTGACCTTACAAAAGGTTTGTACAGGTAACAATGGCGCGTCCAAAGGCACGGCCGACGAGTGCCCTTCCTCACCCTTTTAAATTCAGAGGTATCCGATACTACCCCTTCTTTTCTCCAATAAAAATAATAAGTAAACAAAAATATAACAATAATTAGTTTACAGCATAACGAGAAAAAATATACAAAATCAAGAAAACTTTTTACTCCGTCCACTTAGCAAAATCCTCCATCCGCGGCCACCAGTGGGGTAAAACTATTTATTTTTCCTGTGGTTAACTTTTACCACCGTTTATCTTTCTATCTATCTATCTTAATTTATTTATTGATTGATTAATTAATTAATTTTTATTCAGAGCCTTCAGTTTTGCCTTTAATCATTTGATTCTTTCATTTGTCATTTCAGAGAAAAGAAAACACTAAGGTTATGACATAGAAAACTGGTCCAAGATGACACCGATATATCAGCAATGTCCGGAGGTGGATGTGTCCAATCGCCCTTCTTAATATTATTTTTCATAAGGTCACTTATAAGGTGAAGATATTTCAAGCCTGGAACACGAAAGAAAAATTTAGCTTTTTTTCTCATTTTTTAAGTCAAACGACCGTATAGCTCGTTTTCCTTTATTCTTGATATATTTTTTGCTTGTTGAGAAATGTGGTAAGCAATTTGCGACTGTGATTTAGTGAATATTTAGTTTAACTACCTAATTATAAGGTAGCAATTCCCACATGCATTTTTTTTTTCTTTTTTTTCTTTTTATTTGGTAAGCATCTCGTACTCAACCCATTTTCGGATGTCACTTGAGGATAGGACGGATGTCGCAAAATCCACAGTGCTATAGAGAGAGAAAGAGAGTCCGTTCTTAGTGAATTTCTGCCTCGTGGTGCCAATAACAGCGTATCACCGGGTGGAAATTCATCCATGCACGGCCTCCAAATACAACAGAGAGCTCTGTGCGTTCCGGATTGGCCTGATCCTGAGTCTCAGTTTTAGCATGATTCATCATATTTTTGAGGAGGAATAAAAAAAGCATGTTAATCTTAGTAACATATTGACATGTTTTTTCTGAGGAATACCCGAAGTTCGGCAAACGAAAACAGCATGCAAGAGTAAATATGTTTTAAATATGACAGTTTTCGTAAGTAGAAGTATTAATTTTATTTAATAGAGGTAATTATTTTATTATGAGTGGAAGAATGTAGCATGTATTTTAAGTGTTACATTTGAACGAAAACTTCATCTGAACTAAAATAAATAAATAAATAAATAAATAAATAAATAAATAAATAAATAAATAAATAAATAAAATCTGATATATGTAGGCCTATATTGGAGCAATGATGCCGACACCCAGCACATTTCGCCCATATAATATAGGTAAATTATATTACATTTACTGCCAGACGTATCTCAGCTGGGCAATTAGGCCTTAAAACATGGTATTTTACCTATTTCAGGACTCATTGGGACTTTATCAGAATACAGGCATTTTTGTGAATAAATTATAAATACTTCATTATTCGACTCTGTGGCGTTTTTAACTTTATTTATCAATGAAAATGTTGGATAAATGTAATTCGTTTCCAAATTGTTTCACTTAAAATGTATAACAGGCCTCTTAATTCAAAACAGCTTGAATTTTCCATATTTACGTAGGAGACACGAAAAAAAAAACTATTTTACAGATTAATTTTGAATGTGTGGTTAAATGATGACTCTTTAATTGGTAACATTATACCCAAAATATCACATGTTAATTACAATTTACGAATGACACGAAAATAAATAGCGAATATTTTGTATCATTTGCATGTCTGTTGTGTGTGGGGGGAGGGGGGCTTCACGCACACACATAAAATACAGAAATGAAGAAAATGAAAAGAAAAAAAAAGAAAAAAAGTTTACCTAAACGTGAAAAAAAAATACAGCTTTGACCTGTTTCAGCATGCATCTTTAGGACTTCATTAGCAAAGAGAAAATGTTGGTCTACTAAGAACACATTTCTTTAATTTCTACGTTACCGTTATGAAATTAAAATTAATTGTTTCACTCCTTGTTTATCTAGTGTGAAAGTAACCTAGAAATGAGACAAACTTCTGACCCAGTTGTCGGTCCCAAATTCTTATGTGAGGCACACCTCGGGTTATGCTACTGCAGTCAATATTTACTGTTTCCAACCTGTGTAGGAACATGAAGGTGACATAATGGTGACAAGCTTCATGGTAACTGGTATTTAATGAACATTTTAGAAATTAACCATTATTTGGGTACAGAGAACCAACGCGAAGGGATGTTATAGAGAATTAAGACGCAATAACTAAGGTTCTTGACATCATTTAAAAGGCCTTCAGAGCAAAAAGTGGGTGCAAAGAATGTCAGAAACGATAAAGGTGGTAATTGTAAACAAGTTAAATTCTCATTTTATGCCGTTAAGAAAAACGTTTTATCTAATAGCTCGAACGCACTGGACCAAGAAAATGTCTCATCTTTATTGGCGTGCATTAGATAAAAGATTCTGTGACAAAACAGGTATGTTTTTGTTATTGAGAATTTGGATTATGGAATATGAATGTTAGCAATTTCTGTTACCGAGGGCTACAGCTCAGCATTACCCCACCATAGCTGAAATGAAGAATAATGACGTCAGCACATGTGATTTGAGCGACCAAAAGGGCTGTACACGTTTTACCTCTTTATAATTTTTTGGTTGTATGTCTGCTTTTGTTCTGGCATATTGGCCATGGGGGATCAAGTCATAAACGTTTAATTCTCAAATTTCAATATTCAATACAGCAGATTAAGTAATGAATAAATTAGAAGATAAATTAAACACATAGTTGAAAATTGAAATAAAATTTCAAAAATTAATAAAGAAATTAATCAATTAATACTCACTATTTGATGTTTGCTGCGAAAGCTGGTTAAACTTCACCAAAAGGTCGTCGTACTTGGTCTGAAGGTCTCTCAGGTTTGCCTTGAACTCGTTCTGCAGGGCCGTCATGGCGGAATGCATCGTCTTCGCCAGTGTATGTGTAGAGCCACACTTGATCGAAACCGGGTTACTCATAGACGGAGGTTCACGACTGGAAATAATACGATACCGAAGTTTTACGCAACAAAAAAGAACAAAAAAAAGTTCATGGAGAAAGGATAGATGTTNCCCCCCCCCCAAAAAAAAAAATATCATAACCAGTGCCGAGGATTTTATAACCGAGGATATAACCGAGGGGTTTTTTTTTGTACAACTGTCCTCGCCCTATAGAACCTTTCCCTTTGTGCCCCCCCCCCCCACCCCAGCCAAAAAATAATAATAATAATAATAATAATAATAATAATAATAAATAATCAACCGACCATCTTGGATCCACCAGCGACAGGTTTAATGAAATCTATAATAATTCACCCACCGTTCTAACCCATAGGAGAGGGCAACAAAGCCAACCAGAACCAGAACAGCGATCCGCGACATCTTGCTTGGCTGCCTGAACAGATCAATGTGTTCGTCGCCGACTGTTAGGGCACGGATCGCGATAGTAAGGCAATGGGTACAAACAGCTGTTGAGGTTCAGGAATTATGAACGACCAGGGTATTTTGTCTTAAATCAAACACGATGGCGAACATATAAGGTACGGGGGGGGAGGGGGGGGGGGGTTACTGGGCATGGTGAAGGCCTAAAGCAAGCACGTTGTTCTCCGACTGCTCTGTAACTGAAGGAAAAATAAAGGACTTTCCCTGGGAGAAAAGGAAAATGCTGACAAATTATAAAGATTCTTAAAACATGATTTTCAAAAATATCGGGGCGGGGAGGGGGCATATATTTCATTCTTAACTGATCTAAAAAGCGAATTGTATTTAATTGACGTCATAACCGGAGCGTGTACAAATGGGTTCACACTCTAGACAAATTTAAATGGCGTCACCATAGGGATATGAAATTGGCGTATCATTTAACCTAAAAAACAATAAGTTATTTAAACTATGTTCCGCAACTGATGATTTTAATTTTAACCAATGTTTTTAAATATTCATAAATATGCAGTTTAATCCAAACGAAGAAGGTGGTTCACCTAGACGTACCTATGCCTTCAGGCCAATAGATTACTAGTGTGTAATCATGGTGCTAAGTGACGTCATCATAACCTGGACTAGTACTGGTTTATGGCCTGGTTTGGATGATTGAATTGCTGACCACGTGACAGGTGGCTTAAATTTAGGGAACAAGACGTTAACACGTGTTGGGTCAAGGTCGATTTCTTAAATTTTAGGTTAATCTTTCAGTTCTATATATGTACATGTTTATTCACGTTAAATATTCCATTCATTTTCATTCATATAAAATGAAATTTACAAATGTTAAAGTAATATCAGTGGATGAATTCAAATAATGCACAATACACACTCGGGTCGAATCGCTCCTATCTTAGAACTAAATATCGAAAGCCACCATATAACAGCACATTTGGTATTTGGTAATAAGTTTGTCTCCATACTGGCAGAAGTACCACGCCCTTATCCGATGCTCCGTCCCACAAACTCACTTCTTGTCGTCAAATGAAAAGAAAAAACACTACTTTTTACGCGGGGAGTAGGTGTGCGTGTGCCGGATACGAACACACTGAAATGTAAGTCAAATGAGGATTAAGTGTTAAACCCGATAGCCTTGCAGCTGCCTCTTTTCTCGCGCAGCTTATGAAATGATGATCAAACATTCACCATATTTCTGGCTTCAGCCCCTCAGGTAACATGGCGCGATTTATTCTGCTTGTTTTGGTTGCCTTGTTTGCTTTCACTTGCGGACTCGAACGGTGAGTAAGGAGTGATAATATTGAGTCTGTTGAGTCTTTTTTAATAAATAAGTGACAGAGAAGAAACGTATTAATTTTTTTCATTTTTCGGTGATGTTTCCATAAGTAAAAGAAGCCGTTGCGTTGTTCACCCTATGACAAAAAATATAAGAATAGCACATTTTAGCATTAATAGCACTTATTAACAAATCTAAACAAGTCATGATTTTTTTCTTTTGGCCACAAACGGAAGCCACCAGCCCAAATGAATGGCCCTAGCCTCAGAAATGACTGGTCAGATTGTTGTCAAATTCTTGAACGCATTGTTCATTGAACAGAAATATTACATCTTGATTATTATTATTATTATTATTATTATTATTATTGAGCTGATTGTGACTTAAAAGTTCACTGTCCATGTGGCATGACCCATCATTTATTTATTTATTTTTCATTGTATGTATATTAAAAATTTATTACCATTACCATACATGTATTTCTGTAGGCGGGAGCCCTGGTCCATGACCCATGCTGTCTCCATAGCTTGTCCGACCACAGAGAAGGTGATGAGGCAACTACAAGCGAGTATCGACGCAATGCGCACCGACCTCAGGGCGAACATGAACAGCCTCAATTCCAAATACAACACCATGGTAACCAAGCTTGACCAGCTTTCCAAGCAGAGTACTGGGGTGTAGGTCAGTAAGCCATGTTCCGTTTATATATTTTTGTTACAATACAAATCACCAGTCAACGTAGAAATTTATCAATTTATCTATAAGCTTCGTCACTCGTTTGTATATGGTCAGCGAAAAATTGTGAAATTTGATTTGGGAACTGATATTTTCAAAGACGTGTTGAAAAGAGAGAGAGAGAGAGAGAGACTGTAATTTATTTATGTTAGCACTTAATGCTAAAAGTAACAATGTAAATCACATACTTATGTGCCTATTGTATTCTTTTTTTTTTCAGATGTCGACTGCGAAAGGCCCCTCTTTGTATGCAGTTACCAAACAAAGTGTTTTTTTTCTCCTTTTTCTGTTCGGAAATTGCTTTATAATTTCGTTTTATTTGGAAATAAACAATAGCTGATTCAAGTTAAGTATTCTTTTATCACTACAATGTCGGAGTGATAGTATGTGTAAAGCATATACATTTTTCACCACAAAAAGAAGCCTACTTCCCAAAACTTAAAGAACCGTAAAGACTTAAGTCCCACTTCAAGTACCTACTTAGTAATGGTATTGTTTCGTGAGCAGCTATTATGGGATCTGGTATCTGTGAAGATATCCATATTCTATACCACGTACTCAGAGAAAGAATATGCACCCCCTCAAATATGATTTTCCACAGTGATTTCCATAGAACTAAAAAAAAGCTATTGAATTTAAAAGACGCCATAGAATGTCATCAAATAAGCACAAAAAGCTTCAAATGTGCTCTTTAAAAGTCACGGGAGTGTGGGCATGCACCGCGTCTACGGCGTACTGCCATTATGAGTGAGATAATACACTGTCACCCGAGCGATATATGCCATAACACCTCGAGCGTCAGCGAGAGGTGTTCATGGCATATATCGCGAGAGGGCGACAGTGTATTATTTGACATACATACCGAGAAAAATTACAGCCATTTCATTCTAAAGCACCCCTAAAACCGAATAAAGTGACCCTATATCACGCTCTAGAGATGTTATATTAAATAAACTCGTCCACGTGCGCTGGTCAACTCCCGCCAAATTCTTACGTAATGTCTGACCAATTTGGTCAATTTTTACTAAATACTTGTCATGGACGTTCAACTGGCGTGAAAAGTATTTAATCAATCGTCGACACTGACCATACGCGTCTCAGCTGAGCCACACCTAGCTGGACCTGCTGCAGAAAAAGGTCCAAAGGCAAAACCTCTACTTTTAAGTGACATTTCTGATAAACAAGGAGCGTCAGACGTGAATATAGTCAAACTAATTTTTCACAAGTGCAAAGGAGAAAGAAATTTACTTTTTGGTGATATTTCTGACAACGAGGCAGTTTCGGAATATAGTCAAAATCAAACGGATGTGTATTACAAGGCCACAGGAGTAATAATTCTACGTTTTGGTGACATTTTTTACTACGAGGCGATTTCGGAATATACATGTGCTTGTTTCAGAGCATGGAGCATGCTACATGTAATTACAAGTTCAAAGGGGGAAAATATTTGATATTTACCGATATATCTGATAAAGAGGAAGAATGAACAGCAAAAAAACAAAAGGTAAATAACACAGCCCTCGTTAAAAACTTATAGATTTACAAATAATTTCAACGCACGTGTGGCTTAAATGTAAACTAATTCCCGTTTTCAAACCATATCCATATGATATGAATTAGTGTAATAAAATTATAAATAATAATTGTTAAACGTGAAATGTTTATGCAAATTTTTAAGAGTGTGAGAGATTTTAAATTTGTCTACTGGTAGATATATAACGCAAGCAACGTCACTATTCTCTTGATGCCAAGAAGGTCTCATGATCAACCCAGCGGGCACTCAACGTTGATTCAACATTGAGGATAGGTTGAGACGATGTTGATCCATCAATATTGATAGATCAACAAGATCTGAACATTGAATCAACCNCATATCAACATAGTTTCAATGTTGACTCAACGTTGATTCAACATTGATACCTCAAGGTTGATTCAACCTTGATGGTTCAATGTTGATTCAACTTTCATAGTCAACGTCATATCAACATAGTTTCAACATTGACCGTCAACGTTGATTCAACATTGATACCTCAAGGTTGTTTCAACCTTGATGGTTCAACGTTGAGTCAACTTTCATAGTCAACATCATATCAACATAGTTTCAACATTGACCGTCAACGTTGATTCAACATTGATACCTCAAGGTTGTTTCAACCTTGATGGTTCAACGTTGAGTCAACTTTCATAGTCAACGTCATATCAACATAATTTCAACATTGACCGTCAACGTTGATTCAACATTGATACCTCAAGGTTGATTCAACCTTGATGGTTCAACGTTGAGTCAACTTTCATAGTCAACCTCATATCAACATAGTTTCAACGTTGACCATCAAGGTTGATTCAACATTGATTCAATGTTGATTTGCCCGCTGGGAATCTGTCTTTGACTTCCAGCATTTAAGAGACCTCGACTGATTCAACCTAGATGTAGTCGTGAAATTCTAGACTACATCGAGGTTAAATCCGAGTTTTCCGAGAGACGCTACGCAAAGATATTTTTGGGTAGCGGCTCGAGGTTGCCCTCGATCTTCACTGAAGCTTGTCTAAATGGACAGGCTTCAGTGATCATCATATCGCCAAGGTCACACAACATCCCTAGGTATGTATCTCATGTAGGCGGTGCGACATGCCTCCAACAAGGTAACAAGTCTGTTTTGTTGGGTATTGTCCCATTCTTCCAGAAGATCGAGACTGTCGGAGCTGCCCCATTTTATACAAATAAGAGTTAGTATAAATGCAAATTTTGCATTTCTTAATTTTTTCATTTGACCTTGGAAAATAATAATAATAATAATAATAATAATAATAATAATTGTAAAATTTAGCTCTTCCAAATTGTAATATTGAGCTACTTGAATTAAAGGAAGTTTGCAGTTGCATCGAGATTTTTAATGGAATAAGCCTTTAAGAATGATTTATTATTAATATTATTATTGTTATTATTTTTATTGTTATTATTATTATTATATACCGACCATTTGATGACCTTTGCCCCATAAAAGTGCACATAACTGACCAGAGACATATCTATGAATATTTAGTGAAAATCAAATATGGTACAGGGAAGATTTCATTGTCTATATATCTCATAACTTCAGAGAGTCCGTTTATGTAAAAAAAGTGTGCTCGATAAAATATTTATCATTAAAGGGATAACAACTCTTTTTCAAAATAAATACATTATAAACAATTCAAAGAAATATAATAAATTCCATTTAACCACCAAAACGGTGGTTAGTGCAGTTATTCTGGAATCTGTGCTTGCCATCAGACCACGTGACCTCCATAGATTTCTTAAGAGATATTATTAAAAAACACTTTTATGGAGCAAAAAAAAAACCGTAGACTGATTCATTAACTATTGGTATATTGGTATCAATGACAAAATTGTTGTATGTCCCAGGAAATCTTTTCTAAACCGAAATGAACAGTTGTTATCCATTAAATGTAATATTTATTCCACTTCCTGTAGATCTACATTTAGAAATGTAATATACTAAGTATAAGCCTTTACACTCATCTTTTCGTTACAAAATAAATACTTCTAATAACATTATTAATTTAGGTATCTAGGCCTATATTACCTAACAATCTTGAACATTTTAAAAGCTCATTGGTTCCAAATGCTGGGCGCTTTCCCTGTCCAAAAAGTTTTATTTTGCGTATTTATATGTGTTTTTCTTTATTTATCTATTTCCTCATTAATTTCTTTTTGTTTATTTGTGTTTTATAGTGTAAGAATAATTTATTTTTGTTTATTTGTGTTTTATAGCGTAAGAATAACATCTCTTTTGACATAAATGTATAAACAACAAGATGAAATATTTTTTATAAAAATAAGAAATAAAATATATAAAACAAACGAATATATTCATTTTAGCGAACATTTAATTTCTTAATATACATCTGTCTGTCAGTCCCCAGTAAAGACAAAGTTCGCACATTTAACGAAAGCATTAATGTATAGGATGTGAATTAATGTTTGGTACAACACAGTGTTTTTCAGCGGTTATTGCAGTGGGAGTTTACAGAAAATTTTAAAACACCAATAATATATCACCATGGTATTACTATAGTTTTTATAGTATGTCCCAATGAGGCTTTGGTATTTCTAGTTTCGGCCGTGTCACATTCTTTTATTCTGAAAAAGAAAAAGAAAAAAAAAATTTTTTTATAATACATGTATTGTCGCAGCTTAATTTTAGTTCAATTATCTTAGAATAAATTTTTGCTGTGAAAAAAGCCGTGAAACGAACAACTATTTTTCGTCATAACCCGCACGAAAATGCAGTAGTATCGAAGTAGCAAAGAAGCATTAACGCAGTAGTGGTGTGGAGCATATTTGCAGTTGAAATGCAGTATAGCCTACTGCAATTCTACTTCAAAAATTACATAGGGTTGTACAAAGGAGGAGCATTAATGCAGTAGATTAGCAGCCTGGTAGAAGCATGTTTCAAATATGCTAATTAGCTCCCACATCGAAGCAGATTTGAAGCATGTTTGCAGTATGATTGCAGTAGTCTACTGCGCTGGAGTATCTACTTCGTTTTCGTGCGGGAAGGGTCTCTTATGTGTGACATAACACCGATTTACATTTAAGTGCATTTTTATTTTAATAGTTTTAATACCATGATAATAAACAAGCGTGTAGAATACTCGATAAAACATTCTATATCGTACATTTACTGTTGGTTATAGAGGACGTAAATTAGATAGCCAAATTTGGCAGGGCAGCAGTGGTTGTCTATTTATCTACATGTACATCGATGTAGAAATGATTAAGAATCAGACTTCTCAGAAGAGGCAATAACAATTGGTAAATCACGCGAAACAAACAGTATGTGGAGGGCACTGTTTTCAGTATGTGATAGATACAATACGAGTCGCTGAGCTGTACGTGAAATATTACGAGTGTATTGGCGAGCCGCAGGCGAGACAATACACGAGTAATTTTCACGTACAGCTCGGCGACGAGTGCTGTATCTGACTTAAACCACGGCCTCTGATTGGCTACAACACTAGTAGTGCAACAGACCTTGAAACGCACCCGTACATGACGTGCTTGTATGTCGAATACAGCACGGCCGAGTCTTTTGTTCTACGCGCTAGCCGTGGTTTAAGTGTTAAGAAGAGAGGTAATGACCAATATGATAGAATATATTAGTTCCCCAGTTAAGACTTAACTGGGATAAATGTAAGATAATATAGTTATGGTTTTCATGAAGAGTGAGTTGACTCTCTACATACTTTTCCCAACCACAGGAAAACATTCGACCAACGGGTTACCATAGTACCACGGCGGACACAGACATTGCCACTTTGGTCGTTTACAGGCTCCGTTATATCGAACCTGAAAGTCGGGTTCAAACCTCACGCATACCGCGTTTTTGCCACAGAAAGGCGGCTTTGCGTTGCCTGCTAAAATGAAAAACAAACAGGAGTCAATATCTCACTGTATTATTTGAAGGACTGGTCAGGTGCACATCTAAGAGAGCATTCACAACCAGTTAATCCATGGACTAACTGATCCGCGGGTAAAATATGACCCGAAAGCGTGACGAAATTTTATTTATGTTGCCAAATGTTCACAAGCACAACGAAGCTCTGTTTTTGCTCCAAATTAAGTNATAAATACAATTAATTCTCTTAATTGTAATTTGCTCTGCCCATGCTGGGACAGCACACTTGGGAGACAGGAATCCATTGTCAAGTGCGCACCATTTTTGATCCGTGGTGTAGTAAGTCCACGGATCAACTGGTTCAAAATATGTCAATAATATTCCTTGAGCTTTCTAAAGGTCCTCTATGGGTTACATGCTATCCAGGTACAAGAAGGTTGTAAAACCTAATAGAAATACGATAAATTCCATTTTTTTTTAAATTTGTGCTCCCCATCGGACCACGTGCATCTTCACAAATGGCTACCCGTCGTAATAATATTTTAAGAGATTATGACAAAAACCAAACTCATAAAAAATAACTTGGACTAACTTTGAATGTCGGAACATGTTCATTTATCATAAGTGAGCATGAAAAAATCGTTGTCATCCCCAGGAAATCTGCTTTGTGCCACTTTTCTCGCAAAATTGAACAGTTGATATCATCTTTAGATCAATGCCATACACGAAAGAAGATCAATTTTAAAAAAGCAAAATTTCCATTCTGATATCAAGTAATTTTTCTTTATAATTGCTCATGTAAAACTTACCCACAAACAGCAAACTAAGGAACAGGGCAACAATCAAAAAACGTCTTCATCTTTTCCCTGCAGTTTTTTTAACCGTTAATTATTTCTCCCCTTTGCAGTGCAAACTTAAACCCGATTTGGCTTATTTGAAGAGTTTTTAGAGGGAACTCGTATTTATACCAACTAATACGGTATAATTACATAGTAGATAATGATATGAGATAGGAAAACGTAATCTGATTGGACTTATTTCAAGTCCATTATCAAGGTGCGTCAGCACACAGTTAAAAAATCATCAACCTAAGGTGCCTGGAATTTGGGCATGTCTTTAATACTGTCAAGGTGATGACAGGTGCAAAAAGTTCACTAGGGGGTTGTAAATTTGATTTTTTCGATGTCAATTCATGGCATTTATCTGCTGAAATAATGATAAAAAACGTTTTGTATTCAGATAAGGTCGAAAATCGTGTTTATATTCCAGTGGTATCTAATATTAAGTGCGCGGTATCTTATTTTTTCACTGAATATTATTGGGGGAGGACTTTTCTAGCTTGCTCTTGACAATGTAATACCAGAAAAAGTGATTAACAAATGAACAATATGCTTTAACCCTAAATGCTGAGTGTGCTGATACAATAGATAGATAGATAGATATACATGTATACATAGATAGATCTTATTAATCTGTTTTATGGGGGACATAGAGAGAGAGAAAAGGGCATTTGGAAATATCCCATGATTTTAATCAAGAGCACTGCTACAGCTTATTTATTTCTTTACTATTATATTTCATAAATGGAATATCCCTAGTCTTTTTTCTGAAAACTAAATGTTTACTTTATCACATAAGCACGATATCAAAGTAGAAGATTATTTCATTTAAGCAAAAATTCGCGTAATCCAACAGGACTTTCTTAGATAACGATTTACTTGTGTGTTACACGCTTTCTAATTTGGTTTAATGTCCCTCACTCTACACGAAACTTCAAAGGTATTGGTAATTTCACTGGGACGATTTGTGTTGCAACTAATGACATTGTCCCCTTAATTAGATAAAAAGTGAATGTCAAATATAACAGAATAAATGAATTGAACAACCATAACCGCTTCCAGTACACATATATTATCTACTCCATCCCTGGAAACTTCACAAACAGATCCGTGTGTATAGAATTTGAATCAATTTGTTCTTTCTTAATGATTGTGGCAGTGGGATTTTACAGAAACGTAACGCACATAATAGACAACCGCAGCCTTTTTATCACTCGTAACTTGCCATTATGAAACCATTTGCGGTTTTGAACGTGTCACGTGGTACGGCTGTACGTCTGTTTTAAAACTAAAAATAAAAGCAAATGAATAGATTTTAATATATTTTTGTGTCAATTCGGTTATCTTAAAACACAAAAATCACTTATACTATGAAGAATGTCGTAGTACAATGCAAATTACTACATTTGTTTGTCTTCGAAGTTTCTGCTATGAGTTGGGCATCGGACTAACACCATTGCTAAGACGTTGTACACGTACATTGTGATGTACCAGAAGGCATTTTATTACCTTCCTAATTTGCTGAACAGAATTTGAATTGCAATAGCAAGTGTGTGGGCACCAGAGCCAGTTAAATTTGACAGTTACAATTAGATACATTTGAATCAAAATCAAACCTGTAAAAAAGTAACATGGAATTAAAGAAACGATAACTATAAATATAGAATCATTTTCACCAATCACTTTATTATCAGTTATAGAAGGACTAGCATTTGGGTCCAAAACATAGCCGTTGACCACAAAAACAACATGTGGAATAATCTCGCAGTCACCCTTGAACTCAGAATTTCATACATTTGACAAATGAATTCTTCTGAAAAATTTGTATTTATCCAAAGTGTCAGTTTTTCTTAATGACAACAGCGGTGTATGTGGATTTGTACAGAAATTAAAAGCTAATAACGTTTCTTTGTCGCATTTTTTTCATCCGCAGTCTCCCTTCATGACGCCGTACATGGCTTGGATCCTGTCATGTGATACGCCTTTCCATCCCTCTTTTTAAAAAAATGACACAAAATAAGATTCTTGCTACAAAGTGGGGAATATTCCAATAAAATGGAAAAACTGTGTGTAGCACATTGTCAGAGCAAGCGTACAGTACTCTCTACTAGGTCTTCTGACTGATTTTTCGATAGATATTCACAGATAATGCCTCTGGTTAAATATGTTTAATCTTCTAACAGGTGGAAAATGTGCCTATAATATCTGCCGCCCTGGTAGAGGGTAGGCCAAGCGTGGAAACATGCAGCATTCATCCAGCTAATCATATAGAAATATAAGAAGGCATTATCACCCTTCCCAATTAGCTGGACAAAATTTGAATTGCAACTGCACACGTCAAAGATAAAAGCATTTTAAAAAGCGTTTAACATCACATTCTGCTCTATTTTGTCACACATGGTGTAAGACAAAAACCACTTAATGCGCAACAGTCTAATACTTCGTTCCGCTTACCCAACTTGAACATCACTAAACCTTGGCCCACATTTCGTCCACGGTTTAACAGGCAATAATAAATTCATGTATAAAGCCATGTTTTCATGTCTACGGAAACAGAATAAGTGAATTGGACAACCATAACCGCTTTCAGTACATATTACCTACTCCATCCCATAGAACTGAAAACTTAACAAACAGATCCGTGAGTAAAGAATTTAAATCAAAGCTGTCTTTCTTAATGATTGTGGCAGTGGAATTTTACAGAAACGTTACGCACATAATAGATCACCGCAGCCTTTTTATCACTCGTAACTTGTCATCATGAAACCATTTGTGGTTTTGAACGTGTCACGTGGTACGGCTGTGCGTCCGTTTAAAAACTAAAATAAGCAAATGAACAGATTTTAATATATCTTTGTGTCAATTTGGTTATCTTAAAACATAAAAATGACTTTGACTTTGAAGAATGTCGTAGTAGAATGCAAAGCATTGCATTTTCTGTCTTAGAAGTTTTTGCAATGCGTTAATCATAGGCCTAACACCATTGCTTAGACGTTGTACACGTACATTGTGATGTACGAGAAGGCATTTTTTTAGCTTTCTAATTTGCTGAACTGAATTTGAATTGCAACAGCACTTGTGTGGGCACCAGAGACACTAATACACAATTAAACTAATGTCAGTACAGATTTATAACGCAAGGGGAGTTTGTATCTCTGTTAATGTAAATGCATTTGAAACAAGATGAAATCTTTAATAAAGTAACATGGAATTAAATAAAAGATAATAATAAATATATAACACAACAATAATTTTCACCAAACACTTTATTATCTGCTATAGAAGTACTAACATATCATAGACTAATGAGTCCAAAATATGTTTAATAATCTCGAGGTCACCCATGAACTCAAATTTTCATAGATTTGATAAATGAATTCTTGTGCAAAATTCATATTTATCCACAGTGTCACGAGGAGTTTCTTCATGGCAGTGCGCTTGGGATTGTACAGAAGTTAAACGCTAACAAAGTTTCTATGTGTCATTTTTATCGTTTGCAGTCATATGTGGTTTGGATGGTGTCAGGTGATGCGGCTTCCGTCCTTCTTTTAACCTAAAAAAGAACGAAAATATGATATTTGCTACAAAGTTGTAGAATATTCCAAAACAAAAATAAAAAAGCTGTGTATAGTACACTGTCAGGTGCAGAATTCAACAAGCTCATTGTTTAGATATAAGAGAAGGCATTATCACCCTTCAAATTTGCTGGACAAAATTTGAATTGCAACTGCACACGTCAATGATAAAAGCATTTTAATTTAAATGCACGTTTGGCATCTCATTCTGCTCCGATTTGTCACACATGGTGTAAGACAGAAGCCACTTAATGTGCGATACTCTAATACTTCGTTCCGCTTACCCAACTTGAACATAATTATACTTTGGCCTACATTTCCTCCACGTTTAACAAGCAATAATAAATTCATGTATATAGCCATGTTTTTTTTTGCCTCTCTCTCTCTCTCTCTCTCTGTGTGTGTGTGTGTGTGTGTGTGTGTGTGTGTGGGTGTGTGTGTGTGAATAGCAACAAAATGAACGTGTCTCTAGTTATAATTTTCAAAATTGCTCGTTCTTATTAGCAAGAGTGTAATTCAACTACGACAAAAGCCGTGTAGTGAATCAATCAATATTTATATATTAATGTGTCAGGATTTTTTTTTTATTACAGAAACATAATATATAATATACAATAGTTCATTAACTAATAAAATAATAAAGCTGTACATAAACACTATAAGCGATACTAGTAGTGACAAAATTAATATATTGAAAATAAGAATAATTAAAAAATGTCAGTACTTGATATACCCTCGAAATAAAAGAAAACACACGTGTGCAAGTGTGTGTGTGTAAAAAAGAGAGAGAAAGAGAAAGAGAAGGTAAGAGAGAGAGTGAGAAGCAAGTACCATTCTTTTAGTCTATTTTACTTCTCACGGTCTTAATACTGACCTTGATGGTGTACCGGATGACATTTTTTGTGGGGGTCGCCTTGGAAGCCCTTCTTGCATTTACAGCGCCATCTAGGGCCATTGCACGGTCCATTACCAGGATGCGGGTCGTTGGAATGTGCCCCCACGCAATGTGCGTTCTTGCCGCAATTATGTGCGCTGCCAGCTGGAAAGAGACCGACTTACCTACAGAGATCAACCTAGAGAGATATTTACCGACTGGTTGACTGCATAAACTAGACAAACGTGTATTTAATTGTTAGTATGTCAGACGTACATGTAATGCTTAATTGTTTTACAATTTATCTCTGGCGCAAAAATAGAACTGGGTCCATTTAGAACGCATACCGGTGCAGGTTGTAACGGCAAAACATTAGAACTTGTGTTCAGTTAATAAGTGTGTGTGTGTGAAAACATGAGCAAAAGAATGAATACTATTCTGACAACAAAAAGAGAGTGTAATGTCTTCCAGAAACCCTGTATAAAACGCCACAGCGAACAAGTAAACCTCCGTATTGAATTCCTCAAACATTCATGCTAAATATGTGGAATATGCCAATGGATTGCCAATGCTTTGATGGCAACAGCGCTTAACAAAACGTATTTTAGCTATCTTTTTCGTGTGATATATACATACGAGATTGCATTATCAAGTTTCAGATTTCATATACAGAACGCCAAACTTCAGCAACGCTTTGCGTTTTTCACCTGATCTCATGATCACATTTATAACAAAGTCAAAAAGTTCTAAATATACACAAGTCGAACGATGCACGAATTATTTGTCGATTATGTTTTAAATTGAAGGTAGATGGCTTATGAAAGAATGAACCATATTTGACAAACATAAAGGGAGCGCAAGTTTTGTGCAAGACTACACCTTAACTTGAGTACTCATCTTTAGTGGCTTTTTTTTCATGATTTTGGTTATACTAATTGCGTAACTCATAAACTTGATAAATTTATGTTGAACAGTCTACTGAACATTTTATAATTTATTATTATTATTATTATTATTATTATTATTATTATTATTATTATTCGTCAATACATTCATGTAAGCCTAAAATACTACTCGGGCAACCAAAACACGGTGAGATGAATCCTGCACCGAATCGGAACAGTGACGAATTCAAGCTTAGAATTTCATATATTTTGTAGAATTTTTTTATCATTTGCTTCAGTTTCTCTTATATTTTTGTCATGACACACCACACCATTTTTTAAATACACTTGCTATTTTTTTACCTTAAGTGACGAATAATGGCAACAAATCAAAATCAGTTTTAGTTTTATTTTTGGACTGAATCCTACTATCATCAATTTCGTGAAGAAGATTATTACTCACGACATATAAACTATTTTCGCCGAGACAGTTGCAATGCTTACCCACAAACAGCAAACTCAGACACAAGGCAATAATCAAAAAGGTCTTCATCTTTCTCCTGCAGATCTTCGAACAGCGATTTCGTCACCTGTAAATTCGGACCGGCTTATTAAGAAATCTTAGGGAGGGGTTGAATTTATACCAGTGACAACGGAACAATAATATTAAGGTCAATTGGCTTTATATACGAAAGGCGGAACGGGATCTGGTTGGGTAAATTTTGGGCCTATTAAACATGTACATGTACTTAAAACGCATTATATTAAATTGACATCAGATGTGGTGTTCCGCTCAACAAGTCTATCTTTGGTGTCATTGACCTATGTTTTTAATTGATTCAAAGAGAAAATTATTGATAATTGTTTTTAATTGAAACTCAAATCATATCATTATTCAAAATAGTTGAATGTAAATATTTTTTGGGGGGAGGGGTCATTTCTCCAGATTTCTTTTCACCAGCAGACACAAATACTTTATTTTAACATGACAGTGACGTTGACAAAAATTTTCTAATGTAAACATTGGAGTGTTAAAAACAACTGATCTAATGTCTTCCAGAAACCAACCCTGTATAAAACTCTAATGTTAAGCAGAAGTTGTTTATGCCAACTTAATAATAAGTTAAAAAATAAAATTTTCCCATGTAAACATTCGAGTGTTAAAAACAACTGATCTAATGTCTTCCAGAAACCAACCCTGTATAAAACTCTAATGTTAAGCACAAGTTGTTTATGCCAACTTAATAATAAATTTATTTTTACAAGCCTGTCATGCATGCTTTACAAGGATATGGATGGAGTCCGGGGAAACCATGCACAAAAATCGCTTTCTTATGGCCATTTTTACTATATATGAGGAATTACCCTTCACCCGCAACCAAAGGCAGAACTCCCCTTAATTGACAATTTCATTAATCAAACTGTAATCATCTGTCACCTGAATTCATGATTACTACTGCACGACCTTGAAATGTCCATAACAAGATATGGTTGGGCAAATGGAATGTAATTAAAATATGAGAACAGCTCTTCACTGTTTCTTGTTGTCGGAAATGATGCATTCATGCAAACCTCCCCGTCTGTCTGTCTATTTGTCTGTTTGTTTTCCTTCGAGCCGATGTCACAGGAATGGTAATCCTAAGAATGAAAGTCCAGTGTAACGAAACTGAGGATAACAGTAAGTCCGCCCTCCATTTAGTTATAATTAGCTTGACCTAAGTGGGTCAATATCTATAGGGCTCGCGAGGCTTACTTCAGCATGTCCCAAAGAATGGGAAACGGACTCTCTATCATAGGGGACTGTCTGTCACGTTACAGATCTTTCTTATGGTCTGGAATGAGTCATATTTGCAGTTTCTAACAGACAATGTCATGCAACTATTTCACGATACATATATTGTAAACAGCTCCTATTTATATAATAAATTCTTTGGTGCAAAAAAAAAGAAAACTTTTTAGAAAAACAGGGACTTAGATTAAAGGTCAGACCGGATTTTTTTACTTTTGCTTAGTATGAGAAAATTGTTCTTTACCCGGGGAAAACCCATTTTTTACCAAAATGAATAGTGGTTACCATTTTAATATAGTATTATATGAACGCCCTGTGCATCGGCATTTAGAAATGTAATAACTTAACTATAAACTGTTGCATCCATCTTTTCCTTGTGAAATAAAAATTATAATTATTACCATTATTGTTAAAATGGTTCATAATTTTGGTGTGTCTTTCTTATCCAACAGTCCTTTTACTGAAAACTGAACATAAAACTCCCTGAGTCCCAGTAGCTGGATACTATCTATGTCAAAGACCAGCTTATATTTTGCATATTTAATAATATTTATGTTTTTTTTTCACATTTCATGCATATTTTATTTTCTCACATAATTATTCATATCCAAATGCTCGTGTGCTACAACAACATCTCTTGTGAAATAACCGTGTAAACAACAAAATGAAATCTATTTATTAAAAAATTAGGAATATAAAATTAAAATAAATAAAGCAAACACCCATATCCGTTTTTAGAGAACATTTTATTACTTATTATACTTCTTTCAGTCCCCAATAAGGACAAAATTCACACATATGACGAACTAATAATAGTACAACTTGCGAATTTTTCTAAATGGCTATTGCATTGGGGTTTCACAGAAACTTTAAGCCAATAATAAATCACCATGCTCTTTTTATATTCCGCCGTCTGTCCTAATAAAGCTATAGTATTTGTGGTTAATTCCGTGTCACATTAAAACAGCTTTCCGTCTCTCTTTTATCCTGAAAAATAAAACGAAATGATAAAATTTAATTATACGTGTATTATTTTGACTTAATTATAATTCAATTATCTCAGAATATATTTCAACTGTGAAGAAAGTCATGGAACGAACAACTATTTTTCGCCATATGTGACATAACACCGAGCTAGATTTTAGTATGTTTTTTATTTAAATATTTCATAAACATGATAACAAAAACACGTGTAGAGAAATAAATGAAGCGGCTTGTATCACGTACATTTGCTGTCTGGGACGAGTGCTAGATACTACATCAGGCCTACCCAACTACCAGACTGGGCACATAAGGATCCTGAATTAACCGGTATATCGGACCACACTATACCGTTTTCAAGGTGTATGTCAGATCGCATTTCGAAGTATCAGTCAGAACACCGACAGGATGAGCCCGCGGTCGTCCTACAGAATTTGTTCTGGGGCATGATACTCCGAAATGCGATCTGACACACACACCTTGAAAACGGGTAGTGTGGTCCGATATATCGGTTAATTCAGGATCCTTATGTGCCGAGTCTGGTAGTTGGGTAGGCCTGTACATGTAGTTTTCATTTTCAAAAAGTGTGAGTTGACTCTCTACATACTTGTCTCACGGAGTCTCCGTATAACATTCGTCGTACGGATCACCATAGTAGTATGGCAGGCACAAACATTGCCACATTGGTAGTTTACAGGAGCCATCATATCGAACCTGCAAGTTGGGTTCAAACCTTACGCATACCGCATTTTTGCCACAGAAAGGTGGCTTTGCGTTGGCTGCTGAAAATGGAAAAGATAAAATAGTGAATAGAAATGAATTTGAATTAGATTGAAAAGTAATTCAACGTATACATGCGACAAAATAAAAGTAGTTGAATAAATCGGTGTGTGTGTGTGTGTGTGTGTGCCAACAAATGCATTCAGGATGTTTGGAAATAAATCAAGAATAGATGCTCTCCTGGCACTGGACATAAATCCAACTTATAACAAATGATAATGAATAATTCGTGTTACATTCTGGTATTTTAAGAGATAATTACAAAAACAAAACTTAAAAAGCTTGAATGGATTAATTTCATTTCGGAAGCACGGAAAAATCCTCGTTTACCCCAGGAAAATCACTTGTATGCCACGTTTCCTGACAAAATGAACAGTTGTTAAATGTATCCTTTAAAGGTCGGTGCCCTACTGGTACATGAAAGGAGATCAGTTTATAAAAAGCGAAATTTCCATTTTCATATTAAAGCGATTTGTCGATATACTTATAAAAATACGAAAAACTTACCCACAAACAGCAAGCTCAGACACAAGGCAACAATTAAAAACGTCTTCATCTTTTCCCTGGAGATTTCTTCCTTTGCTGATGCAAACTTAAACCCGATTTGGCTTATTTGAGAAAATCTTAGACAGAACTTGTATTTATACCAACTAATACGGTATAATTACATAGTAGATAATGACATGAGATAGTCAAACGTAATCTGATTGGACTAATTTCAAGTCCATTATCAGGGTGCGTCAGCACACAGTTAAAAAACATCAAGCAATGGTGCTTTAAATTTCGGCATGTCTTTAAAACTGTCAAGGTGATGACAGGTACAAAAAATTCGCCGGGGGGTGGTAAATTTAAATTTATGGTATTTATCTGGCTAAATAATGATAAAAACGTTGTCTTGTATTCCTATGGTGTCTCACATTAAGTTCGTGGTATCTTATTTCTTCACTGAATACTATTAAGGATGACTTTTCTAGCTTGCTGTTTTTTAAAGGATTGACAGTGTAATACCAGAAGAGTAAGATTAACAATTTAATATAAGAAAGTAACTTTTGCCTCTCGTTACTTTTGGAACCTTCACACTTTGATGCCAATAGAAGTGAGATTGAAAAACTACCACAAAAATAGTATTTTATGTACGTGTTTTAAAATCACCTTGTCAGTTCAAGTATATGTTGTTTTAATACAAGTATCTTTTTCTCTAAATATGTCAATTTTCTTTGACATTTGGCCACAAAAGGAAATAACAATAATAATAAATTGTCTTTTTAATAAGACAGTGAAGTTTAAAATTGGGTGCGGTTTGCGTAAGACTGAAATATTTTGTCGATTATTTTGACGTTCTCACCCTCCTGGGGAGGATGCAGCCTAGCTGGCAAACGAAGAATATGCTTCAACCCCTAAATGCCAGTGGGCAGAGACAATTTAAGTTACAGGTTCACAGAGAACCAAATGACCGTCTATTTATCTAAAGACATATCTGCGAATATCTTCTGAAAAATTAATATATGGCCCTGGTAGAGGGTATCCACACACGTGCTGTTGCAAATCAAATTCTGTTCAGCAAAATTAATTACAAAAGTAATAAAATGCCTTCTCGTACATTACAATGTACGTGTAGAGCGTTGGTGTTAGGCCTATGCCTAACGCATAGCAAAAACCTCCAAGACGAAAAAAATGTAAAAAATTGGTTTGTATCACGACTTTCTTCACAGTCCAAGTATCTTGTGTGTGTTAGGATAAACAAATTAACACAAAAATATATTAAAATCTACCCACTTGTTTTTATTTTTAGTTTTAAAACGGACGTACAACCGTACCACGTGACACGTTCAAAACCACAAATAGTTTCATGATGGCAAGTTACGAGTGATAAAAAGGCTGCGGTGATCTATTATGTGCGTTACGTTTCTGTAAAATCCCACTGCCACAATCATTAAGAAAGACAAAATTGATTCAATTTCTATACACAGAAATGTGTTTGTGAAGTTTTCAGTTTTATGGGATGGGGTAGATAATAAATGTGTACTGAAAGCGGTTATGGTTGTTCAGTTCACTTATTCTGTTACCTTTGGCATTCATTTTTTTATCTAATTAAGGGGAGAATGTCATGAGTTGCAACACAAATCGTCCCAGTGAAATTATTAATAGGTTTGAACTTTCGTATAGAGTGAAGGTCATTTAACCAAATTAGAAAAACGTGTAACACAGAAGTAAAATATTTATCTAAAAAAGTTATTATTATTATTATTATTATTATTATTATTATTATTATTATTATTATTATTATTTTCTTTTGAGGCCAAATTACAGGAAAAATTGAGATATTTAGTGGAAAAATACTTGTATTGAAATGACACACATGTATATTTAAAAGTCAAATTTACCAACCCCTGACGAACTTTTTGCACCTGTCAACACCATGACAGTTTTAAAGACATGCCCAAATTTAAAGCACCATAGCTTGATGTTTTTTTAACTGTGTGCTGACGCACCCTGATAATGGACTTGAAATTAGTCCAATCAGATTACGTTTCGACTTTCTAATATCATTATCCCCTTTATAATTATACCGTATTAGTTGGTATAAATATAAGTTCCCTCTAAAGTTTCCTCAAATAAGCCAAATCGGGTTTAAGTTTGTACTGCCAGGGGAAGAAATAACGGTTTGAAATACTTCAGGGAAAAGATGAAGACGTTTTTGATTGTTGCCTTGTGTTTTAGCTTGTTGTTTGTGGGTAGGTTTTACATGTCCAAGTATAACGACAAATTGCTTGATATCAAAATGGAAATTTTGCATTTTTAAAATTGCAGGGCGCTGATAAAAACTGTTCATTTTGGCGAGAAAAGTGCCATGATTAATTTATTTCCAAACATCATAAATACATTTGATTACACACACACACTCTCACACACACACAAACACGTGCGTGCAAACGCACACGTACACACAAAACACACACTGATATGTTGTATTCAGCGACTTTTATTTTATCGTTTACCCTTCTATATTTTACATTTACTTTTCAATTCAGTTCATATACATGTCCTTTATATATTTAACTGATTCAACAGGGCCCATTCAGAACCAGTTGACGTGCGAACTTACTAGTCCGCGGATCAAAATGGCGCGTATTTGATAATGGGTTCCACGCACACTGCCCCAGCATGGGCAGAGCACTTAAATTTTGTCACGCCTTTAAGCAATTAAATTTCGTCACGCCATATTTGACTCGCGGATCAGTTAGTCCATGGATCAACTGGGTGTGAATGCTCTCTTAGTTTTGCATTCAGCCATTCTTTCAAATAATACAGTGACAGGCCCGTAGTCGGGGGGGGGGGGGTTCGGGGGGTTCAAAAGGACCCCTGTCATGTACCAGAAGGTCCCCCATGACAGAAAGTCCGGGACCCGTTATTTCAGAAACCAGGGGTCCGTATGGTAATTGGATATAATATATAGGGTCCCCCGGACCCTGCATTTAACCGGACCCCACGTTTCATGACAGCTATCACGAAACACAGAGTCCGCCCGTCATACAGAAGAACTGGGTCTAAAAGCTAGGGTCCTACTGTAGAACAGTAGATATTTAGTAAAAGCGCTTTATATTGACAATCTGGGTATAATAGAATTATAATAAAGCAAACCCTTGATGCAAGTAAATATAATATAACAAAACGGCGGTGGTTTGCACAACGACCTGGTGGTGTATTGGACAGCGACACTGGTGATGAGTCTTCTATGGTATCCAATGACAGGGAAGTATGCTATAGTAATTTAACAATATGTTGGTTCGAGTCCCATACTGGAGTTGACTTTATTTCGAGACAGGGAGTCCGCCGGACTCTCAGTTTTAAAACACCGGGTCCGCCGGACCCTAGAATGGTAGGACTCTGTTTGCTGTTAAAAGGTCCACTTTAGAAAAAATTTGACCTAGGTAGATGGGGATTATATGGTAAAAGGTCCACTTTTTGAGATATTCATTAATCCTTTTTTGTATTTACAGCGAGCAACGCAAAGCCACCTTTCTGTGGCAAGAACGCGGTATGCGTGAGGTTTGAACCCGACATTCAGATTCGATATGACGGTGCCTGTAAACTACCAATGTGGGAGTGTCTGTGCCTGCCGTACTACTATGGTGACCCGTACGACGAATGTTTTCAGGGGGGAATGGGAAAAGTATGTAGAGGATAAACTCACGCTGCTTAGAAAATCAAAACTAGTATCTAACAGATATTCCATTTAAGTCTCGTTCTATAATAATAATAATAATAATAACAATAATAAGTTTATTGAGCACTGATTGATATGAATACATTTGCGGGATCACTAGACTACATTATTTGCACAATATATAAGGATATACATTTATATATGTTTACAAATGTAGTATGCTAAATTACACGTGTTAATGCATGTAATGCTATAAAATTAATTAATTAATTAATTAATTAATTAATTAAGCTATTTACAGCATCATCAACAATTAGTGGCCGTGATGTACTAAATTGCAGGTGAACTATGAATTTTAACAGCAGTCTTTAAAAATTCTGCTATTACTTTGAGACTTTGTTCCCAGGATGGATTAAGAAAATTGACAATACCCGATCTACGACTTTCTTCACAGTTGAAAGTTAAGGTAATACACGTATAATTAAAATTTGTTCACTTGGTTTTATTTTTCAGAATAAAAGAAGGATGGGAAGCCGTTTAATGTGACACTGCGAAAATCACAATTACTATAACTTCACTGGGACAGACTGCAGACTACAAAATTACCATGGTGCTCTATTATTAGTATTAAGTTACTGTAAAATCTCACAGCAATATCCACTAAAACCACTGTAATTTGCCAAAGATTAATTAACATCCTTTACAGACAAGAATACGTTGGTCAAACATGCGAATTTTGTCTAATAGGGGAACTCGAAAGTATATAATAGGTAATAAAATGTGCGATGAAAACGAATATGGGTGTTTGCTTTATTAATTCTATTCATTATTATTCTACAAAAGATTCCAGTTTGTTGTTTATACGCTTATATCAAAAGAGATGTTACTGTAGCACAGGCACTTTTGAAAATGAATGATTACATGAGAAAAAAAAGCGCAAAAATGCATAAATGAATAGAAAGTAAATGAAAGAAGAAATAAATAGATAAATAAATAAACATAAACATAAATAAATGAGGTATAAAACTTGCTTTTTGGAACGGCTACTGCCACTTATGGAGCTTCATGCTCAGTTTTCATTTAAAGAATTATTGAGTAATAAAGATACATGTGCACCGAATTTATGAATCAATCTTTAATAATAATTGTAATAATAATTATTATTATTATTATTATTTCTTAATAAAATATGGATGTGCTGCCTAATACTTAAGTATATTTCTCAGTAACGATATAGGTGACGTTGAAATAATAATAATATCATTGATAATAATTTTATTGATCACAAAATTTTTTATCATGAACACACTCACTAAATTTTTAAGATATATAGGCGACGAGATCTCTACCACTAATTGATTATTACTAGTATTCATAGATATACCTCTAGCTAATTCTGTACACTTTTCTCTATCGTGTCCAAAATTTTGGTATGGGGCCAATTTTATTAATTTATAATAATAATAATAATAATAATAATAATAATAATAATAATAATAATAATGCGAAGTTGAATATATAAAACAAACACAAATATCCGTTTTCAGCGAACATTTTATTACTTATTACACATATTTTAATCCCCCGTAAAAACAAACGAATTATTATATAGGATGTGAAGTGATATTTGGTACACCACAGTTTCTTAGTGGTTTTACAGAAGTTTAATAGTAATAAAAGATCACCATGTTTTTTATATATTTTTATAGTTTGTCCCATTGAAGCTATAGTATCTGTATTTCGCTATAGTATTTCGTCATTCTTTTCTTCCTGCTTTTATTCTGAAAAATAAAAAAAAGGAAAATAAATAATTTTAATTATAATATTTCAACTGTGAAGAAAGTCGTGCAACGATAACAATTTTCCGCCATGTGTGACATAATGTGACACATATCACCAATTTATATTTTAATATTTTAGATATTTTTGTGTATGTATTTAGGGGAGAGAGAGAGGGGGGGCGAGAGAGAGAGAGAGAGCAATATTAGGATATTTCAGTTGTGCAGATTAAGGTAGGACGCGTGTCTGATACTAGTTTTGATTTCCATGCAGTGTGCGGTTACTGTCTACATACTTGTCTCCGTATAGCATTCGTCGTACGGGTCACCACTGTAGTCTGGCGGGCACATACATTCCCACTTTGGTGCTTTACAGGCGCCGTTATATCGAACCTTAAAGTTTGGTTCAAACCTCACGCATACTGCGTTTTTGCCACAGAAAGGTGGTTTTGCGTTGCCTGCTGAAAATAAAAAAGATACAATAAATATTATCTCACTGTATTATTTGAAAGAGTGGCTAAATGCAAATATAAGAGAGCATTCATAACCAGTTGATCCATGGACTAACTGATCCACGGGTCGAATATGGCTAGATCCACTTGAAAGCGCGGCGAAATTTAATTGCTTTGCGCCATTTTTGATCCGCGGCCTAGTAAATCCGCACATCAACTAGTTCTGAATGCGCCCTATGTTTAATCATATACAGGACATGTGTCTCAATTGAAATGAAAACTATATTCAAAATATAGAAGGGTATACGACAAAATAAAAGTCGCTGTATACAATAAATCAGTCTGCGTTTGTGTGTGTGTGTGTGTGTGTGTGTGTGTGTTTGCATACACGTGTTTGTGTGCCTGTAAACAAATATATTTATGATGTTTGGAAATAAATCAAGAATAGGTAATCTCCTGGCACTGACAACACACTCTCTTGTTATCAGATGTGGGATTTCCTAAAGACTTAATGACTAAAAGATTCCAACTTACAGAGAATTATAATGAATAATGTATAATTCTGCCAGTTCTTAATTATCAACTTTCACTGAACAAAACTGAATTGCAACGGCACGTGTTAGGGCACACTATATATATATATATATATATATATATATATATATATATATATATATATATATATATATATATGCACAATTAGTCTGGAAATTTTAGAGATTATTACAAAAACCAAACTTTGAAAAAACCTTGAATGTTGGAAAGGTTTAATTTTATTGGTAAGCAAGGGAAAATCTCTTTTACCCAAGGCAAATCAGCTTTATGCCTTTTCCCGACAAGATGAACAGCTGTTACATGTATCCTTTAAGATCAGTGCCATACTGGTGCATGGCAGGAGATCAGGAGACAGTTTTTAAATGATATCAAGCAATTTGGCGTTATGTTTGCTCATGTAAAACTTACCCACAAACAGCAAGCTCAGACACAAGGCAACAATCAAAAACGTCTTCATCTTTTTCCTGCAGTTTTTCGAACCGTTATTTCTTCCCCTGGCTGTGCAAACTTAAACCCGATTTGGCTTATTTGAGAAAAACTTTAGAGGGAACTTATATTTATACCAACAAATACGGTATAATTATGCAGGGGACAATGATATGAGAAAGTCGAAATGAAAGCTGATTGGACTAACTGCATGTCCATTATGAAGGTGAGCTAGCACACAGTTAAAAAGACATTAACCTATGGTGTTTTAAAATCAGTTTACTCTTTAAAGTTGTGTCAAGGTATAATGGCCAGTGGAAAAAGGACATTTGACTTTTTTGACGTCAATTCATGGCATTTATCTGGACAAATAATGATATAAACGCTGTCTGGGATTCAGATAAGGTCAAAAATCGTGTTAAAAATGCTGTTGTGTCTCATATTAAGTTCATGTTATCTTATTTTTTAATGAATATTATTAGGGGTGACTTTTCTGGCTTGCGATTCTTTTAAGGATTGACAGTTTAATAGCAAAGAAGTGAGATTTACGATTTAATATAAACAAAGGTTACTTTTATCTCTCGTAACTTTTGGGAGCTTTACAATTTGACACCAAAAGAAGTGAGATTGACATTCTACCACAAAAAAAGTATTTTATGTACTTAATGTGCTTTAAAATTACCTTGTCACTTAAAGTACATGTAATTTTAATACAAGTATTTTTTTCACTCAATTTTTTATGCCATTTGGCATCAAAAGATAATAATAATAATAATAATAATAATAATAATAATAATAATAATAATAATAATAATGAATATTTGTGTTGGTTTCCAGTCCAACCCAGTCTGTCTTAAAGATTGTGGAAGTGGAATTTTACAGAAATGCTCATAGTACATGTATATCAACGTGGTCTTTTTATCGCTCACAGTTTGTCCCAATAATGCCATTTGTGGTTTTGGTCTTGTCACAAAATACGCTTTTTCGCCCTATTATCATTTAATGAAAACTAATGAATATTTTAATGTTTCACCTTAGAAGATATTTCAGTTGTAAAGAAAGTACCCCAGTTGTGGAACAAATTCCCAGCAACCACAGAAAGTTTTGTAACAAAACCATAAAGCTATCTTAACGTTATTGGTTATATTAACCTTAGCCGGCCCGAAAACGCGGCACGCTTTCGTCAAACAGCCGTAGTAAGATATTGTATGGTTGCACGAATGGAAAATTAATCGCCACAGATTTGGGAACATCTTCGAATTGATGCGAATTAATAAATATATAAATCATAAATACTCTTAGTCAAAAAGGTTGTTTCACCCCAATGCCACGCTGATGCTAGTTGTGTGTGTAAATTTGGAGATTTTTTTTTTTTTACTTTATGGACATTATTAACCTGTGTGGAAATCAATGTGGAACATCAGATTTCATAGATTTGAGGAGGTGCATGCTGTAAATTCGAAAAAAAGGCATAAAAATTAAGGATATGTATATCTTTAAAAATGTTTATCTTCAAGGTATTTTGCGTTTTCTGTACCATATGTTATGTTAGACATGGTATCTGGAATAAAAGCGCTGTTCAAATTTGCTAACAGATACGAGATTATCGTTTGTAAAAAAAAAAAAAATAAATAAATAAATAAATAAATGAATAAATAAAAAACTTATACCTGTATCTAACCGTGTAACCTTGTTGTTTGACCGTCTATCCGTGTTCAACCGTACTTTGGCCCAAAAACGCAACGCGTTTTCATCAAACAGGCATAGCAAGATACTGTATGGTTGGACGGATGGAATGTTTCATCGTCACAGATGTGGGAACATCTTCGAATTAATGCGAATTAATAAGTATGTACTCTTAGTCAAAAAGGTTGCCCCACCCCAATGCCTTGCTGATGCTAGTTGTGGTGTGTAGATTTTTTTTTCTTATGATGGACATTTCTAACTTCTGGGGAAAACACTGTGTAACATCAGATTTCAGAGATTTGAGGGGATGCATGCTCAAATTCGAAAAAAAAAATGGTAAAAAAAATTAAAGATATGTATATCTTCACCGGTATTTTGTGTTTTCTTTACCATGAGTCTATTAGACATGGTATCTGGAATAAAAGCGCTGCTCAAAATTGTTTGCAGATATGAGTTGATCGTTTGTAAGAAAAAAATATTTGCAGAATTCAAAGCATTTTAACTGCCAATATCCTAACAGAGTATAAAATGGCAGATACTACTTTACGACGCTCTCCCGGCGAGGTTTCTCTTAAATATTACTTCTTTGACCTAACTTAGCATAAAGGTGTGGATTCCGTATCCAAATGATTGTCTAATTAAATTTTGCTTAGATAACGAAATTTAACTTTCGTGAAAGTTTTTGGTAAACCGTTGACATATAACTGATTGTTATACATTATACTCAAATATCTCCGAGGGTTTTGTTATGATGCTCGAGTTCTTGGCAGTCATAGGGTATTTGGATACGGTGAAGACCAACCTTTACCTTGTTGACGAGCTCCGGTCTGTTGATAATGTAGCAATTAAAATCCAAACTGTTTCTTTATTTGTTGGTTAAACTTCTACTAACCACTAGGGCGGAATGCGCAGTCTATTTTACTGCACATTGATTTGGCCTGTCATAATAAATTATCCTAAACTAGAGTTATATTGCAGTAATTAGATGAAGTCGGACCTGCCTAGCGACGTCATATTGTCCGCCTCACTGGACGGGAATGGTGGTCCGCTAGGAACCGTAGTCCGTTCCCCGTCTCATATACAGCATGTAATCCCAATATTACGACTAATCCCAACCTATCCTAATCATATGGGAACCCGGGCTTTCATTTCATTCCATTCCGCGTTTGAAAATGTCCCAAAATCATACCCTAAGTCTGTCTATCCTGCAAAGCTACTTCTCTTTCTAAATTCAGTCCTTCAAATAAACAATTTGAGGTTGATATTTCCTTGTGAACTTTACCTTCATTTCTCTCTGTTAGGTTCTCCGTTTATCATACCATTATTTATTATCCCCCTCCTCCCCCCCTCCCAAACACACACACGCACGCTCACTTTAGCTTAAAACTGTTTTTTTTTTAATAATATTAACTACCCAAAACCACATGGGCTCTGCACAAGGTTTCTCCTCATCTACTCTTTCACAAAAAAAAAAATAAATAAATAATAATAATAATAATAATAAATAAATAAATAAACAATAATAATAATAATAATAATAATAAATAAATAAAAATTGCTCTTGGCAATCTGTCCATATATACCAGTACGCAAGAAATGGCACTCGAGATAAGCAGACCCCCGTTCAAATTTTCAGTAACGTTTAATTTTTAATCTGCTCCCAATGTTACATGCAAAATTTAACCAGATAATTTCTCGATGCAAACTGATTCTTTTTTCCGAAATCATAAACGCAACTACACTAGTAAGTTAATGTACAAAGTATGTCATTGATGAGGTCTTCACAGTTTTTAATAGATTCTATAAAATAGAAAGGCCTTCTGGCGGGCAAGTTCACAGTTTTGACTGTATCGGTGTTTCTTGGAACTTCATTTCATTATCTAGACGGTGGTCGATGCTCTGAATGTGCTATCTTGGCATTTCCTTGTATTATTTTTCTTCGACCGCATTTATTTTGAATATATTCTAATTTAATCTAGTTTAAACTAAATGCTTAAATAATTTATTTCATATTTATGATAGTTGACCTGGTAAAAGATGCGAGATTCATACTTATTACCAATTTTTTTTTCTGTAGGGTAAACTGCGGAGAAATATCCCTTAGTGAAATAAAACTGTGTTCCCTGTAGAGGGTTGTCAAATCCAGTAATTAAACTGTTGTATGCAGACTCTTTCCCCAACATGAAATATTACCACAGGTATTTTCTTTTTACCAGTTGCCCATTCCGTTACCTTTTCACATGGTGCCGTGGGGTTTTTAATGAAAAAAAACAAGAAAACACAAGATATTACACAGTTCAATCTTTTATTACATCATGAACCAAATATGAACAGAATTCTCAATTTGTGATGGTCGTCTGTGTATAAAGATGGCGCCACTAGTCTCGGTTTACTTTTCAGTGGCATCCCCTGACGGCATACTCCTGATGATGTCGGAGTCACCTGAAAATGCAAATTAAATAATTAATTTAAAATGAAAAGAACAATTTTGTCCGTAAATTTTAGTTGGATTGGTTACAAAAAAAAAAAAAAAATTTTTAAGATAAATTTGGTTAAAATAAACCTTTTTATTAAAATAATAATAATAAAGCCAAAAAGCTAACCATAGTCCTATAAAAAAGTTCTGAATGAAATCAATAACATTTTGACTTAAATCTGGTAAAAAATTGACATGTCTCATATTTTGTGAAAACTTTCAGTCATCTGTGTGCTTCTACCAGTTTTACACAAATTAATCACCCTGGTAAACACAAAGTAGCAAGAAACATCCACAATACAATCCCGCCCAGCCCTGTACTCACCTGGGTCAGTGATACTCAGGGTGCAGACCCGGAAGTACTTTCCGCAGGCAGTGCCCAGCTCTATGTTGTTCCCGTTGTAATGATGGACGCCAGTCTTGGCCAACATGGCGTAGTACTCGATCTCGCTCTTCCTGGAACATGTGAAGACTATTGTTAATAGGAGAGCAAATTTAATTAGCTTGGTGTTTTACTGTGCTTCACAAAAGCTGGAAAGAAAATATTATTAATGGGAGTTCAAATTAAATTTTCTTGGTGTTCTACTGTGCTTCTCAAAGACTGAAAAGTAAACATTGTTAATGGGAGCTCAAATGAAATTTGCGTGGTATTATCTCAAAAATTGTAAAGTAAAAATATAATGAGAGCTCAAATTTTGTCTTTTTGTAATTTGGGCATATATTGAATGCATATCTGTAGGCTCTTCTAACTACTGTTTACACAGAAGCCAAACTAAAAGAAATATTTACATAGATTTATTCATTTAGCTGAAATGATGTGTTTACAAGGCCCAGTTTCATTCAAACTCAATACCCTGCCTTTCAATCAATAAGATGTCACATGTTCAAGATCAACTGTATACCATTTGTATTTTGACTCTCCCCGTCTAAAAAAATGTTGTTTTTTTTTTCAGATCACTATTTTTGTTTTTCAATTCTCCATAAGCTAGCTAAATTAACCCAGTAATCTCATTTTCTATGTTAGCATGAACCTTCTGCACTCTGCCAAAGACAAAAACAACATACTGGGGACATATCTGTGGTAAGTAATGTCTATGAAAAACACCCACGTTGGTTAATGGGAACATTAAATGATTTAAAAAAAAAAAAAAAACCCTCAGTGAATCCCTTCTCAGGTGGCATCCAAGGATCCAAGGTATTTACAGACAAGAGCCTAGGTTAAAAAAAAATCTCAGGAACCATCAAAATTAAATTAAAAAACGCGGAATTCCGCTTATGTATTTAGATACACTGAAATACATCACAAACATTCTGCATTCTTACCATAGACCACCATGTGCAGCCTTTGCTGCAGCTAGTGAGCAGGGATCAAAGTCCATGTTAACAACACACTACTCTGTATGTGTGACCTTACCTGATGGCAGTAACCTCATCTTTTAATAGAAAGCAGACACAACATGAAAATTGGGCGACTTCATCTTAACCCCCTTAGCGTGGGACTCCGAAGTCGAGCACATTTTATAGGGTATAACTTGAACTGATATCTGAATCCCATTTGATTATAACTATTAAAATCTTATTAACCAAAATACTTCAATCTTAAAACTGAACTGCAATACGAATTTCTTTAAATACTCACCAGTGTGGACATTATTGCGTTAATGCACGTTAAGAATTTTAAAAGAAGAATTAAGGAGATGCATTCCTTCTGTAAAGTCAAATTTTATACAAAGCAATTGTGTTAGGAGTGACACCAAAATAGACATCTCACCTAAGAGCTGGGGTGTTGTTAGCAATGATGATGAGCTTGGCTTTCCCCTGGCGCAGGGTCTTCAGTGTCTGCTTGTAGCCCAGGACGTACTTGCCGCTCTTCATCACCAGAGCCAGGCGGGAGTTGATGTTCTCCAATGCCTTTTTCTGTAATATACACAAAAAAGATTTATTTAAAACTATATCAGCATGTAACAACTGCCTTAACCTAATCTATACAGTAGAACCATTGCTATATGTAAATTGACCAAACTCTGCAGGGACTCTCGATAAGATCAATCACTTTAAATATATGGCATCCCTCCTCTAGTTTAAAACTTATAAACACAGCTCTGCTGTATTCTACTTAACTTCAGGACACAAATTAATCCACTCGAAGAACTGCAGAGTTGGATCGATTTGGGTAGACCAATGAGGTCTATGGGAATTGGGTCCAGTTTTTACAACCACCTATTTTTTATTAAATATTTGTAGCAGGTATGGGGGCCATACAGCAATGGGACATTAAGAAAGAGGTCCTACAGATGGCGCTGGCCCATAGCCTGTCTTGGAGGTTGATCTCCTTCCCTTGCACAGCCCATACTATCCGCACTGCAGCCTCAGTTTCAGTCCTTCCACCAAGACGTGCAGTTCTAGTAGGACACTGTTGTGCAGGAAGATCAATGCTTATCAGCCTGTCTTTGCACCCCACCTCCTTTTGTTTCCTTTTACATCCCAAATTTCTGAGTTTAATTAAATGAAATAGCTCTTTTCAGATTGACATTTAAGATGAAAATTTAAAGATGCTAAAGGAATATAGATGAAAATTTAATATCACCTTAACTCACAAATACAGGGTGTCTCATATGTACACAACAACACCCCTTTCCCATGTCCACATTTTCTCTAATACTATACATGTAACAAATATTCTACTTCTAAAATTCAATTTGAAGGGATCATATCCATGGCAAATGCTCAGACTAATCAATGTGACAGGAATCTTTCCTCCTGTTTCTACATCCCCCCCCCCCCTCCCCCGAACTCTTTCCTTTTCCCCTTCCCCTTGTTCTCATTTGAACTGGAAACAAAACCGGCCTTTGAGTGAAACCTTACCTAAAACAGTAACTATCCTAGTGACAGACAACAGATAAAACATTCCTAAATGAATGACTTTGAATGGTAAATGTTTGGGTCTGTAAATAAGTTGCTACACATTACAGAACACGTGGGAAAGAAAATGGCGGTGGACAGATTGCTTACCGTCTTCTTTTGGGCGACCATTTTCAGACTTTTATCGGACTAGTTTGATCTGAAATATACAATAAGAGAGTTGAATGCTATGTATTCGTTTGTTATACCCAATATATTTTATTGCGTGCGTTGTACTTTCACATAAATTTACAATAAATCGGAGCTCTTCTAACTCCCTACCTAGTGCCTTTGTCACGTGGTCAAGAAAGGCCGAGTACCCACAATTCACCGCAAAGCTCGCGAGACATTCCGAGATACGATGGCCGGCTTCGAAAAATGTTGAGGTTGATTGACAGAAATTTGGTGTATTAAAAGACTACTGCGTGCAATTTCCAGTCAACGAAGATGTTTATTTACTTGAGCAAGAAGGTAAGGCTACTTTGCAAAAAGAAAGTGGGATTCCAATGCTGATTTTTGGTAGAAATAATTGGTGAAGTTTGGTTGCCAATGAAGCTCTACTTATCTGAAGTAAAGACTCAGCCAGTAAGTTGGCAGTCGGATACACTCTGTAAATATCGACAGGATTAGGATTAGGATCATTTGCTTCACTTAACGGTTGAATGTCAAAGTTTTGTTTCATTTCAGATTTTTTTACTGATATAGTGCATGCTTCATTATTTCATGCACTTTACCTGTGCCAAAAGATTGGTTTTAAAAAACATTCAATTTAAAATAAAATGAAATTTAAAAAAAATTAATAAAAAATAAAGACAGAAAAAGTGACCATTTGTTTCAAATATCAACCACAAAGAATTGTTAATGAGTGTTTATGTGCTATGATTCTGTTTATACTAACAATTACAGTGCTCCCTTTGACTAGAGTAGAGTTACACATGGTCCATTTTTTACAGCACTTTTGCTATGTAATTTCCAGATTGCCATCCCAAACAACACCACTCTGAGGTGTGTAGCCTGGAACAGAGAACAGGGGTACATAGCCTGTGGTGGGGAGAATGGACTGCTTAAAGTATTGAAACTTGAGACTGCCACAGGTAATAAACTATACATATCTTTAACCCCCTCCCCCCCCACACACACAGACACACGCGCGCACACACACACACACTGCCTGAAAATTGTTGAAAATGGGCTGCTTTATTTTAAAACACATTTGAGACTACCATAATGAAGGTTAACAAACTATGTCTTTTACTTTTGTNTGGATCTGCCAGTGTAGGAAGTCTGCTCTAACTCTGTCATTCCCTCCTGTATAGATATACCCAATGTCCAGGAATGCCTCAGTTGCAGTGGCTCTGCTTTTTTTCTTACATCTCTGAGCTTCAGACTGATGCTTGATCCAGCCCCTTCAATTTAAAACCTGTGTGTGTCTTTAAAGAACTGTGACATTCAGCATCAAGTTTGATTGAAATTGACTATGCTTTATTATAAACCTTGAACTAGTGTTGCTTTGTTGACCTTATATCTGCTTGTAGATGCATTGCAGTGGCTAGCTGGGGATTTTCTAATTATAATTCTTTATTTTATGCAGGTAAACTAGAGAGTGAAGTATTATATTTTTTTCCTTGCCATACCCTCTTTATACTGACTAAAACCTACGTTTCAGAGTGGATGCTGGACAGTTTCTTTGTTTTGAAAGAAACCGTGCATGTCTCCTGGTTGTGAACTTAATGGACTAAATGCCTCAAAATAATCCTGTAATTGTGTTCCTTTTTCTATTCCCTACCCTTTTCTTATTTTGTAACTTTTTAAACCTGACATGGCAGAGGAGACTGTCAATACTGTGGTGTGGAATCCATCCTCATTGCGTTTTTGCTCTGTGGACGATGCCAACCTCATTATCGTATGGGTTGAGGAAGAGACAGGTGCATGATGGGAAATATATTTACATGCACTTCACAAATGAGAGGATCACTGCAAAGCTTTTATAGTTTTTAAATTTAATTTAATTTCCAATTTTTGTGCTTCAGTCTTCCTCATTCTACAGTTTTCTTTTGTCCATTTTTCTGTTAATTAATTTATTATTATTATTATTATTATTTTTTTTTTTTTTTTTTTGGGAAGACGAGGGTATTAGAAGGTATTGCCAAAGAAAGCCTCACTTCAGGAATCTTCCTTTTTACAATATTTTGTTTTATTTTTTCATTTCATTTTTTCAAAAATATTTTTCTAAATCATGCATGCTTTGAGAAGACTGATGTTTCCTATCCGTTCTTTGCTTTCATCAGCCAGGTCCCCCGTGTATCTGGTATTGTGGCACCCCAAGCGGACACGCCTCACCTCCGTTGATTATTCCTCTCTCATCATAGTGTGGCGCAAGCACCAAGGTTGCTCTTCTTCTCACACAGGAAAACTTCCTTTTTGTCACTAAGTTTTAGTTTTTATAATCTTGGAACCTGTTCCTTTTTGTTACCTTTTTTTTTCTTTCAATTTTTTTTTTTTTTTTGGTAATATTTGTTTTCATTCACTTTCAGCAGATACATTCTAAGGAGGCCTTGCTAAAAAAATTTTTTTTTTCTTTATATACTAGGACACATATGCCTTAATTTAGACCTATTTTTTTACCTACTCTCCTTGACCTAATTTTTTAACCTACTTTTTTCCAACTAAATTGCACCGCACCCTGTGATAGTCACAGTAATAATTTTATTTTCATTTCCTGTTTGTTGAGTTGAATGCCATTCAGACTGGTTGTTTTTTGAGCCTGACCAGTCAAAATGACTAGTAGACGAAAAGATGTACAGCACAGATCCTTGTGTTGCTTCACTTCTGCTATCATCTCTTTCACCTTAGCACAGTACCCTGTGATCTGCTTATGCTGGCACCCTGTCCCACAGAGGGCGCCACAGGCCATTCTCGTGTCCGCTGGCGCCAACAACGCCATCCAGGCATGGGCGAGGTTGGATCGCAAGGTGGCGAACCGGCGCCTGATGGCAGAACAGGAGAGATTGATTCTTGAACAACCAAATTGTGCAGATGTTTATAAAGTTTTGACGAGTAAACTACATACTTCTGATTGGGTTTCTGAAAGTGAGCAGCCTCAGTTTTTAAAAAAAGTTCTCTTTTGTATTAATTTTGAAGAACTGTATAGCCTCTGGGTAGAACTAAAACTAGAAAAAAGATATTTAAATCCAGAAAATATTCAGAAGAAAAATATTCAGCTGCTATTGCTTGTTTGTTTCAAAAATTTGTACAGCCTAAATTATAGATAACAAAAATATACTTTAAGATGCTGTCACATGATGGTCATGTGATAGTCATGTGACTGTGCCATCATCACAGGGTGCTATGCAGTTTTTCCCACTAACTCTAATTTTCAGTCTCTGTATTTTTAACTCTTTCCTAACTTTTCTTATTTGTTACTTCTTTTTCTGCCTTTTAAACACAGGCTGATAAATTCCTTTTAATGTTCATGGCCACCGCATGTCTATTTTCTTACTTTCTGAGCCTTTGCTAGCCATTTTGCATTGTACACACAACCAATCCAAAGATGAAACATTCTGAACATTTAATGTCAGTTACCTTAAAGAGTAACAGGTTTTTTTTTTCTGTTATTTAATTGAACAAGTGTTTCATGAAATCAAATAATCTTTACTGTTTCATTGTAAACCTATTGTAATTTAAGGGTCAATCAATAATATTTCCTTCTCCCCTTTTTCATCTGTTTTTATCCTTCTCGTAATGAGAAAAAAGTATAATCATTTGGATCCTGCCTCCACTCTCTCAAAATGTATTTTAGGAATAAATATGGTAAGGCGTTTTATGGAAGGAAATGATGCAGAGGGGAAAATACTGTTGATTGGTCCATTATTTAATATTAAATAATTTTTAAGCCCATACTGTAAAATCTACTTTAGTCATCAGAAATGTTTGTCTTGATACATATTTCAAAATATGTACAATTGAAAAGTGCAGTTCTTCACTGAACTATTCAAAGTAATAAAAAAATGTTTACAATTTATTTTTTGAGTAAATAATGTGGTAATAGTTCCCTTTAATAACAGTTTGCTATAAAATAATAAAAATAACTTGTTGATAGAATATTGCCCTGTAGATGTCAGTTTTAACCAAGACAGGGTGGTATTTCAGGTTTGTGGTATGAGGAGATGATCAACAACAGAAACAAGTCTGTGGTGAGGTGTATGAAGTGGAATGCTGATGGACAGAAGATTTGTATTGTGTATGAAGATGGTAAGTCTGCCACACCTGACACAATGTTTGTCACACCCAACACAATATCTGGCACACCCAACACAATGTGTGTTACACCTAATAAAATATCTGTCACACCTAAAACAATGCTTGTCACTGCCAACACAATATCTGACGCACCTAACACAATGTTTGTCACATCTCACACAATGTTTGGAACACCCAATGCAATGTTTGTCAAACCCAACACAATATCTGGCACACCAAACGCAATATATATAACAAACAAGAAAATCTTCACCACGCCTGACATTTTGCCATATTGTCATATTTGATTGTATATTTTTTCTTGTGTAAAGTATGTTTGAATCACACCTCTTTGTTTTCATTTTAATCAGAANTGCATCTGCCAGTGTAGGAAGTCTGCTCTAACTCTGTCATTCCCTCCTGTATAGATATACCCAATGTCCAGGAATGCCTCAGTTGCAGTGGCTCTGCTTTTTTTCTTACATCTCTGAGCTTCAGACTGATGCTTGATCCAGCCTCTTCAATTTAAAACCTGTGTGTGTCTTTAAAGAACTGTGACATTCAGCATCAAGTTTGATTGAAATTGACTATGCTTTATTATAAACCTTGAACTAGTGTTGCTTTGTTGACCTTATATCTGCTTGTAGATGCATTGCAGTGGCTAGCTGGGGATTTTCTAATTATAATTCTTTATTTTATGCAGGTAAACTAGAGAGTGAAGTATAATATTTTTTTCCTTGCCATCCCCTCTTTATACTGACTTAAACCTACGTTTCAGAGTGGATGCTGGACAGTTTCTTTGTTTTGAAAGAAACCGTGCATGTCTCCTTGTTGTGAACTTAATGGACTAAATGCCTCAAAATAATCCTGTAATTGTGTTCCTTTTTCTATTCCCTACCCTTTTCTTATTTTTGTAACTTTTTTAACCTGACATGGCAGAGGAGACTGTCAATACTGTGGTGTGGAATCCATCCTCACTGCGTTTTTGCTCTGTGGACGATGCCAACCTCATTATTGTATGGGTGGAGGAAGAGACAGGTGCATGACGGAAAATGTTTTTTTCATGCACTTCACACATGAGAGGATCACCGTATAGCTTTTGGCATATTTGAAATTTATTTTATTTCCATTTTTTTGTGCTTTGGTCTTAGTTATCATACAATTTATTTTTATCATTTTTTTCTACTAATTTATTTTATGATTTTTTATATTTATTTTTTTTTTTGGGGGGGGAGGGTATTAGAGGGGATTGCCAAAGAAAGCTTCACTTTAGAGATCTTCCTTTTGTGCAGTAATTTATTTCATTTTATTTTTTTTTTTTTCTTTTAAAAAATATTTTTCTAAATCATGCATGCATTGAGTGGACTGATGTTTCCTATTGGTTCTCTGCTTTCATCAGCCAGGTCCCCCGTGTATCTGGTATTGTGGCACCCCAAGCGGACACGCCTCACCTCCGTTGATTATTCCTCTCTCATCATAGTGTGGCGCAAGCACCAAGGTTGCTCTTCTTCTCACACAGGAAAACTTCCTTTTTGTCACTAAGTTTTAGTTTTTATAATCTTGGAACCTGTTCCTTTTTGTTACATCTTTTTTCTTTTTTTTTTTTTTCATTCACTTTCAGCAGATACATTCTAAGGAGGCCTTGCTAAAAAATCTTTCATTTTTTTTTTAATTATTATTATTATACTAGGACACATATGCCTTTATACTTATTTTTTGACCTACTTTTCTTGACCTTATTTTTTTAACCTACTTTTTTCCAACTAAATTGCTCAGCACCCTGTGATGAATTCATTCACAGTCATAATTTTATTTTCATTTCCTATTTCTTGAGTTGAATGCCATTCAGACTGGTTGTTTATCAGACTGACCAGTCAAAATGACTAGTAGACGAAAAGATGTACAGCACAGATCCTTGTGTTGCTTCACTTCTGCTATCATCTCTTTCACCTCAGCACAGTACCCTGTGATCTGCTTATGCTGGCACCCTGTCCCACAGAGGGCGCCACAAGCCATTCTCGTGTCCGCTGATGCCAACAACGCCATCCAGGCCTGGGCGAGATTGGATCGCAAGCAGGCGAACCGGCGCCTGATGGCGGAACAGGAGAGATTAATTCTCGAACAACCAAATTGTGCGGATGTTTATAAAGTTTTGATGAGTAAACTTCACACTTCTGATTGGGTTTCTGAAAGTGAGCAGCCTCAGTTTTAAAAAAAGTTCTCTTTTGTATTAATTTTGAAGAACTGTATAGCCTCTGGGTTGAACTAAAACTAGAAAAAAGATATTTAAATCCAGAAAATGTTCAGAAGAAAAATATTCAGCTGCTATTGCTTGTTTGTTTCAAAAATGTGTTTACCCTAAATCATAGATAATAAAACTATACTTTAAGATGCTGTCACATGATGGTCATGTGATAGTCATGTTACTGTGCCATCATCACAGGGTGCTATGCAGTTTTTCCCACTAACTCCGATTTTCAGTCTCTGTATTTTTAACTCTTTCCTAACTTTTCTTATTTGTTACTTCTTTTTCTGCCTTTTAAACACAGGCTTTTAATGTTCATGGCCACTACATGTCTATTTTCTTACTTTTTAAGCCTTTGCTAGCTATTTTGCATTGCACATACGACTAATTCAAAGATCAATTATTCTGAACATTTAATGTCAGCTACCTGAAAGAGTAACAGGTTTCTTTTTTTCTGTTATTTAATTGAACAAGTGTTACATAAAATCAAATAATCTTAACTATTTCATTGTAAACGTGTTGTAATTAAAGGGTCAATTAACAGTATTACCTTCTCCTTTTTTTCATCTATTTTTATCCTTCTCATTATGAGAAAAAGTAAATCATTTGGGTCTTGCCTCCACTCTCTCAAAGTTTATTTTAGGAATAAATATAGCAAGGCGTTTTATTGAGGAAAATGATGATGCAGAGGGGAAAATACTGTTGTTTGGTTCAGTATTAAATATTAAACTATTTTTAGGTCATATATACTGTAAAATCTGCTTTAGTCATCAGAAATGTTTGTCTTGATACATTATTCAAAATACGTACAATTGAAAAGTGCAGATCTTCACTGAACCATTCGTTAACGTAATAAAATTTTTTTACAATTTAATTTTTTGAATAAATGATGTGGTAATTTCTTTTAATAATGTTTCTTTTAATAATGGTGTGCTATAAAATAATAGAAAGAATAATCTTGAAGTTTACTTGTTGATAATATATTTTCCTGTAGATGTCAGTTTTAACCAAGACAGGCTGCATATTTCAGGTTTGTGGTATGAGGAGATGATCAACAATAGAAACAAGTCTGTGGTGAGGTGTATGAAGTGGAATGCTGATGGACAGAAGATTTGTATTGTGTATGAAGATGGTAAGTCTGCCACACCTAACACAATGTTTGTCACACCCAACACAATATCTGGCATACCCAACACAATGTCTGTTACACCTAATTAAATGTCTGCTGCGACTAACACAATGTTTGTCACACCCAACACAACGTCTGTTACACCTAATTAAGTGTCTGCTGCACCTAACACAATGCTTGTCACACCCAACACAATGTCTTTTACACCTAATAAAATATCTGTCTTTCCTGAAGCAATGTTTGTCACATCTAACACACTGTTTGGCACACCCAATGCAATGTCTGTCAAACCCAACACAATATCTGGCACACCCAACAAGGTATATCACAAACAGCAAAATCTTCACCGCACATGACATTTTGTCATATTGTCATATTTGATTGTATATTTTTTCTTGTGTAAAGTATGTTTGAATCAGACCTCTTTGTTTTCATTTTAATCAGAACTGTGTACTTTTTTACTATTTATAATCGAATAGTTCTTAACAGCTGGTGCTACACAAACTCTTAATTATTTTGAAATTTTTTTACTTATTTATGTATATTTCTGAAAATTAAACATACTTTGTTTGCAATAGATGTATTTAACAATTTATAAATTCTTATTCCCCCAGGAGCCGTTATAGTGGGCTCTGTTGATGGTAACAGGATTTGGGGCAAGGAGCTGAAATTACAGTTGGCTTATGTGGAGGTAAGAGATGTTCTTTACTATTCTTTTTCTTCTTCTTATTTTTTTAATTGATTTATTTATATTTTTTGACACAGGCTACTGCAGATGTGGTTGCTAAACAAGGGGTTATCATTGTTTAAGTGCTAGGGTTTTATTATTTAGTTTTTGTTTTTGAAAACAATGCACATGCCATTTTACTTTTCATTGAGTTTTGCTCAAGTTATATGAGTCACATTGCAGTTAGTAGTCTCAAAAGGTAGAGATAAATGCTCTGTTTGTAGTGGTCATTTTGCAGCTTGAATGAGAGTTATTATTATTATTATTATTATTATTATTATTATTATTATTATTATTTCAGTGGTCTCCAGATGGTAAGATCCTGTTGTTTGGGATGACAAATGGAGAAATACAAGTGTTTGACAACACAGGAAACTTCATTGTAAGTGAGATCTATTAAATTTCCACATAAAAAATATATGTAGAGTTTAAGCCTCATACAGTTGATTGTTTACTTTGTAGCCTATTGTACAATTACACTGCTAGTGTTTTTATTTTCTTTATTGCTCTCTTAAGCACTTTAAACACCATCACAGTTGCTTTCTTAACATAATTATTACAGTTTGTTAAATATTTATTATTTTTATAATTATAATGATTATTATTATTATCTATCCACCAGTCCAAGCTGACAGTATTCTGTCTGTCCAACGTGACGGGTGCTGTTCACATAGCTGGTATAGAGTGGTATAATGGAGAGTATGGGTTTGTGGAGCCAAACTGTCCCTGCCTGGCCATTGTCTACGATAATGGACGGTGCCAGATTATGAGGAATGAGTCTGATGAAAGTAAGCAACTACTATGTATTTGCCATGTCAAATATAGAACATGCCAAATTAAATTAGGGAGAGGTATTGCAAGGTTTTTCCTTGTTTATGTTGAGAAAGGTAATATTACAACTACACACCACTAAGTAATCAGAGTGAGTCTAAAAAAGTTGCAGCAGAAACCTTCTAGCATTTGATTAATTATAACCACAGTGGGTTATCTATGGAATATATAAAATGTAACAAAATATGTTCCTTTATTTAAGCATCCTAAAAGCAACTTTGATTCACTCCAATGTGTCGATAGAACCATGGCACTCCACGGTGCTAAAAGGTACATTTTATTTTCATTACTTTCAGACCCAATCCTGATAGATACAGGGATGCAGGTTGCTAAGTCACAGTGGAACCACACTGGGTCTGTCCTGGCAGTGGCAGGGTCACAGAGAGCAGCTTCTGCTGACAAAGACGTCAATGTTGTGCAGTTTTATACTCCCTTTGGAGAGGTATGTAGACCAGAATTTTCTGCATTTGTTGTTTCTTGTATTTTTATTATTTTTATTTTTAGTATTATTATTGTTTTTATTTTTATTTTTTTTCATTACTATTATTAATTGTCATTTGTAAATTACCAGTACAAAATAAAAAAGGATATTTCAAAATAAGATTTCAGCCCTTATATCATTGACCTCATCTCTTTCTCTCTCTTAGCACCTACGGACATTGAAGGTTCCAGGAAAGCAGATGTTTTCGTGTTCCTGGGAGGGAGGAAGTCTGAGGATTGCTCTGGCCATTGATTCCTTTATTTACTTCGCCAATATTAGACCGGATTATAAGGTAGGCATTGGACGTAGCATAACTACATGTACACAGTCTGTGCCTTAGGGACTTTTCACAATGAGTTAGGTGGCACAAGCCAGTGGGCATTATCTGTATGGGATTTTAGATGAATGCCATCAGATTAACAAGCCTGCTTTTGTTTCCTTGTTTAATCACCAGCTTCTCTGTATTCTACTCAATGTCAGGAGGAGGTGTGTTAGTCTGATTGGGCTCAGTGAGAGTCCCTGTGGATTAGTGCACATTATCTTGGTTCACAAAACTCATTCTGAACAGCCCCTAAGACTGTCAACTAGTATTCTACATGTCCTTCAGGCCCCAGGGGTTTCAGAATCCACTGGCTCTGAGCAGAAATAGGTTCCAGCAACCGAACAAGTTTACAAGTTTACTGACTGGATTCAATTTTATTATGTTTTGTTACATATTACTAGTTGGTCCATTTCATGTTATATATTCCAGTGGGGTTATTGCTCTAACACAGTAGTGTATACCTTCACTAAGCCAGAGAGAGCAGAGCACTGTGTTATCTTCTGGGACACAAAGAATAATGAGGTGAGTCAGCTCTTATAGTTTTCATTATTTTAAAAGAAAAAAAATTGTTATCAGTTGCCTTGTCATAATATGTTTATTAGATTTATTCTAAGATTTAAATATTTGAATGATTCACATTCCCTGTTGCCAGGGATATGGGAAGTGCATGATTCACATTCCGTTCTACTTCTTGTTGCCAAGGATATGTGAAGTGGATGATTCACATTTTGCTCTGCTTTTTCTTTCCAGAGATATGTGAAATATGTGAAGAATCTCCTGTCAATCTCTGCTTGTGGTGACTATTGTTGCCTGGCAACAAGGGCAGATGATGTCAGTGGTCAGGTTAGTGGAAAAGTAATCATGTGCTCGTGCATGAGTGCACGTGCACACAAACACATGTTTTAAATTAGATAAATAACACAACAGTTTTTAGAATGAGGAGCGATTTCTTTAACTTTTAGAACTGTTACAGTGGATGATCATTCTTCAGTATGAGTAACTGATAAATATAAGTTTTAACATTTCTGAGTTCGGAATTTTAAAAAGCAACATAATTTGGTTCCTGCCTACTCGTTATATAATATGAAATTGTCACAAAATATGACCTGAAAAAATTTTAATCCTTATTGAGGAATTCTGAATTTTGTATCTAACCTGAGAAAATACAGCATCGTAGCTCAGTTTCAAAAATATATATGAAAATCGAAATCCTTTCATATTTTATTCCAGTATGTCCTAGTACTGTGCAACTCCATTGGGACCCCCCTGGACTCCAAGTACATAGAACTAGAGCCTGGCTACGTCACCATGACCAAGACCCACATCGTGGCAGCGTCCAAGGAGGCGTTTTACACCTGGCAGTACAAGACAACCCAGAAACTGACCACCATGGACCTGTCTGGGAAAAGACGGGGAGGGACTGAGAAGTAAGAAAAAAGATTTGATTTGTATTAGATTTTTAATCCATTGTGGAATTTTGATAACATACCTGTTTATCAAATGGCGTTTTTATTACACTGTCATTTCCAGGTTGTAACATACATTATATCAGTAAGGCCAAAAAATTGATAGATAGGTTTAAGAATGGTGACTCTCTGTAAACAGGGTTGGTAGACAAAATTTATTTTTGGTTATTAAATATATTTGGCAAATATTATTATTTTTTCGGGGGAGAGGGTGGGTAATTTTTCCCACTTATCAATGCATTTTTTCCACTTACAAAATTTCAGGTTATACCACATATAATACATTGTTATATTATTTCCAGGTTATACCATGTGGATGATGTACCCTCAGGAGCTGGAGGTGATAACATTGACTTTAGCAAAGCTTTCCAGGTAAGCAGAGTAGTCTAATGGCATGATTTTATCAAGTTATTTTATCTTGAATTTAAGTCAGAGTTATGATATTCTGGCAGATAAAATTTCGCATGAGAAGAGCAAATAAAATAGTGAATAAATAGGGTACTAGATGAATAAAATAAATAAATAAATAAATTAGATAAAGTTATTAATTTTGATTTTGAAAGAGAGTAATCAATATTTCATAATATCCCATTCCAGCCCACACAAGACCCCATCTGCTGCATCAGTGCCTCAGACAAAATGCTGGTCATTGTAAGTAGATATTGTCCTGTTGTTGTTATTACACTCAATAGTGACAAGTAAATTTAGTAAGGTCAAATAACTTTATTTATGGGGCAATCATTGTTAAAATATCTTTAGCTAAGAGACACATTTTGCAAGTGAACTTAGTGTATTCAGCTGTCTGATTTTTGACAGTCTTAGCTTAGCCCAGGAAATTGTGAGGGGCAATTTTTGAGAAGTAGGACCCAGTGGTATGTATTGTTTGGTATTTACAGATATTAATATTCTCTTCCTAGGGTCGCGAATCTGGTACCTTGAACAGATACACAATGCCACTGGTGGCGCTGTCAAACAAACATGTCCTCAACTGTCGTCCTCACCAGATGGCACTGAACTGCAACTCTACGTAAGTAGACAGTGGGACAAGGTGTCTCAGACTAAAAAGAAAAGAAAAAAAAGCTTTGTTAAATATTGTTCTTAATTAGAGGGTTAAAAAGATGATTTAATTTGGGATAGAAGAAATGATCCATTTGAATTAGTACTCTCCCCCTCCAGTTGCAGAAACATATTTATTCTTGTGTTATATTTTCTCTCAAAAACATAAACATATCTGTCAATTTGCTTAAATGAAATCAATGAAGTAATTACCATATTTCAAGACAATTTTAATCATTTCAGTCTTCATGACTTCACTTGTCAGTATTTGCATCTTAGCACAGATACTATATTTGTGATGAAAATGTGTATTCAATAGTTTAAGTTGCTCACATAAGAATTTCTTGTTTTCCATCCAGTCGCCTGGCCATTATCGATATTTCTGGTGTGATGACCTTTTTTGACCTTGATGCCAAGGTCACAGATGCCAACGGACAGGAAGTTGTGGGAGAGCACCTGAAGTTTGAGAGGAAAGACGTCTGGGATATGAAATGGGCTGAAGTATAGACTTTATATAGATTTTTTTGCTGACTTTTTTGTTTAACCATTTATAAGAACATTAACTTAAAAATTGATTCATTTATTCGTTTTTTCATGCCTTTTAATGGAAAAGTCTTATTATTTTGAGAAGTTGCTAAACAGACTTCTCTTAGTTCATATCTTATATAAAGTTATTATTCAGCTGCACGTTTTTTCCTTTTTTAAGACTTTGAAGATGAAATGGCAAAAAGGTTATTTACTTTATTTATTTATTTATCAGGACAACAGTGAGCTGATAGCTATGATGGAGAAAACCAGGATGTACATCTTCAGAAATCTGGACCCAGAGGTGGGTAGATTGTTATTATCATTTTATTTTTTAAAACTTTTTTTACACTTTATAATGCTTTCATGCTTCATTTAGAACTGTGTTATTTAATCAGAAATGGTACAATTCATCATACCCAAGTGCAAAGACTAGTTGAGCAATAATTTATGAGTAGAAAAACATTATTTCTTTTTTGGCAGAAAATAGATTCTACAGGAAAATCCCGTATTGTTTACCTGAAGATATCTCTGACTTATTCATGCCCCTGTTTGTTAATTTAAGGAGCCCGTATTAAGCAGTGGCTACATCGCCAAGTTCAATGACCTTGAGATCACCTCTGTGTTGTTGGACGAGATCATGAAGGATCCAGAAAATCCGACTGCGGATAATATACTGCACCTCGAAATCAAGGTAGGCAAGCCACGTAGTAGAAAGTTATGTTTGTAAATGTATTGATATTTTATTTTCTTTTTGGGGGGTTATTTACTCATTATATTTTAAAATGCCCTGATGACCAACAGTTGTATCAGTGATTCAAAAGATATTATTAAGCAGACGTAATTTATTTCTTTGTGTATTTTGAATAATCATCTTTACCTACTTTGGCTGTTAAATTTGTAATTGAATATATTTAGCCCATGATGAATAGTGAAATGTGATTTATTTGCTGCTGATGGAAAGATATAATTTTATTGCTCAGTCTCCCTTAAGGCTGATCTAGGAAGTAAATCATTATATGAAGCTCTATTTTTTTCTTTCTTTCCCTCTTCAGTCATTAAGAGACAGCAGAGATCTGTTGGAGAAAGTTGGTATTGAAGATGCCCAGCAGTTCATAGAGGACAATCCACACCCCAGACTGTGGTGAGTAGTGCATGTTATTTGTCCACACATACTTGCACAGGTGCACACATGCAGACACATACAAATACACACATGGGTATACATACACAAACACTCAGTTTTACATGTGGAATAAACATAATCACAAAAACAAGGCATGTGGTATGCTTGTTCACACACTCACATGTAGGAATGCACACGTGTACACAAACATACTCACACTCACACATGTACACAAACATACTCACACTCACACATGCACTTTATCAGTATATTTTATTCCCAGTGTTTATATGTTGTAAATGACATGACAGTCAAAAGACCTGAACTTACGGTAATGTGCCATGAATTTCGAACAGTAGAAAATAATTAAATTTGGGAAAAGATCGTTCTGGCCGAAATTCATGAAATGGAGGTGCTCAGAACTTCTGAAAGTTCGAATTTCATGGAATTCTGTCAATTTTGACCGGAAGTTGTCTGTTCGTCGCTAGGCCTTCTGTTATCTTCTCCCGACGATCTATTTAGATTTACCATAATGTATGATGTGTGAGTGTCGGTTATTGCGTCATCTCGCCGTTCGCCGGTCGGTGTCTCCGACGCATACGTAGCCTTCCCTGCAGAAGCCGGCCTCGGCACTACGGCCTCTCCTCCGTGCGGGGAGGCCACTACGACCGCAGATCGGTACGTGCGGCGCACAGGTAGCCTTCGCCACGGCAGCCGAACTGTGTATTACGGTCTCTCTCTGTCGTGCGCTGCGACCAAGATGACCGCTGATTGTTGTCTGCGATCAAATATACTAGGTTTTTTTTTTTGGGGGGGGGNAGGTAGGCTAGGGCAACATTGCCGACTGTTAGATCTTTATAAGCGCGTGAATAGCCCGGTGGCCGATTTTAAGGTGTACGAAATTCACGAAATCAAGATCGCGCAAAATTGCTTACTGGCCGAAATTCATGGTCCAGAAAAAACTCCAGACGGCCGATTTTAAGATCGTTCGAAATTCAAGAGCCGTTCGAAATTCATGGCACTTTACCGTAGTAACTTGGTTGCACACTCTTTAGCTTCATTTCATAACATTTAGAAGTTCATTAAAAAACTATGATATTGACTTTGCATACCTCATCAACTTTTAATACAGTTTGCATTTTCTTCATTTAGGCGTCTGTTGGGAGAGACAGCTTTGGAGCAGCTGAACCTGAAAGTAGCAGACAGTGCATTTGTGAGGTGTAAAGATTTTCATGGGATAGAATTCATCAAGAGACTGGGGAATTTACAGGTGGGGCTTTAAAAATTTGAGTTAATAAAATAATAAATAATCAGGAAAATATTTTTTCCATACATGATTTGAATAATTTACTGACCAATTTTGAAATGTTTTAAGACAAAAAGCTTAAGAGATTTACAAAATTACACTCACTTATCTTGATTCAGAATAACTTAACTTCATTTCACATTGACCAACGACTTCCATTTTAAATATTTTGTTTAAAGCAGTTTTTCAGCATGCTTTATGTACACATTGTATTAATATCTTTTTTAGGTTTTTTATACATAATAAAATTTTCTATCCTGTTATTTCCAAATTTAGCATCAAAATGAATTTTATTATTATTATTATTATTATTATTATTATTATTTGAATACACAGAATGAGACAATGAAGCAGGCAGAAGTAGCAGCATACTTCAGAAGGTTTGACGAGGCAGAGAGGCTTTACATGGAGATGGACAGAAGGTAGGGAATATCTGAGTTTTAGAACCAGCATTGGCCATCCAGCTGCTTTATTTTCAAACCACAGCACTGTATATTACCATTAATCGGACTCTTGTGTTAATAAAAGCTTTATTTTTTGATTTCTCCAAATATAACAGCTTCATCATTTTCAAATAACAATACATGCTCGTTTGCGGCTTCTGAACTTTTTTAAGTTTTGATTGAAGTTTGCTGGCAAAAATTTACTAAAAAACGAAATTATTTATTCAAATCTTAATCCATCGATATAAATTTGCCCACAGGCAATCATAAGGAAACAAATGCACCAGTTTCTGATGTCTTATAATTTTTCATTGCACAGGGACTTGGCCATAGCCCTGAGAAAGAAGCTTGGTGATTGGTTCAGGGTGGTCCAGTTACTGAAAACTGGGTCAGGAGGAGATGATGTGCAACTGGAGGAGGCATGGAATGCTATAGGGGACTACTATGCTGACAGGCAAAAATGGTAGGCATTGAGATAGAGAGGGGGGAAGGAGAGGAAGAAAAAGAGACAAAGACAGGTTTTCCTAACACAAGGGAGAGAATCTGAAGCATCCAATGAATGCATGACTTTGTCATCAGGCAGTTTTGACACCTTTGATGTATAATGGCCATGTCATACACCTCATATAAAAACACCTGTATAAAAATAGTAAAATAAATTATGATAATATTATAATGTGAATATGTTGATCACTTCCCAGGCAGCAGGCGGTGACCTACTACGTCCAGGGCAGGAACCAGGAGCGTCTGGCAGAGTGTTACTATATGCTGGAAGACTACCAGGGTCTGGAGAAGATGGTACAGTTCTTACCTGAGAACCATAAACTACTGCCTGTAAGTAGACATTAATGTTTATATAATATTATTGATAACTAGAAAAAGATATAGTGGTAAAATTAATAATTATATTGGTAGGGAGGAGGATACATATGATAGTGATCATTGTTATAGTAATAAGAATTAATAAAATTATATGCAGTTATAAAAGTTATGACACGTCATTGAATCAGAATTTAAAAATTTGGAAGTGATTACCTTGTTAAGTGATTTACTGAAACATTTTGCAGCAAACTTGGGTTTGGTTCTTGCAGGGGTGATAAACATCCTTGAGAATTCACTTTTGAATCAGTATGATTATTATTTTTGTATATGTATATTTGTATATGTATATTGTATATTTTTGTATATATTATATATGATTATAGCTGCATATTTTGTCCACAAAAAGTCCCACACTTCAAAACATACAATTATTATTATTATTATTATTATTACTATTATTATTATTATTATTATTATTATTCCTGAAGGAGATAGCAGGCATGTTTGTCACAGTTGGGATGTGTGAACAGGGAGTGGAGGCATATATAAAGGTAAGAATACTGATCATTGGTTTTAATAGCATCTGTACTTATAATACTACTATTAATAATAATATTAATAATAATAGTATCATTATTATGATTAGAGTATCTGTGAAAATGATATATTAATAATGGTAAAAATCATGTTTGCCTCTGGAGTGGCAGTTTTATGGTTGGCTACTGGGTCATACGAGGCCTTCAGAGATAATAATGATACTTTTTTTAATGATATTGCTGAAATAATAATAATTATTATTGTTAAGAAATTACACTGATAATGGTATTACATGATAACAATACATTGGTATTGATAAAATGGATAGCAATAATGTTAATAATAATCATTAGTAAGTACATGTAGTATTGACATCCATGCATAGTGCAACTTTACAGCTTATAAGACATGTATATATATAACTTAAATTATTTCATCCTCTTAACTTCATTTATTCATAGTGTAACCGTGTAAAGCAGGCCATAGACGCCTGTGTTCACCTCAACCAGTGGAATCAAGCCATCGACCTGGCCAAACAGCACAACATCAAAGAGATTGACTCCCTGCTGGCAAAATACGCTCAGCACCTGCTGGAGAAAAAGAAAGAACTCAGCGCCATTGAACTGTATAGAAAGGCCAGCCATTATCTAGAGGGCGCCAAGTTGTTGTTTAAGGTAAGCTCAGTGCAATTCTTATTTTCAGTTATTATTAACTTTGCCTTTATGTTAGTTGGTTTGTTAGTTAACTGCTCTACTCAAAATGTCATGGATGACTTTTCAGTTGATAATTTTTTTAGGATAGGTCAGAAATGGGCTTATATAGGATTGGTTAAATTTTGGTACTTATCCATTAAATAAATAGATAAATTTATCAGTTCTCATTATATATTAATATATAATGAGAACTGACCTTTTTTTGGCACTGTCTGATTGCTTTAATTTCTGACTTAAAAGAAAATTAATGTCACACTTTTCTTGTTATTTGTGGAACATCAACATATTACACACAGCACTTACACCGGTTAAGCACAATTTTGAAGAACTCTTCATTATTGTTTTTATTTTTAATAACTTTCCTTACTGATTCTAATTTCTTTCATTTCTCAGGTGGCTGACGAGGAAGCTCAGAAAGGCAGCAAACCACTGCGGATCAAGAAGCTGTATGTTCTAGCCGCTCTTCTTATCGAGCAGTACCACGAACACGTGAAGTCCACCTCTAAGTCCAAGGCTAAAGGAAAGTCCAGAGAGGTATGGGACCATGTAAATTATTTGGGATTTTGGTGAAATAAGTTTTTCTGTGACTCTTGTGTAAGGATGGTAAAAAGTCCACTGTTTTTAAAGAGACTTAATGTATTATCCCATTATTCTGAGTGTTTCTACCCTTCATTGAAATATTATGACTCATTGGCAGATATGTTTAATTTTCATATGTAATAATTATTAATACGAGCTGGAATTTTTTTCTCATCATTAAGCTATGGCCATCTCGGCTGCAGGCTTTCTGAAGACTGTTCTGACAAGACATTAAAATCATATTAGGATCGTGTGTGTAATTTCTCTAGAAATAATGTTACATGTGGAAACCGCTATTATAGAACTCTGACAGTGACTGCTATTTTGACTATTTCAGGCTACCTCTGCCCTAGCAGGACTTCTTGAGGAAGACTCAGCCTCTATATCTGACACAAAGCTTATAGACAATGCATGGAGGGGAGCAGAGGCATACCACTTCTATCTCCTGGCACAGAGACAGCTCTATGAAGGTAGGGAACCTTGCTCTGGAGGCCCTTTGGGATTATTATATTTATTTACTTATTTATTATTTCAACTTTTTTTATTTAACTATTTAATTTAATTAAGTTTATTTTAAATTATTCATTATTTGTTTTGACTAATAGCTGGAAATTTGATTGTAAAAATTTTGAACCAAATTATTATTTTTTATTTAAACTAAATATATTTCAATTAGAATAATAATTTTGACAATGTCACATTTTCATAAGCCAGCAAAAGTGAGGTTTTTTCTAAAGTTAAACAATTTACACATTTTACTATAACTATTTTAACTTTATATTTTAGGTTATGTGGACGCTGCCATGAACACAGCTCTGCAGCTCAGAGACTACGAGGACATCATCGACCCCATCAAAGCTTATTCCCTGATAGGTACTGTATGTTTATATTAAGCTGGAAAAAGTAAATCAGTTTTTACTCAAAACATTTTAGCTTGGTGTTCCTTTGAGTCACCAGGACCTTGGATTCTGAAATCCTACTGGTGCAAAAACAGAAACTGTCACAGTGGCTATTAACCGAAAAAAAAAAAAAAAAAAAAAAAAAAAAAACACACACACACACTTTTAACTGTTATGGCATTATCCAGTGTAGCAGTGTAGTAAACAGTAATTGATGCATGTTCTAAAGCATTTATTAAGCTTATGAGAGGTACATCTTTAATTTTAATCCAGGCAAGAAGCATTTACGAACAGTTTTTATTCATTTCATGTGATATAAAATATATTCTTTTCAATCCCACCCTAGCTTTATCAAGTGCAGCAAACAGAGCGTTTGGTACATGTTCCAAGGCCTTCATTAAACTGGAGTCTATAGAGAGTGCTAGTCCTGAGGGAAAATCACAGTATGAGCAGCTGGCTTTGGATATCTTTACCAAGTAAGAATCTTGTCAGTATTTTATCAGTACATGTAGCAAAGTATTTTGAGTCATTATTGTTGTTGTTGTTGTTGTTGTTGTTTTTTTGCATTAAAGTTCTTCTCATTTTTTAGCAGTTTATTTATGAATTTAGTTACTGGTAGCTATTTTCATTGTTTTCATTCAGTGAGATGCATTGGTTGAGTGCGTATATATTAAAAAAAAAAATAATGCATCATTGTCTATTTCTTTACATAAACATATACCAAGAAACCAGCTTTTCATTTATTTATTTATTTATTTATTTATTTATTTATTTATTTATTTCTCTCTCTAGGCACAGTCCTAAGGACAGCAAGAACACAAGGTCAGATGCTGCCAACTATGCTAACCTAGTTGCAGAAGGGTAGGTTGCAACAAAAACTTTAAGACCCCATTTCCAGAGATTAGATCGATCTACTTTAGATCGACCTAACTCCCTGGGGGTTCACGCTAAATAGCTGTCAGCCGAGCGGGCACGGAAGTTAATTACCCCCTTACAGCTTGTAGTAGGCGGGACGGACATTTAAGCCCGATTATCTGACAGTAATCTAGTGAGACTCCCCGCGGGGATAGATCGATCTAAAAGCTCTGGGAATACAGCCTAAGACACATTTTCATACAGTGTGTACATTATGTATGATTTGATATTGTACTATAAATTCTCTCTCTCTCTCTCTCTCTCCCCTGTGTGCACTCATACACGCTTTGTAAATGACACAATTTCAGAAATTACACTCAATTAATAATTTTGTGACTGATGATATGTTATAGCATGTAGTCTGTCAGTTAATGCAACTATAGAATTTCTTAGTCAGATATGTTTTGGATAAATTTTGATTTCTTTAATGACTGTGATATTTTTTCCCAGGGACCCCAAGTTACCAGTGTGCATTGCGACAGGTCGTACGTTAGTGGATTACCAGTTCTGGGTGTGCAACACATGCAAGCACTGTGCTTACGAGCAGGAGGTGCAGAGTCGTAATTTCTGTCCCCTCTGTCACAGTCCAATGTGAAGACAATGACGACTGCGAATAGAATTTCTGAAGTCATTACAAATGTGATACATATAACATACTTAAAGGAGAAGAATTGTTTTAACTGTGACTTAAATGTATTCTTAAATAGAATGAACAATTGCTTTCAGCATTACCAAAATTTTGGACTGTAAAAGATGAGCTTTTGAAAAGACAGATATTGGATATTTTTCTAGTACGAAAGTGATGCTAATGTGTTTTCTCAGAATTTCCTCAATTTTGTACATGTGTATTTGATAAATGAGGTATATGATTGATAGGATCATCTGTAAAAGATGTTCATGTGAAATTGATTTTTTTTTCTGAAATCATATAAAAAATAATCATATTTTAAGATTGAATTACTGTTATTGCAGGTTTATCATTTCCGTCCTCTAAACTATTAATATTAGGCTATCACCTTTCCATAGTCAAATGATGTCAAAAGAAGATTTCACATAACAGATTGATTTTATTTTATTTAAAGTATATTTTAAACAGGAATTTACTTTGTGTATTTGATATTAAAAAGAAAATCTTGAAATCTTGAAAAATCTGCAGATTAATTCCAGTGTGCAGAGAACTGTTTATTGGTACAAAGAGAAGCATTCTTCATTATCCTAAATTATTCTGCACCTTTAAAAAAGGCATTTTGTTCAAGATTCAGAAGTAATTTGATTATTCAGAAAATATTATGAAATAGTTTTAACTAATTCAAATAGTAATTTTGGTCGTCTTCAAACCACTCATTCTTTTGAAATGTATATTTAACCATTATTATTATTATTATTATTATAAGTTTATTTATTTTCATTATTAATTATCAAAAAATAAACTGGCACAATCTGTAATTTACTTGTACATTGAAATTTTAATTTTCAGAGAAGAATACAACTTTGTAACTATGGAGACTTTGATGACATGTAAGATGGCATATTAGATTGTATAGGATTAAAATTATGTGTGGCGTTTTTCAATGTAAAATAAAATTTCAGAAGGATCTTGTCTCAGTTGTAATAGTTGTAATTGTGAAAAAAAAATGCTTTTGTGTAGTATGTTTCTTAAACTATGGATAAATCTTAAGCATGTAAGAGTTTGAGGATAAAGAAATGAACTAAAACGGTAAATCTCTTGTACTTGTCGAAGGTTTAATGCAACTACTAATAACACGATTTTTCTCAACCGCTCACCTAATGCATTATATAACTCGAGCATCTCGGCGGCTTAAGACTGCAATAAAAACTGATTAGTCAGAACTAAATTTAGATGATATATGCAAATGAATAAAATATGAGATTAGAAAATTAGTAATAGGGATCGTTAAACAACAAAACATATTTGCATAGAATGTTTTATAAAAGGCATCACGTTGGATATTACAGGAAAAATCTCGAAAACGCCACTTAACCTTTACCTCGTCTTCTAAATTAGTTGTTTCAAGTAAGTTCGTGAGAGTTTTGTTTAAGTAAACGAGGGTCGTTCAGCACCGCTTGAATAAAATGCAGGTCTTTTTCCTTAATTCTTTCTATCTTTACTTTCATTCATTTTCATCTCAACCTAATTTTTAGCATATTTAATGTACAGCCATTTTTAAGAATAACTGTAGAGAATTGGAAAATTTTAACCAGCCGAATACATTTCGTGCCCCCCCCCCACCTACCCCTGAAAAACTTCGTAAGTTTTCGATCACAGGGAAGTTTCCCGTCACAGAATTTATTTCATAAAGTAGAAGTGTCGTTTTCTTTTTAATATAGTTTTTCCTTCTTATCTGTGGGAAGTTTTGCCAAACGACTCGGTGATATTACCTTACATGTACTGTTTGCCTCTGAAGGAAATGCTTCTAAAAATGGAAGCTTATTTCACCACTAATGCCCTATTAATTATTTTATCTGTAAGGCGATTCTTTTTAAAACTCCTTTCTTGTAATATTCTAGATGAATGAAAGAAAGACTCATCAAATCTTACAAGTTTTATTAATAACGCTACACTAAACCCTCCCTTTAAATTCAAAGAAAGCAACGCTACTTATCTGTCCTCATTAGAACAAAAGATTTAGGTACATTTGGATAAACTATATACAAAACGTTTTCTCCCAGCGTTCGCGAAATAGCACATATTAAGTCGATGCTTTGGTTACCTCCGTCGCCACATAAAAGATTTATCTTATCATCAAGGAGTGATCTAAACGTTACTAAGGAATGGGGTTAGAAAGGATTAAAGTTAGGTTTAATACGTTGTGCAACGCACGCGCCAGCGTTTCCATTACAGATAAGTCCGATAACGGGGAACTATTTTAAGTGAACCAACGTGACAGTTGATATTATTAGCCCTGAAACAGGTGCGACGGGCAGAAATATTCTTATTTACTGATTCGTGTACGGGATAATTATTTTTTCATTGTATCGTTTTCGGTAATTTGTGATTTATGATTTATTTTTCTCTAACATAACGTGGACTTCTAAGTTCGCAGAGTTAGCCTGAAAAAAAATCTTTATAGGTTTTAGATGTTGTGGCTACTGGGAGAAATTTTCTGATAACCGCTATCAATTCTTGATGGACGACGGCCGTTATAAATGTCTGGAAGTTGTAACGATGAAATATTTCATGGACTGACGACGCATTCGACAGTGAAGGAAGACGCCAAAAAATTAGAAGTGTCGCATTTTGACTGCGTTTCAGAGACAATATTTTCCGCGGTGTGACTCGCATCCAAACAGCTGCGCAAGCTTCGCATTCTTCAATATTAAACATAATTCAGCACCGAGGAACAAAAATCGATACCACAATGTATACACGCCAAATGAGTTGGACAGCCATTCTCGTACGTCACTGGAACTGCTGATACTATTGGAGAAAAGGCAATTAATTATTTAAAGCCAGTTGCATACATTTTCGATCGAATGACGACACGACTTGTGCAGAAACCAGCCATCATCGCTGCGACGGTGGGTGAGAACTGGTCGGCGAAATGGACCGTTTTCCCGGCCGACGTTCCTGAGTTTTTGACCAAGAAAATCGGGCAGCTACCTCGCCATGGATAGAGTAGACAGGGTTGACTAACTGCAGATGAAATTAGCAGGTGGAATTCGGCCATATTGAAGAGGACTTCGATTTTGTTTGGAGAGAGAGCGAGGCCTGTATTTGTGACTGGAATCGATAGGCCTACGAAGTAGGCAAGACGGATAGATAGATAGGCATTTGGAAAGAGAGAGAGAGCGAGAGAGACAGAGGACTCGAGAGAATGAGTCGGCGACCGTCTCTCCCTCCTATGCCGGATCTCAGCCATCTCTCAGAAGAAGAGAGACAGATTATTGAGTCCGTGCTCAACCGACAGAGAGAGGAAGAAGAGAAGGAACAGGAGCTCATCAGGTAATGAATCGCCCAGTTGATTTTTCCGAAACAGCCCGCCATGTTGTAAAGGAGTCCCGTGTCGATTTCAGGGAGTGTTGGGGGAGGGGGAAGGGGAAAATAAACTGCAAGCGTCTTAATTCTGTCTGCGATTCATCTCCTGAAGGTTTGCACGTATATATGTGGTAAATTGTGTTAAACATTTAAGCTTCATAATGTTGAAACTGGCCTGATATTTCCTTCTGTCAGGGTCAGCCACTGCATCGCTCTTATCTTATAACAGGTGGCATTAACGGAGAAAATGTCATGACTTCCGCAAAGGAGAGATATTTTTGAGGTCCGTGTTTTTAATTTGACAGGCGTGAATTTTGCACATTTAGAATTTATGCGGCAAAAAATAGAACCTCTGTTTTTGTAAAGAATGCTCACCTTATTTGACAATAAAGGCAGGCTTCTGTAGGAGGCATACGTAATTAACTTGAGGGGGGGGGGTTACAGGTAACTCGGAAACTGAATCTAGAGTAGCTATGAAAATAATTATGATAACAGGCAAAATGGCAGTGATATAAAATTCCCTCATTCCACATAGAATAACATTGATAACACAGTGCTAATGTAGAAGCAAACATGGTACACCAGCATTGCACATCCTATGTGTCATTTTTTCTGTGTACATTTAATACTTACTGACAGGTGAGTATAAACAGGTGAGTTTACAGGTAGACTGCCATTGTTTTGGTGGTGACAAAGCACATATTTATTCTAGCTACCAGCTGTCAAATATTTACTATATTATGAATATTCATGAACAGAATGCGGTCTCATTCATAAATTAGAGGGTGGAAGTAGGGCAGCAATTGACATGTTTTAGAGGTCAAGATAAATGTCACGTTTTTGATAGAGGGTTCAATGTCTGGTGACATTCTGTGTACATTTATTTATGTAGGGTTTCTTTCATAATATTTTTTTTCATGATTTATGTCACTTTAGGGCTCTGCTTCTTTCGTCAGTGCACCAACCCTCTTTCATCTTCCTGAGGCTCTTTCTCAAGAGCGCATGCACATACACACACATGCACACACACACACACACACACACTTCTCTTAAATCCACAAATACTCATATATCGTATATACACAGGAATGCACGTGCACACACACACACACACACATTTCTCTATCTCAGGTACATACATAGAGGGGATGAACACACGTGTGAATATACGTATGGACGTGTGTTCACCCCCTCCCACTATTCACACATAGCGATGATCACTTCTGTAAATATGGAAAAATGGCCTACTTTTATCCAGACTAATCAAATGCAACAGCATCATCCTGCGTGACTTGCATTACTCGATCTCCTCTTACAATTTTAAAATGTCTGTATTTTATCATTTCTTTTTCCCTTTTTTTTTATCCTTTTTTTTTTCGAAAGAGGCCACTCCAATTCCCCATGCCTTAATATGAAATATGACTATGCCCACTTCAAAGGGAGAAAATATCAACCCATTTCCTATGTAGCATGTTACATTTATTGATCAGCCCACACAGAATAATGTTCCATCCTCTGCAACTGATCTATTATTAGGATTTTTTTATTCCCTGTAAAAATGGCGATGAATTGAAATCCCACTTGCCCCGAACAGGTAATAAATGTACTAGGGAACAGGTGGCTGATGGAATCAAGGCTTTCAATATGGAGGAATTAATACCGTTTTGAATACCTTGGAAATATAGTCGTTATTGTGGAGTAATTGCATTTTCTGGTTAATGTGAAGTAATATGTTCGTATCAAGAATGATTTAGGGAGAAAATGGACTGATTGAAGTCACCAGACAATTACCGGATCACGTAATGCATGATAGATGTGTTTACATCAGGACCAAGTTAGACAGGAAATAGACACATTTAATGGGGGCAGATAAAATAAACTGTTGAAAATAGAAAAAAATACAAGTAAGAAATGACCCCCTTGCTTGTTTCACTCTTATTCTCACCTGGTAAATCCTGCTCTTGAAAACGCTAGACATATTCTAATTTTATATAAGAAAAAAATTATTGTGGGAGCATGTTTATTGTAGATGTGTAGCTCAGTATGTTGATTTTGGCTAGAATTATCAACAAAATTTTGCTATGTTTACATTTTATACCTATAGAAAGGGCATAGATGACTTCCCACCTTCATCTCTCCTCTCCCCCCACCTTTATGCATTCTCTATAGTATTAAATTTTAAAATCATATCTCAGACTGAGTCTTAATTGGCTTAGATTGTTTCCAGGCCAAAATTCAGTTTGGTGAATCCCAGTCAGTAAATTGGTTGCCTTTGATGTAACCCCCTATAGTAGCCCTCTCTCTTTTGAAATTGTTTTTGCTTCTGATTTAACCCCCAAATATACCCTAGATTTCTTTAGTGATCCCCAGACTGAAATTTAGTTAACCACCAAAGAAGAGACTCCCAAAGTGAGCCTCAGTGTTTTAAAACCAGATCTCTTCAGTGATCCCAAGACTGAAACTCAGCTAATCTAAAGATGAGACCCCAAAGTGACCCTCAGTTTTTTTTTAAACAAGACCCCTTTAGTGATTCCTAGACTAAAATTAAAACAATTAGCTTAGACAAGACCTTCAAAGTTAGCCTTATGACTACTCAGTATTTTGAAACCAGACCCCGTCAGTGGTCCCAATAAGACCGAAATTCATACAATTAGCTTTGACAAGACCCCCAAAGTGAGCCTCAGTATTTTGAAACCAGACCCTGTCAGTGGTCCCAAGACCAAAATTCACACAATTATAGCCTACTAGGAGATGAGACCCCCAAAGTGAGCCTCAGTATTTTGAAACCAGACCCCTTCAGTAGCCCCAAGACTGAAATTTACACAATATTATAGCTTAGCTGAGACTCCCAGAGTAAGCCTCGGTAATTTGAAATCAGACCCCTTTAGTAATCCCAGGAATAAATTTCTCACAAATAGCTTTGACGAGACCCCCAAAGTGAGCCTCAGTATTTAGAAACCAGACCCCTTTAGTGGTCCCTAGACTGAAATTCACACAATTAGTTTTGACGAGACCCCCAACAGTAAGCCTCAGTATTTTGAAACCATACCCCTTCATCACACAATTAGCTTTGACAAGACCCCCAAAGTGAGCCTCAGTATTTTGAAACCAGACCCCATACCCCAGATATGATGGCACAACACATGCTTGTAGGTAACTTCATAAGCATTGATCTGTATAATGGGTTTCTAGAACTGTTCCCTGGAATGTTGGAATTATTCTCGATAACATTGGCGAGGTGTCAGCACCGTGAACTCGCCTCCTCCCCCAACATTTCACCGGAATGCTTGAAGTACAGATGAACTTTAAGTAACACATTGTGCATTATTATTTTTATGTCTGTATATATGGCAGGAATTAGAATTTTTTGATAAGGTTTTGCCCAGGTATATCCAAAAGCATTTACATGTAAAGAAAGTAAAATGTAATAACTATAAGTATTTTTCCTTTCTCTGTTTTTCTTTTGTTTGTTCGTTCTTTCATTCTTCAGAACTCAGTATATGCCTTTACCAAAAGATCATTGTGATTATTAGGAGAAGACTGGCTTGAAAAGAAAATGACAAGAAATACTAAAATTATTTGCATTTGTATAGAACTCATAATCTAAAATACAGCTAATCGCTTTTGTGCACTTTCCTTGATTTTGAAAAAAAAAAAGAAAAATAGGTTAAAAGACAAAAGAAATAATTTTTTTTTATTTGTGCATCACAGAAAGTGCATGGTGAGGTTGATGACAGATGCAGGTGACAGTTTTATGTACAGACACATCTGTGTTTGTACACAAAAAAGGTATTGGCTATAGTATAGCTAAACTGATGACTAGGTCATTTATAATGATAGAAAAAGACTCCTTCAAAAGAAAAAGACAAAAGCGAATATTCCCTGATGCGGAACATAATTTTCTCTTGGTAAAATAAAGAGAGAAACATTTGATTAACTTGGCTCATTTTTATTGATTGCATGGGAAAATGTTTTTTTGGTTAAAAAAAAAAGAAAATGCTGGAGTGCTTCCATTGTCTTGAGTGTTTATCTGAACGTAGCTTTCCTGGAAATGTGACTGGGAATCGCATAATTCTCAACCTTGTTGGTACCGTTACATTGTTATACTTGATCTATCTCTCCCGCTTGGCTGACATTTGAATAATAAATGATGATGTTTATTGCTTTGAACCACATTTTCCAGGCCAGGCTGTTCTTGCAACCTTGAGTGAAGTCAAGTAGACAAAAAGTCATTTGAATATACTGGAATCATTGTGTACCCAACAAAAAAGAGAAAATGCTAATAGATTGGTTATTCTATCTCAGGAAAGGATGAATTATGTTTACAAGACGAAGGGAACATTCAGATAAGCCATTCATGCTGGCTGGATTGATCTAACTCTGTTGGAGATTCTCCCAAAGTGCAATCACTGTAATTGGCTTAAATGTTTGACACACCTCTTCAAGTTGCTGCAGGGGTCTTGCAATTAAACCTCAGAGTCGGGATTTAATTCGTTTAATGACATGTGTGGCACGTGTGGCAGTGGGGTGACCATGATCAGCAGATAATGTGGCTCTGCTTTCATGTGGGGTCTGCCATATTTGATCCACAGATCAGTAGATCCCAGGGCAAACTGTTGTGAATACCCTCTGACATATCGCCATTTAAAAGTTTTAATCAAATTTTGGTCTGAAAAACTTGTCTCCAGGGACATTGTCTTGATCTGTCCAAGGCTCTAACTGACCGGTAATTGACCATTAGTCAGTTGGATTGGCTGGGCATCTGCTTGCAGTGACCACTGGGGAACAAATGGTTTTTGTACAGTCAGCGATACATACTTTCTTGTTATTTAATCATCTAAAAATACTTTTAACTTTTGTGTGTGTTATATGTTTTGTGTTGGGTTTGTCAGACATAGACTTTTTTCTGCAGAATCATAGAATTTCAAGGTTAATTCAAGTTTATTGGATCAAAGATAGTGTTCGGACTCTGTAGCCAGTTTAATATTTGGTCCTACAATAAGTGTTCATGGATTAAAAGAAAAATGTAGGCAGATCTCAATCAAGTCTGATCCTTAGCTGCAACTTTGTTTCTTTGGATAAAGAGCTGAGAAAACCCAATTATTACCATATATACACCTTGTCACCTTTTGGTAAAAACAGATGGTTACTTTAGTTTTTGATAACTCCGCCATCACCGATCATGATTCTCTAAAATTTTGCAATCATCATGCAAAAAATATGATGTTGATTCTGGTACATAAAAGTTGTCAAATTCTTCTGTGCCTCAGCCTTCTTGAGGTATTGATAAAAAATATGTTTTGGCCACACCACAGAAAAATGCCAGCACCACAGATTTTGATATCCATCATGTATCCAGAACCATTATAAAGGTATTATCTGTAGCCAGCAATTTCAAAAACAAGGGGGGGGGGGGGGGCTCTCCATTCCACACACACCCTAAAGTGACCCATTAAAATGCCATAGAACCTATATCAAATATTGATTTTAAGAACTTTGTGACCAAAGGACGGGTACTTCACCCCCCCACCCCCTGCCACTGTTGTTGTTTACCCCATACCAAATGCCATTTTGTGAATTTGTAAATTTTACTAAATTTGTTCAGTTACTGGCCTTTTTATATATTCGGTGTGGAAAGTCGCCTCAATGATTTTTTCTCTTTCTGGTGTTAATGAAAGCTATAATTAACAACTGGACATCTGGTGGTCAGTGGTCAGTGTTTGTCCAGGACCCAAGGTGGTGGACACGAGATGCTGCTGTAATTGAATTATTTATGGAGAAAATCTATAAAACTTTCTTATTCTGGCTGGAGAAGTCGCCAGCGTGGAGATGGAGTTCAATTAGTCTGGGCATAGTTGTTTGGAGACTATTTGTGGTTCCGTCAATGCAGGGAGCATGTACTTTGGTTCATTGGCTGTGGATTTTTTAAAATTTTTCTTTCTTTCTTATTATTGTCATTTATTTATTTATTTATTTTTCAAAAAATTTTTTGCCTTTTATTTTTCTTTTTTCATTCAGAGGCATAACCTCCGAAAACATCCCCTGTGGCAAGCACTGGCTTTTTGTATTCTTCATTTTCATTATTTAACAGGCAGCAGCCCTAGTCAGTGATGTAACTTCAGAAAATTGCGCCTATGGCAAGCACTAAAATTGCATTTTTTTTTTGCAGGATATTTCTTTATTGGATCAATAAGAGCTTAAGGTTAATAAACACCGCATTTTTGAAAAAACTATATAACAAGATTTATTTATTTATTTATTTAATAAAAATATTGTAGATATTAATTTCTTCCTAAGTTACAAATTCTAAAAAAATTCTGTCATGTCTGATGACATATTGCAGCATAGTCTGACTCACCCTTTGTGTCTGTTTATTTATGAAACTTGTCTGCATGTTAGGAGACATTGTTGTCTAAGAGAAATTGATACCGAGAAAAGGATGCATGTACCAACAGCTGAAATGTCACAGTGACAAAAGGGAATGTTTCAAAAAAAAAATAATAAATAAATAAATAAATAATAATAATTAATAAAAATCATAAAAAATTAAAACACAAAAAAATAAGTCTGATTTATCTTTAAAATAAAATTATAGTCTGTGTTTACCTTAGGTAAATAAAATTCAATCAAATGAAATATTTTGCTGTCTTATAACAGAAAAGATAGTTCTTATTACTGAGACCAATATTTTATTGGAGATGATTTCTGTGGAATTAATCATGGTTTCATCTAAAGCTGAATAAACCAAAATTTTCATTCTAAATGATTAGACCAACTTTTTGGACTAGAGTTATCTACTGAAACAGGCTCCCAGTCTGCACCATAAATGAAGCTTTCCCCAGAGATCGAGCCATCCAGCCGTCATTAGGACTGACACATTCCTCAAAAGACTGCTTATATTTCCAAAGACGGGCTAGATGGCATACACAATTTTTGGGAAATGATGATTGGTTGGGCTTGCTTGGGTTGGACTCCCTGTAGATCGATGACCAAAATACAGATTCACATTTTGGACTTCCTGTACCCCAAATCCTGGGGAAACCCCTGGCCATAAAATTTTCAGCTTTCTGGCCATGCGAACCATCAGTTTTCTTTAATCTACTGGTCAAAATCAGGATTCACTGGTCCAAATAATGATTTCAATAAGACTAGATATTTTCCCTTATTGCATTAATTAATATAGATAACAACAAGACCTTGATTTTGTCAAACATTTAAAAAAATCATCATGTAACAACTACATTTTAGAAAAAAAAATCAACATTGAAGTTATTTTGAAAACCTTAAGTTAAAAGATCTCTACTGGCCATGTTGGACAACCAAATGCAAACCTTTTGAAAAATCTACTGATCTAGTAACATTTTGCTGGCATAATGTAGCAGACTCAGCCCCTGGTTGCTGCCGGGAGAAATATATATCGAGGAGATAATAGACTCAAATGTCAGTGTGACATTTCTGCTGCAGCCTCTCTTAGGGACCATTCCCAGACCCTATTGTAATAACTGTGGATTGATCTATCTCCGATAGGATTCTCACGAAATTGCAATCAACTTAAATGGCTTAAATGTCTGTCAGACCTACTGAAGCTGCTAGGGGGTAAATAATTATCATTTAGCAGCTTCAGTAGGTGTGCTAGACATCTAAGCCACTTAAGCTAAAAGCAATTTAGCGAGAAACCCCTTGAAGATTGAGTAACCAGTCTTAATCCCCTCCACCCCATCTCCACCCGGAAACTGCCCTGGCCAAACAAATTACTGCTGCAGGAAGGAGCATGTCATCTGGATTTGTGATCTATTATTTATCTGGAAAACACAATTATTCCCACTCTTAAAGAGTCTTGGTTGATTGCCAAAAGTGGGAAGTGGGAATAAAGATATGCAATGTGAATATATATCCAGGCTTGATACTTACTAGAATGTATCATGGTCTTGTATGATAATAATAATTTTTATCAAGATATTAACATCTGACATCCTTCTTATTTAATTTGGTAAAAAATAGAAGGGGTAAAAAAATAAAGCAGTTTTTCTTTAATCAACAGTTAGATATTGAAAAGATTGTTTATTGCAGTGTCTACGTAGAGTATCCAATCTTTGACATTTCAATGTCTACTCTAGTATAATAGACTATCTAGAACATCTTCCTTAGGGAATGAGGCTATCCAGTTGAATAGCCTCTATCCAAGAGTATTTGCAGGCTCGTAGCCAGCAATTGCAAGAGGGGGGTTCTTTTTCTGATAATGTAGGCCTTTTGTCATGAAATCTTAGATCAAATTTACTCAGAGTGGACCTTTTGCCAGCAAAAATGGGGGATCTTCTGAACCCCCCAAATCCCCCTGGCTACGGGCCTGATTTGAGAAAGTAGAAGGTTCCATGTTAATGAGGGAGGGGGAACGCTATGGAGAAATAATAAAGTTAGGAAGGGGAATATAGCATAAGGTTAAACAAAAAATATTACAACTATGAGTGAAGAATACTATGGAAGAGAATTTAAGATAGAACCACAATGGAGATATTGTGGAACAGCCCCTTTATCTTGAGAATTGTTTACATAAACCTGACTCCTCATAGCCTCCAGGTAAAAAACATTCCGTGCAGCCAAGTAAACCTAGGGAGTTTACTTTCTAGGAATCTGTGTGAACCCATAGCTCGGGGAATATGAATTGACGTCAGATGGACATGCTGCACAAAATGTTTTGCCCCCAGGCCACCTTTCGTACTAATATAAATATTATATGTAGTAGTTTTTGTCGCCTTCTGGGGACTTCCACCCTGTGTTTCAGGGATCACTATAGAATTTAAGAAACTCTCCTTAGTTGTCAGAGGGTGTATGTTGCCTCATGTGATCTTTGGTACTCAGGGTTTGGCCTGGGCTGGGTCAATATTTCTGCCCTTGAATGGCATTGGGTGGATGAGGGGGGGGGGAGGAGGGGTGTACTGGCAATTTCAGTTTGCTTGGCAAATGGATATAGTTAGGTACATAAATGGATATATGTGAAGGAATAAATATAGGAATGAAAGTATTGATGAAATAATGAATGAAGAAGAAAAAATGAATGAAAGAGCGAGTAGACAGATAGATTAAAGAATAAATAGATATGTATAGAAATGAATGAATAAAAGAAAAAAGGAATAAAACTAGGTTTATTATTTTAATAATTAAAATACTTATCATAATAAGTTATAATTCTGATATATTGAGACAGCAGTCATAGTATTTTTCGTTGTGTAGAAATATAACTTCTTATATTAGTTTCAAGGAAAAACGAGTTAGGCAATCAGCACTGAACATCCTTCATGAAACAGACTTAGTTGGCTAAGATTTTTAGTCAGCTTATCTAAGACTATATATCTATAGACTCTTTTTTTTTTTTGTTTTGTTAAACATGACATCTGAATTATGATTTACAGTAGACTCCATATAATTTTAACACATTGGGATCAGAATTTCATTTTATCAGAGTTTTATTTTCTGTTCCACAGATTTGTTTCATTTTTGTGAATATTTCTGTTAGGAATTGCTCATGTATCAATTCCAGACAATACTAAAGAAAAAAATCTGTTTCACAAGATTTTTTCTTTTGGGACCATGATGATTCAAGTTAGTACGGTGAAATGTTGTGCCAAGTCTTTCTGCCATCCTGTCCTAGAGGCAACTTGTCTCTGGGGCAAATGATGACCAAGACAGTACCTGAGTATAAATTCTTGTTCCAATTAAATCATTTGGAGGGAACTAAAGGAGCCAAATCTAAAAAAAAAAGAAAAATAAATAAATAAATAAATAAATAAATAAATAAATAAATAAATAAATAAAATAATAATAATAAATAATAATAAACAAAACAAAAAAAAACCCCACACATTTGTTTACAAAAAATTCTGCCATCAGGTCATGTCCCTGTTTTAAGCCAAGGACCCCAGCTATCCAGAATACTGTGACGTGCACAAAAGAGAAAATATTGGAAAACTATGTACTAATTAGGCTGAATTCACTACAATGGACTTACTAGTATGCAAATCAAATATGGCCGACCCACTTGAATGCAAATCTACTTTATAGTCTATAAGGGGATTAGGCAGCAAGCTTTTAAGTAGGTTGCCATATTTGATCCACAGACGAGTAAGTCTGGTGTTCTGAATGCAGCCATAAAGTTGTGTTCATAGATAATGACCAATATGGATCAGACTTCCATGGTCAGTGAAAATAATGGATTTGATTTGTTTTTATGTTTAATGTGCTCCCCTTTAAAAAAAAATGAGTAAGGCAGTTTATTTATTTATTTATATACTAGTATTATTCATTCTTGTTTTTAACCAGTTGCTTTGAGGCATATAGCCATCATGAAAGAAAAATGTGTTTACTTGGGTGCAACACATGGTGCATTAGATAAATTGCCATCAACTTGCTCATTTCATTTCCAAGGACCAGTCTTCAGAGAATCTCTCTTCATAATCACTAGTAATGAGTTTATGAATTAGGAACAGGTGTTCTGTCATTTGTCAACTGATCCTTAACTGTGTTCATCCGTGATGATCGAGTACTTGGAATTGTTGATTCCTGTTGTTTCAGATTATGAGCTAGGCACAGGTATTTGTCAACTGATCCTTAACTGTTTCATCTGCGAAAACTGAGTACCTGGAAAATGCTGATTCCTATTGTTTCAGATTATGACTTAGGCACAGATGTTTGGTACAATTGGTATTTGTCAACCGAACCTTAACAAGGTGCTTCCGAGGAAACCAAGTACCTGGAATTGTTGATACATGCACCTGTTGTTTAAGCTTATGAACTATGAGCAGATGTTTGTTCATTTGTTTACTGATCCTTAAAGGTGTTCATCTGAGGAAACAGAGTACCTGGAACTGTTGATGCTTACCTGTTGTTTCTTGGAATTGTTTCTTGGAAATTGTTTCGTGGAACCATTTGGCTGGCAGTCATGTCATTTTGTCATGGAACACTGCAATGTGAAGTCAACAAGTGCTCATTAAAGTTGCTCTGTGTTTGAGAGTATTCCTGTATTCAGAAACACTTTTCATCAGCCTGCATCTCTGACAGCAGCTGTCCTTTACCCAATTTGCTGGCCATCGCCCTAAGTTTCACAGCACTGACAGTGACTCTCCTCTGTCATCCTGAGTGTGAGAGTACTATCAAAAACTTTCCTCCACTGCACTTGCTCTCTATCAGCCTGAATTTCAGAGCCTTCACAGCCTTCCTCCCCCCCCCCCCAAAGAAAAAAAACTAAATTAAACAAATAATTAGGAAAATAGATGCATGTTAATTAAGACAAATTTAACTTACAAGCTATCATCTTATTTTTAGAAATCTCCAAGATGACCTGGATAGTTATCAAAAATCGGTCGTCAAACTTAACGAGGAGCTAAGCAAGCAGCCAGCAAATAACAGCGGAGGCGGAGGGAACCAGGGCGCTGTCTGCCAGATCTGCCACAAGACCAAATTCGCTGATGGCCTGGGACACCGGTGCAACTACTGCAATCTTCGCTCGTGTGCTCGCTGCGGTGGTAAACTGCAGCTTAAACAGAACAAGGCAAGAAGTCCTGTGGTAATGTATATTGGTGGCTTTCTACCTGCTTTTTATGTGTAATAGACAGTTCCGATAAATAAAATGGGTGAGAATATACTGCACTTGATCTTCTCCTTAAGAAGGTAGGAAATGCCTGCCACAAGTATCAATCCAGGCAAATAATACATGGGTGAGAAACTGTTGCTTTAAGACTCTAGCCATGATTTAAGAATCCTTCTGAAGTAAAAAGTTTGAAATGACTTTCCAATTAAATGTAAAAATGGCTTACTCCCTGCTTTTTCTGTGTGCTATACTAATGAAAAAAATGATGTTGTTTCAGGGTGAAAATTTGTTGCTGTATAATTTTGCCTATTTGCCTAAAATAAAAAATTTTCAGTATTGTTAATGCATGCCATACCTGTCAGGTAGCAGTTTTAGCGAGAGTCGCAAATAAGCTGGAGTTGGTACATGTAAATTTCATCCCTTTTCACATCTTGTTGTACACTTTTTTGGTTTTGCACCTTTTTGAGAGTTAGGCACTTTTTTAGCCTGGCTTTTACACGTGAGAGAGACATTCAGAACAGCGGACTAACGGAGCTGGGGGTCAAATTAATTCGGCCGGCCCACTTGAATGCTTGGACCAGACAAGTCAGAAAGATGTGAATCAGAAAAGAGTACCTTGTGATGTGAAAAAGGCCATTTTATTTGATTATGTATAATAATATTACTGTTAATGATAATTATAATAATAATAATAATAATGAAAAACCTATTTCATCATACAATAAAAAATAGTTATAGTAATAATATATTCGAGAGCACTCCAAAAGTGAAGACCTCCACCAAGAATAAAAGCAGTGGAAAATTATTAAAAGAAAAAATGTTCAAATGGAGCTGGATATGTTGGAATTGAATCCATTTTCTCTCCTCAGCAATACATGTAACTGTATCAGTCCTGAATATTTCAACAAAATATCCTTTCCACTCACATATACACATCCAACACTGGTGAAAACATGACATGCTGGTTGTTATGAATAAATAGATAAAAGTATGTGAGCCTGGTTATAAGCTACCCTCAGAAATGTCATCAGCGACCTTGATTTTCACGTACTAGTACTGTCGTCATCAAGATGGCTGCCATGTTGTCATTGGTTTGTCCTAACAGAAACCCACATTTAAGACATCATTTGCTTAGTGAACTCCAACGTATTATGGCAGGAAAAAAGGATATTTTTTATGATGGTAGAGTAAAAACTTTCTGTGTGAACACTATGAGATGAAATGAAATTAGTCATTTGGCTGTGGACAGTTTTATCGAAAGCGATATATATCGATGAGTCAGTCATGTGAAAAGAGTAGGGGAAACCTATTGCGCTCTGTTTCATTGGCCTTATTTTTCGAGCGTGATGCGTTATTTCAGCCCAATATTCTGCATGAAACGTGATTCAGGAATTCTTGGTGACTGGTGATTGGCCTGTATATATCTTGGTGATTGGTGATTGAGCTGTTTTAATCTTCGTAATTGGTGATTAAGGAGGGGTATTCCCTACCCACTTGTGGTCATAGTTCTTCAATGAAGGGTTGAAGGTGTTTCTTACATTACAGTCTGTGAATGACATTTATATTCCGTGCACAGTTAAAGTACTTGTAATCTCAATATGCGCTGACATCAACCAGACTGGCTGAAAAGACGGGGAAGGACATTGACCTTTAAGCTAAACCTGCCCTATGTCGTCCATGCTCTTAGTGCATGCGATATTGAACTGATACACTGCCACCTCTTGCCTGCAACATCTTCAATATTTTCCCATCCCTCGCCCCATTTACATGTATCATCCATTAGGAACATTGGATATGCGTAATCCACAGTCCAGCCCCTGTGGAGCTTTAAAAGGGCACCTGTATATGGATCTTTACAATATTAGAGAGAAACACTTGATCAATAACAGTGAAGTATTGATTATACACCCAAATGGCACAGGTGTAGTCTTCTGGGCCTTATGAAAGGTATATATGTATTTGTATAAGGTCATGTGCTTCCTAATGGGGATATTCTTTGTTATATATTTTAAGGAAATGATATGAATGTGCTTGTATTATCACAATGTTACACTAATGTAAAATTTAGGTCTACAATGGTTTATTTTTGGTAGGGACATAATTCTTGGTACAATAAACCATTGAAATGGACATGTTTTTGGTACAAGAATCCAGCGAAAGGCTATTTTTGGTACAATACTTCAATGTAAGGGATCGACATAGTACTTCAATTAAAATTCAATTGAAAGGGACGCATTTGCTCTTTGATATCTCATTATAGGGGATGTTTTTTGGACAGTATATAATTCAGTGAAATGAATTATACTAATAACTTTAGTTTAATATCAGTATGAAAGGATCACGAGTTTCAATGCAAAACCAAAATAGTAAATGTATGGGGCATATTTTTGGTACACCTAGTGAAAGGCTCACTTTTTTGGCAAAATTACTCCATGATAAGACATATTTTTGGTTCACTCAGGCTCGCTTACTTTTTTTGGCACTGTATCTTGGTGAATGGGGCATATTTATTTTTGGAACAAGAAGTGAAAGGCTCATTTTTGGCACTGTATAACTCAATGAATGGGACATGGTTTTCCTACATTCTGTGAAAGATACACAGCTTTTGGCACAGTTACTCAATGAAGTGCACATATTTTTAGCACGGTCAATGAAAAGTTCACATTTAGGCACAGTTATGCTCAATAAATGTGGCAAAATTTTGGTAAAGTGACATATATCGCTACGCTTGATTGCCTCTTATATGCTTTAGGGCTAATGTTGATGAAATTTGTCCATAGTTGGGGATAACCATTAAAAGATAGGAGTGGAGGCTTATAACTATACACGCCTGGGGCCGCGTCAACAATCAATTAGATCCCATGTTGTGGATAAATAACACAGGAAAGGTTAGATCAATGTTAAATCAATACCAAGAGCTGCTTATACAGTATTGGGACCCCTTTTCTGGTTATAGGGAGCCCCCAGCATGGATAGCTATGAAGGTGAGAGAGGAGGTCAATATGAAATCAATATGGAAAGTTGTCCCATTGAGAGCTCTGTGAATATATGTGTATTAATTGAAGTGGCTGTGAGTTCCATTGATCTGTTATAGTGAGAGAGAAAACCGGTGCAGCTGATAAAAGGCAATATATAAGTATATATGTTTGGATTCATTCACAAATTCTGAGTACCCGAAGTTGAATGACAGCTTCTTCGTTGGCAAATTTCCATATTTCTTCTTTTATGGAATATGATGTAAGTCTTATTGATGTGGAGATTTGAAAATGAAAAGGCTAGAGAGAATCAGATCGGCAACTGAGTAAGACCAAACCAACACATTTTTTATCTATCCATATCCCCTGCTCTTCTGTATGATTAATTTACCTGAAGTGAACTTTGTCTGCTTTATGTTTCAAATGGCCTTTATAAATTAAACAATTAAGGAAATACAGTTTTGATCTTGTGCGCCCCTACCCCCATTGGCACATGGCATAAGTATGCATTATAATACATTCTTTATTATTAGCATGACTCAGGTTTTACTAGACCCTATAGACCCAACTGATTGGGGACTCTCACTAAGTGAAATCGGCTTAACTGAATGACACACCTCCTTTTGTTTCCAACGTACTCATAGAATCACCAGCTTTTCTATATTCCATTCAATGCCAAACGGAGGCATTTAAATCTCTTAATCTAAATGCATTCAGCAAGAGCACCCATGGCAGGGGCCGATTTAGGCCGTCTTCTGGGTCTTCCAGAAGACGGTCAGATTTTCAAGTTTACATTGACGGGTATCTATCTTTTTCTGTCGGAAGACGGTCAAAAATGGAAGATGGATCCACAAAGATAATTTGGAAGACTGTCAGAAAATATCTCTGGATCCGCCCCTGCATGGAGTGGGATCATTCTAAGTAGACTGATAGATTCAATGGGAATGAGCCCTACAGGAAATCAACTTGCTGCTTAAACACTCTGGTTTTCACAGTTTATTTGAAACACCAGGGCCCCGTTACTCGAAGGCATCGCAAATTGTGAATAGCGATATCACACAGAGGCTATAATAGATTATATGGGGCGAGTATGGGCGAGTTATGGATTCGAGATGCTTGAGCTTGGTCGCAATACACGATACTTTCCGAGTTACGGGGCCCAGAGATGCTCTGATAATTGAGGAGAGTTTTCAGTTATACCTAGAACTCAAGGTATTTTGCACTCCAAATGTGGGTCCAATTATTTATTTATTTATGCAATTGTCATAAGGTTTTGCGTTATTGATAACTTGTTATCCAACTTTCTGTCTGTAATTTTTCTCGATTATGAAATTTTCTCTTAGATAATCAGATGAATTATGGTTAATTTTTCTGCCCTTTTGTGTTGCGTCAGGAAACAGATCTGATTTCTCACACCACATAGAGAAGTATAAAGCTAACATAAAAAGACTTAAACTAGGAGGATGGGTTTATTATCTTTCATCCTTCTTAAGTATATTATCTGACGTCTGCTCAAAAGACAAACAAGAAACCAATGGATGCTATTTTTTTTCTGAACAAAACATCCTGAAATCCTTCACTCAATTCTGAGAAAATGAGGAAATGTAAATTGAATATTTTGTTGGTGTTATTTTATCTTTAAGTTCATAGGATCTTGTTTTTCACACAAAGTGCTCCCCTTAAATGAATTTTGATCAAGTTTTTGATACATTTTTTCCTCCCTTTCACAAACCCTAATGCACCAATCAAAATCCACTTCACTGGCAGTAGCTTTGATGCAAAGTGCGATTAGGTGACTCTCTTACGTAATCAATCTCTCAAACTAGAGCAGCGCAGAAGACCACCAACTGTTGTTTGTGAAAAGGGCCCTAATTAAATGCAACCCTGGCAACTACTCAAGATGATCTACAATGTACCTCGATCTCTTCATCAAACTTGTATAATTCTCTTCTTTCCACCCCTGGGGACTCTTTTCTAAATGTTTCCACCCTGACTACGGAAAATCAATTTGATACGTGTATTGCAGCAGGTGTCTTTGTAATTCCCAGTCATCGTTATATGGTCATGGTATGGATCTCTGAATTCCTTGCTGCTATTGTTGTACTATGGATCACATGAATTAGGGGTAGTCAGCCATGTAAAATTGTCATTCTCTCTCTCTCTCTCTCTTTCTCTTTTCTATCCATCTAATAATTTGGTAAAATTATTCTACTATTTGCTCTCTCTCTCTCTCTCTCTCTCTCTCTCTCTCTCTCTCTCTCTCTCTCTCTCTCTCTCTCTCTAATAATTTGAAAAAAGATTCTACTATTTGCCCAGGCTGTCTAGTGGAAAAAATAGACCAATTACTAGTACATTATTTTATTGTTGAATTTACAAATTGTGGCACTAGTTGGAAAATGCTATTGCACCTTGTTTTTTGCTTTCACTGATACACAAGTTATTCTGAAAAAACTCTTAGTACCACCTCTTTTCAAGTGGCACCCCTTTTTAAGTGTCAACTAGGTCATAGTGCTTAGATACACCACGGCAAAGGACAGCCATCCTCAGATTCGTTCTGTTCTGAATTCTGAAGGCCAACTCAATAGAGTTGACATATTGCATGCAATAGCTACTCCCGTTATGTATCGAGTGGAAATACGTAATCACAAAATATCATTATCAGTGGCTCTGTCTGTACAGATGGTGAATGGTAATGTGATTGGGCAGGTTTTATGGCTTTCTCACAGGCTACAAGAGAACATGGTAGACATAATGTGAACATATATCTGGGGAATGTGAAAAGAATGGCAGTTCTGTAACTAGCAGTTGTTTCCATGTTTAGGCCAAGACAATTACTGGTATGGTAATTGCTCACAAGTTTAGAACTCCTTCAGTCTACTTACAGTTGTCAGGCCTGTAGCCAGGAGGGGTTATAGGAGTTCGAAATGCCCCCCCCCCCCTTTTTTTTTTTTTTTTTTTTTTTTAGGAAAAGGTCCCCTGTAGGTAAAATTTTATCTAGGTGTTCAAATTTTTTTTCAAAAA